>CM067381.1:53402912-53936502 GCA_034510155.1 Eucriotettix oculatus
ATTCTTTGGAATATTTTTCTCCCTCTTTCTCGTTAGTTTTAACCTTGATGCGTGATGCGTGGCCCTTGGCAGCCTTCTAAAGTAGCCTGCAAATGACTTAATTTATGGCGTACCTGAACACTATACGTGTCTTGGGAAAGGTTTGTTTGATTTTCTTATCGTGTTGCATGACAAAGTGCTGTTTTAGCGGTTATGGACGGGGATGCGATTCGCATCGCCTGACTGTGTAGAGCTGTGTCCCTTCTATTTATCACAAGTAGCGTGCGACATTCGACAAGGTACATTTCATTAGATTCTATCGTCGCGTCTGGTAAAAACCTTCCCACCGGCGAAAAGTAATTTATCCAATATTTTTTCTCTTGAGAACAGTTACGCAGCAGCAAAGTTATGATATGAACTTCTGCTGCGAGAGTTGAAGTGTATCGTAAAGAGCTTTAGAAACTGCGCTAAGTTTGCTTTAAAAACAAAATATATTTTAAAAATAACAATATTGGGTAAATAGTTCATTACAAAAGCTTGGTTATTTTCACACACACACACAGATGGGGGGAAGGTAGAATTCTTTTCATGCGTTTACTAACCAGAAATTATATTTGTCTACTCTCCTTAAATCTTTACATATAACATCTTTAATCAGCTGTAATAATGTGATAATGATTTAAAAGCATTTTAAAAAATTTGTTAATTGCAGAATTAAGTAGACATCGCCCCTCAATGAAATACGATCACATTAATATGAAAGCGGCTCGGAATGGGAGTTCACTAACCTGCACAAACATCCGTGTCTAATTCAATCGAGTACTCAAAACTGTATCCATGCGAATAATTAAACCTATAGGATGGGTTTTTAAAACTAATTTTATACAGTACTTAAATAGAATATACCATTGGAACGAATATATTAGAATTTAATAATGACGAAAGTTTACATGAAATATTGGCAGGAAAATCAGACACGTGCGAAATGGAAGCTGTTATAAGAACGGGTCATTATTGCACAGACGAAAATGGACTGGAATGAGAAATTAATTAGGAAGACTTACAGACGCAGTGAAACTGGAAGCAAAATTAAACGTTCATTACGATAGTTCATGTTGATAGTTTCAAATTGGACCTCACGAGACACAAGAAATTTACAGAAGAACTCAATTATAGGTTTGAGGAAGAGTCAGAGGCGAGCTTGCAAAGTGAAAATTCAATAATGAATGATAATGAACCCTTATTGCAGCATAACTTCGTCACTTCGAAGCTAAATCAGTTCCCATTTGAAAATAAATATAGTCTTCTATCGAATCAATAAGAATTAAGCAATCTTAGTGTTGATAAAATTTTTAAAAAAATATAAGATTTTAAATAATGAACTATACGCATCGATAGGCAAAGGATAGAAAAATATATCAAACAAGTTTGAAAACACGCTCTTGAAGTTTCGTTGTTCTACTAGAATTTATTATTTAGACTCCAACTGAAACTGCCAATCAGTTAAATGTCAGCATGTAATAAAAGATATTAGTTCTCAGCCAAATGAAACATTCATGCTTGGATTATTTTAGGCTCACTTAAAACAAAGGAAATATGAAATGTTATGTATTGAATTCATTACAATATACAGGAATGTTGGTAATAAATTGACATTCTGTATTTTGTATGGGAAAAGAATTTGATGGAAGTTTGTCAAAAGTTGGGTCTTCTACCTACTCACGAACTGTCAGATATAAATGAAAAGACTGAACAGATGGTGACGGGCAACAAGTTTCAGAAAGACCACTGAACGAAAAAGTCAACCAATTGAGAAGACGGATACTTTGACTTATTCTTGAAAAGCGTAGTAGAAAAGTAGACTAAGTTTGACGCTGTACAGAGAGGCCTACGAGTTCATCGTCTAGCCTATACCTGCCTAGTCAGTACCTGTGACTTCCTTTCCGCTAAGCTAGCAGTCGTGGCATAATGGCCTACCACCCCTACTTGTTAAGTAATTTTTTAATTAATTAAATTGTGTATTAATATATATATATATATAATCGCAGAACTATTACATTCTCAGAACATAATTTCACATGTAGATATGTCTATTAATAACGATTAAGTACATTAAAATTATCAGTGACCAATTCTTTAAACGGACTTTTATTTCAAAAATCAAAATTTTGATATGGAAATCAGAACTCAAATCATACTTTTCTCTTGATATGCTAGATATACTATTTTCGTCGGTATGTATTACAGGTCATATTAAAATTCCCACTTGTAAATTAAAAATTACATAATGGCAACCACAAACGCCTTTATTAGACCATAGAGATAGTAGTTTAATTTTTCGGCTCACCCTTCTAGCGGGTCTTTTTGAATGCGACTGTTGCTGTGGTTGTATCGTCAGCTGTTGCCCATGTGGAGCGCCAGGAGGGAGTTTTCTGTAAGAAAGCTTGAATTCTTCGATGGGCGTGTAGCTGTTCACTGCCCAAGTGATGTTGTAGCGATCTCGGAAGCGACTCACGGGCATGCTCACGAAGTTTGCGGGATTTGGTTTCCCTGAAAATTGTTAAAAATAGTATAATAATTTATAAAACAGAAGTATTACATTAGAGTTTATTGATTACTGTAAGCAAACTTAGATTTACTAATGTTAAGAGTCAGTGTAATTTCTTTTAAGCAACAAGAAGGGTGAAATGTCAACATCTATATTAAATACAGACAATAAAGTTTAGTTAAAATTTAATATGTGAAACAGACCAAGTAAATTATTTTATTCTAACTATAGAACTAGTAAAGTATTTTAGAAAAGGTCATATAATAGCAATGTCCAGCGTGAAGAAATGGGTTTTATAGTAAACAGTATATGGTGTCAGAAATATGACTATTTTACAGAATGTTAATGTTATCAAATTAAATGTTTAAAAATTAGATACATTTTGTCCAATCACTTATAAAAATTCATATTTTAAGTAAATTAAATTATTACAAGTTCACCCTAAGTATTAAGCATTTGAAAATAATACAGGGACTGTATTTTCATTTGTTCATTATGTATGTGAACTTATAAAATAACAATATTATCTCTGGTAAAAAATATATTATAATCAACACTTTTTAGCCTGTTAATGAACTGGGTTTAAACTCGGTTAAATAAGCATATTGAGAAATGAAAAGACAAGTGGAAAATTAATTATTCTACACTTATTTAATATCTCGAACAAATTGGTTTGGTTTGGTTTAATACGACTGATGTTATTATTCTCACTAGGATGTTTGAATTAATTGTATATAATAATTTTGTTTTAAGAAATTTTTAGTTAAACACAAGTAATATGAATAGTGATTTATTATTTATTAAGAAAGTAAAACATGTTTATTTACTTCCAGGAAAAATCATATAAGAATTGTATCATTGTATTTATTTTTACAGGTAAAAATATACCAATGGGTAGGGTAAATTTGTTATAAAATAAATAGCAAAACGCCTTCCTTGAACACAATTTACAATAATAAATGATGGTACTGGAACAACAAAGGGTTCATTGTGGCCGTTTAAAATTAATTTACATGAATGAATAATTTATTAATCACAATTGGATATTAGCGCAATTCGAAATAACAGCTGCACAAATGATAGATATGCAAAAAATTGCAATAACAATTTTTTAGTTAATAGTATTTTTGATTACATCACAGAGACATGCATATTGAAATCTCTAATTTATCACTTTTCTATATTTAGACGTATAGAAACAGTGATAAACTGCTTCGTTTACTGCGTCAAATAAAAAGGTTATATTATCATTCTCAAATACACAAATCAAGAGATAGATCTGTTCTCATTTTGACTGAATTTTCATAATTATTTCTCACGGTAAAAATATATATAGTTTTTCGAATTTAAGAACAATAGTGTTGTTTTAGAAGAACGTTAAACTAAATAACTGTTAAACAGTGTCAGAGTCACGGTGATAAATGAGAATCCAGCTATTACGCCACAACTACTCAGACAGAAAGTACCAATTAAAAACAGTCAAGTTAATTGTTTTTCAATGTTAAGCTATAATTTACAGTATTAAACAACCTAAACTGTAACAAAAGCACTCTTCGGAAGAAGATAACTAGAAAAAAACAATAGTATTTGTAATGTAATAACATAATTTAATTAAATGGTATTAATTACTAAACACCATATTGTATTTAGGGTTGTTTCTGTTCTATATTAGCGTTAGTGTTTTGACGTTTGTTCTTCAAGTGCAATTATATTATCAGAACTTATATTTTAAACGATGTTTTAAGTTAAAATGTATGAAGATGGAATTTTTAGTTCATTCTTATTAATTTTAACACTTTAAGGTTATTTGTTAATATATTTTAAAAACTTATGGTATGAAAGAAATAAGGTTTTCACTAAGGTCTTTTTGTAATGCAAATTATTAAAGAGTCGTGACGATTTGTTGTGCTGATACGTGAAGTTAGCATGTAAAGTTGAAGATCCTCTTTAACTGAGGTTTTAATTTGTTCCAATCTGTTGTTATAGGTGAATATGGCTGTATAAAACCGAAAACAATTGTGAATTGTACATATACTTATATACTCTATGGTTTGAGCTGATTATTTCACGAATAAAAAAATGGCTTGAAATTGGTTTAATTTTAAAATAAATAGTTATTAATGTATAAATTACTCTCTGGTTTTCCAACCGGGTTGAAGAGATAATCAGAGGCGGTTTGTGTTCACACAGATTTAGCTGAGAACTAAATAAATGCTCATACTAGCCGATTTTGACACCGAAGAAGATGGCGGTGCCAGCCATTGAAGCATCACTGATTATCTCTTCAACCTGGTTGGAAACCCGACATAAATTTATACATGCCGTTCACCAGGAAAGACCTCGTACTTTAAAAATAGTTCTTAATTATGCATATAGCTGAATTATGCAATTTTAATATTAAGAACACATTCCACTAATACAAGGGAAAATAGCTTTCTTGCTTTTTTTTACAGTATTTGGGGTGAAAGTAATTTCTGAATAGTTTTAATGTAGTCAGCCAGGAAACGACGATGATTTACATATAATAATTGACTACAGCTGACAGAGATCACATCCACATTTACAAAAATATTATGGATTCGTCAGGAAAATGTATCACTCCTCATAATATTCTCAGTATTTGTTTTATCACAACAAAATTTAATTAGGTAAGGCATCGTAAGAAAAATCTTTGTATTTTCATACACAATGTGTAAACACTTTTTTTAGAAGACTAATGTTAAACATTATTTGATTAGACAATGGAAAGTTACATTTACATGTAAACTTCGATGGAAGATAATAAAAGTAAAGAAGAAAACAGTAACAAATAACAGTAAGGGCACCAAATCTGTAAATGAAACAATGTTAAATTCTTTTTATGATTTTTTATTTGGAACATGTGGGCATAAATGTACGTTAGTTGTGGATAAGTTGAAATTGTAAACTGAAGTTTGATTAAGGGAATATTAGTGACTGACTGTACTCTTCCAAAGACAATAGAGCAGACGAGTTAGTTGGTGGTGTAAAGGAAACCATACGGTAAAGAGAACTGAAAATAGTAAGCAACTGTCTTGAACTGTCTTTAGTGAACTGATGCCCCTTTTTGAATGTAACCTCGCATTACATACTTGGCGCACACAGTATATTAACCATGTAGGAACATAGCTCCTTCTACTACAAAAACACTAAGAAGAAATACAAATTTTTGCACAACTTCTCGATTGAAATATTTAAGTACCTTCCTCGCTATTATTTAAATATACGGATAATATATACCTCGAAAACTTTTCATTTAACTTAAAAATATTGTAGCTTTAAGTATATGTACATATAAAATAAAAAGTATTTAAGAAATGAATGGATAACTAATCACTAATTTATCGCAAACAACACACAAGCTTACATTCACTTTTATACATTCGCTTTCGGGCAATCGTAAATTGGAAACGGAGGTCTGTATTTCTAGCACTGCTTGCATATAGATCTAAGTGGCTCAGAGCAGACAGAGGTGAACAGAATCTACCCACAAGGGACGCTCAAATGAGGCGTGGAAGACACATTCGCCGGGCCTGAACGCAAATTCTAACGCGCTCAGCTTTCGAGCCATTGAACTTGATTCACAATTATACGTATTTATCGGCGCGTCTGGAGAGCGACGCCATTGTGGTCGTTTAACTCCATTTAGTGAACTAGAAGAAGAGGTCCTGTGGAGAACTGAGTGGACAGTTTCCAACTCACGGCAAAGAAACTTTTATGGCTGGTCAGATAGAGTAAGCATTAAAACCGAAATATGGCAATATAAAAGTAAATTTTGTCGATAACCCAATAAAATATCAGCGATAAAGTATGTATAGTTGCTATAAAAATATTTCTTCTTCCACGACTTCCATTTCCACTCCCACTCGTTATTATCTGCATTCATTAATTTTCTATAGCATGAACACAGAAACTGTAGCTCTGGTTTTCCAACACTTTATTTAGAATTTACTACAGAGAAACATAATGCATTGAGAATTTGTCTTCTTAATGTTCACATGAATATAGTTTTAGCCTGCCGGGTAAAATAGAAAGATCCGTCAAAAATTACAATAACTGCGATTTTTGAACTAGTTTAATACGAGTACCTTTGATTTTGTTTACGTTGTCTGTGTTCAGGTACGTGAAGAAAGAAGTGATGCTATGTTGTATTTCCTTTAACATGATTTTTTCAGTGTATATATTACCTTATTACCTCTTTGTTATTTGTAACTCAATAGTCATCGTAATGCAATAAAGAGACACTAATGGTTGATTAAGCGTGAACTTGTATAATATTTTATTTGTGTAATTAAATATTTTTCTCTGCCATTATGGTACAACTCAAGGAACGAACTAGGAGTAATAATGAATTTTTATATACGATATAGGCCTGAAACTTTAAATGAAACCTCCATTCTGTATAAAGAAATAATATTATACAAAAGTTATAGCAGTAATTTCAGATTTTTTTTAAAAAAAATTGTTACATTACATTAAGAAATAGAGTTTATGTATTCAATTCTCCTGGAGTCCGGTGTAACTGTTGGAGAACCAGAGTCCTGAGTCCTAGTCATGACTGCTATTATTTTCTTAAATATTCCGTACTGATATACTAGCAAATAGCCGTTTTCAAAAAAAAATATTATTAATTAATTAAAACATTAATAAAGTTAAAGCTCAATGTAGGCGCTATATAACGTTATTTTAAATCATACAAGGGAACCATTAATATTGAAAGATTAACACGAACATTTTCACGCTACAAAATACTAAAGTAAGATGAAAAAATAATTATCAGATTGATATCATGAATTCACTTTGCAGCGTCCCGAATGTGACGATTGTTCACTTAGAGAACAGTTAAATGTTCACCGTAATTGGCTGCGTCAGATGACATTGCTTTGAGCTCTCTTTTTTATTTCAAATACACAATTAAGAGTGTTGAGCGAGTTCGCAATTACGAAGCCAAACACGCAAAAGATAAATGGATAATAATGACGGTGGTGAGGGAGGTGGCTTCTGCAATTAGAAGCGCATTTCCACATTTCTGGCCGGGTCATCACTGCAGGAGGAGCCATTAGCAGAGCTCGGCTAAGTATTGCCATTTATTACGGAATTAATAAGCGCCAATTTATTGGAAGTTTTGCGTATGCAAGAAATTCTTAATTTTCTTCTGATTAGCAATAGAAAAATTCATATATTCGTAAAAATAAATTTGACTACTCATTAGTTTTAACACTTTGGAAGAATAAATTAAGTGATTCTCTCATGGTGTAATTTTACAATCACGAAGAATTTTTTTTAAAAAACAAAAAATATCATTGGGTTATTATAAGATTAATTTAAAGAATCATAATCTCTCAAGATCAAGCGATCAAGAGCTGGTCTTAATCTTTTATTATGAACATTTAATCAAAATTATTATGATTTTCAAGAGTATCAGAAATAGAAGTTTCGATAAAATTACTATCACTCTCAACAAAAAATTGGAGTAAATACATTTTCTGACATTTTTAAACTAATTAAATGAATTTACCGTATTAGTTTTATATAAATTTCCTTACTCAAAAGCGATTGAGTCGAAAATGAATGAACTTAACACTATTATATCAACACGCCAAGTGTAACACAACATCAGTAGTGCTGATTGCCGCTCAAGTGATGTGAACAACAATTTAAAAAGAAGATGGGAAACTGATTAAAACTCACACTTAACTGACTTAAAATTGAAATCTAATCGTATGATATTGTAACATTAACTTTTCTCACAAAATATATTAATTTACTCTCTAGAACTATCTGGTTGTTAGCACCGCGAGGGGCGTGTCCTTGAATCAATCAATCACAAGGCTTGAAACTGAGTTTTTGGCGTTGCCGAGAATGTGTAGCTCGGGAAAAAAATAACATTGTTTTGTTAGATGTCAATAGTGCCTCCCTCTACTTTATAAGTTAAAACCAGCAATGTATTTATACACGGAGTAGTTCCATTTTCTTAAAAAGTCAAAGTACTAATTATTATACATTATTTTTAAGCTTTTTAGGTTAGTATTTTGTTCTTATAACAGACTTAGAAGTACATGAGACCTATGGCATATTTCAATTTATTTACATGTTTGTCTATTAAATGATTTTTCGTTATTTTGGTTTATTGGTTCAGTTGCAGGAAAGCATGATTGAATTAAATTTGTGTAAGGTTGTGTGTAACCAATAATTATTTATTTACTTTGTACAATGCTGTAGTACACCATGGAGCCCAACCTGTGATAAGACTGTCAATATGCCATTTCTCAAAATATTAGGAGAATACCCATTTAGCCGTAATTAAGAAATACTATAAAACTCATAATTTTTGCATCTGCCTAATGTAGATATTATTGCGCAATCGTGAGAACAGTTAAAGAGCAGAGTGTAATTTTTAATCCGATCCTGACTATGAAATGCGAGTCTTCCAGAATTAGTGAGGGGAGTGTCACATTTGGATTACGGACATGTTATCGTCCAAATCGATTTTAATCAGTGTCATGGAGGGTCTAATGATACATCCACCCCTGGCACCAACTGTCATAACAAAGCTTTAGCTACTTACCTGACAGCTCAAGGTATTGACGCGACTTCCCTAACGAATTGTCTGCGAAACAGCTGTAGTTTCCGAAGTCACTGGCCTGAACTTTGCGAATGATGAGGGTGTGTCTGCTCCCACGCACCTCCATGATCCTCCTCTCAGTAGTATCTAAGCGGAGGGTGTCCCTGTACCACAGAACCTGAAGCAAAAAGTTATCATGTAAATAATACCATTTATAGAACTGAACGGTTATTCATACCATTTAAATAAATCTACATATTTTGTAGTATCTTTCAGGTTATGATAATTAAATCCAGCTCAATATGCTAAATCTATAAACGTGTATTTTAATTTATCTCTAAAGAGCTAATGAAATTTATTTTATAAAAATAATATTTTACTCCACATTCAATATACAGGACCACCATGAAAATTTTTTGGCTACCGGAGAATCATAATTAATTCATTGGGTGACAAACTCAGCCACACTTTACATTACGCTATTCCACCCTTTGTATTCATTTGAATTCTAAAGATTTCGACTACTAGAAAGCCAAATAAGCAGAAAAAAGAATTCTTCTAGAGGAAGAGGTGTTTTATGAAAACCTCCACCTACACTCTGAAAGAATTTGCATCTTCCGCTGTGAGGGAGGAAACCGCGACTCCCTTCAGTGTCTATTGAATCGGTAATCCAGATTGTCTGAGGGTACGCAATAATAGCTCTGCGAGGGAAATGAAGTGAGATAGACCCTCAGAAAAGCCGACACTAGACACAAATTAGCATTTTGAAAGCACATTGTCATTGAAAATTACTAAATTATTAGTATGAATTTTCCATGTATACTTATTAATGCACCACGTTTTCATGAGTATTCAATAAAATATAAATAGAGACAGAAACAAATACGATCTATGAAAATTAACCAACAATGTTGCAGAACTTTCTTAAATAATTAATTTACTATAATCCTGTTCGAAATATCAATTTACCTAAAAACGTATTCTGAAACCTAATTAAGAGTATATTTTTGATGCTTCAAGTGACGGTGTAGCCCATAAACAATACTGTAGCTGAAAAATATAAAATATTAATATCTTTGTCACAATTATGCTTCTTCATTTTATATCTATTTAATTACCATGACTATGAAGACAACATTTCTCCGTCCTTAAAGTAAGAATATGCTTAATTGGTAAAAACTAATTTCTAACAAGTCAGGAAGAATTTGTTCAGTGTTTGGAAAGAATGTGTATTCTATTATGAATATATGTTAGGAAGAGTACAAATTAATTATTAAATATAATATGTACAGACAAAATTCTCCGGACGGAATGGAATTGTATATTTATTTCCCATATTAGAACCTGAATTTAATTTGCATAAGTATTCCTCTCCCTTCCTCATTTTGGCCACTATATTGTAAATATATATAAAAATGAATTCACTGAAAAATTGTGATCTATCGCTGACCTACGACATTTAAAGTATTCATATGAATTCTTTGTTATACGTTTAATCTCTCAGGGCGGTTAAAGTAATTTTCTGCGTGTACAGTTTACAGAACTGGTTCGTAAAAGGTACATTATTACCTGAAATATTTATTGGATGCTTCAATACAATTACTGTCATTTTACTACATGCAATGAAACGATTCCATGGATATAGAAAACTAGTAATCTAATAACAGCAGCTACTAAATCATTTCTCTTCATTGTTGTGATGTATAACTGTAATGTAATTGTTACTATAATACGTTGCTTTGTAAACGCGACATGGGTTAATTAGAAGCAGGATATGCAATCACAGATATTTAATTTAATTATCGAAGACAATTGTGTTCATGTTATGTACATAATAATTTACGTTTCATATCAATACTGTTATTTTGGTGACGTTATTTTCTTTTTTTTTGCCAATAATATTTTACTAAAGAACAAAATTGTAAAATATCACAGAAAAATATTAATTGTCGGTAACGTAATTGAAAACAGCCCAAAGTTACAATATGTTAAAAAAAAATTATAAAGTCCAGAAATATCGAAGACAAAACTAAAAACTAAAGTTTTTTTAATATAAATTACTGGAATTTATATCGGTGTAACTGATATACATAAATTGATAAAGTCTTATGTAGTGATTTTCAGTGTTTTAATACAAGTGTTTTAGCTAAAAAGATGAAAATTTAAATTAAATATTTAAATAAAACAAAAAGTTATCAAACAATTCCGCCAACATTTTAAGTACTTTTAAGACGTTTCGTCCAGAGTTAAGACTTCATCAGGTACAAATAAGTAATCGAATAGCAACTAAATTACATTAATAAACTAGTACATACTTAAAATTTTCAAAGAATATAAAGACACGGAAAAAAGTTGTTTGCCGGAATGAGTTATTATTTAAAATGCGTTGGTACTGTAGGTCATTTAACTTCGACAATGAAATACAAAATAAACAAAGTTAGGATAAAAACAAATTAAATCATTGCAACAGCAGGGTATCTTAAATTTTTTTCAAATTATCAGTATTATTTTTGACATTTAGAGCATTCGAATTACAACGAATGTGGGGTATTTTGCTAATCACTCTTGAGAAATGATTATTTCCTTCATATAAGACTTGAAAATTTTGCTAATAGAAATTATGCTTAAAGAGATCAAGGTTGAAGAACACATTTGATGTTTATTAGGGCTCTCTTTGTTTGACCAATATAAAGTGCAATACAGTCTTAACAGTTAATTTTACAAATCACATTATGTTATTCCAAGAATTTTAGTATTTCTTTTGATAGTTTTTACAAAAAAATTATTAATTGTTGATGTAAAAATAACATTATCAGAACTAAAAATAATTTTTCTGTTATTAATCTTCTTTACTACATTTAATTAAATCTGATCTGAAATGTTTATTAATGAAATTTATCGGGGAAAAATTTGATAAAAGGATAATAGTATCTTTATTTATATTTTCAATGTCCTATCCGTGATGTGAAAACATATCTACCAGATTGTAAATGAATGTCAGATAATTTAACTATTGAAAATGGTTATCCATGTATTAAAATTTATGCTTTGTTGTTCTTTATCTCTTTTTATCAATTAGAGTTACCAAATTTTATGAATTCAATTTTTTGTAATATATTCTATGATTTTTTGGATAACTTTGTAAAAGAATAATTTTTTTCATAATAAATGCTTTACTATACGCACCAACAACTTTCTATCTGCTATCTAACGGTAATGTCGAGCGATTAGGAAGCTTTTGCTAGTCTAGTCTCTGGAATATGAGTTGAGCCGACGAATCGCCGAGGTGGCAATATCGGCTGTGAGCTGTGAGACATCGCGCTGTTTGTCTTCTGTCGCTTCCAAAGCGCCCCTTCTCTTCCCTTCTCCACTCTGCTACTACTTTGTCTGCCAGCCGCCTACGTATTGGATTTCACTTAGCGCGACTGTCATTCGTTCTTCACGTAAATAATTGGAGAGCCAGTTAACTTTAATCAAGGGAAACTACCAAGTTCAAAAGTCGTGCCTCGATAACTTAGAATACAGCAGAGTAAAAGTTTTGTTGTTAAAGGTCTCAACATTTGCATGAAACTTTTTTTTAAGAAGAAAATGTTACCAAGAAAGTGGATAGTGCTTTGCTCTCTTCGGATCGGGAAAGAAATTTTACATATTTTATAACTGAAGCGTTGAGGCAAGCAGTCTGCAGAATACCAGAATCTTGTACAAATGTCAGATGTAATCAAAATTATTAAATCAGTAATGATTCTTCATTCCAAGATTCGGAATGAGGTGGACAGGCTCAAAAGCGAGGTAGTTCGAAAGGTCTTATTGAAATTAAAATATGATTTTACGTTTCCCAGCGTAGTTTCAAGCATTTTAGAGCTACAAAATATAATTTTCTCTAAATAGAAACACGCCAACGCAGACCAAAAGTGATATATAATAAAGAACAAAGCAATAGTTCGAGTTATGGCTGAAATGTTTACTAACCGCTGGAAATTGTATTGCGGGTTGCCTCACTGACTCCAAAGAGCATATAAATTGAATCACTAATTTGTAAACTGATTTGCCACAGTAAAATAAATTACATCGAACTATATACTCATTAATTAAGAAAAATGTAACCGTAAACAGCCTCAGATGAAAACCTTTACCATTTACTGGAAGCTTTCGACTTT
The DNA here is from genome assembly GCA_034510155.1 of Eucriotettix oculatus. Taxonomy (NCBI): domain Eukaryota; kingdom Metazoa; phylum Arthropoda; class Insecta; order Orthoptera; family Tetrigidae; genus Eucriotettix; species Eucriotettix oculatus. The sequence goes on from CM067381.1 coordinate 53,416,180, forward strand.
TTTTGTTATATTAGTTCTAAACTTATTATAAAATCGTTAATAAATGTTGATTAAACAAAAATGTACAATATAAATTAATAAATCGAATTAAAATACACGAAATATTCTATCAAAAGTTCACCATTCTGACAACAGACATACTACTATTAAGTAACACGCTTAAAAATAATTTTCCCAAACTGGGAGTTTCTCATCTGTTTAACAGAATATTAAAATAAAAAGAATATTACTAGTATTTATGTTGAACTCATTTAGGAAGAGTTGCGCTGATTTAAAATGTAACGTACGTTGACGGGTTTAAAAGTGAAAAAATTTGATTAAAATCTTATATAATATAATATAAATAGACTGTTAAAATATTTGTCCAAAAATGTAAAAGAGTTAAGATATTTAATTTTAATTTTTTTTTGGTTAACAGGCTACATGAGGGTGATCCTGAAACAGGCAACTCCCCTTTAATAGCATAGGAAGGGAATTGAAAAGGGGGGATGCGGAAGGTAGAGCACGGTAGCCAGGGGGTTGACTAGGGCCCCCGGGCTATTGCTTAAGGATCCTACCCGGTGTTTCACCTAAAGAGATGCAGGGAAAACCCTAGAAAACCTGCATCAGGTAGGTCGGGCATTGGGTACTATTCTCACGCCCTTCCGAATGACGGGAGACGAATCCAATGGGATCAGCGGACAGCTCTTGCCATATGCCCAAGGTCTTTGACCCCGGTACATATACCTCCTAAAATAGGTGAAGGTGTCTCGGCATATGAGAACTTTGATAAAAAGTACCCAGAGAGAGTGCGAGGCATTCCTCATACAGTACTTTTTAAAAAATTTATATTAACATCTACGACAGTGAGAAAAATAAATTAACGTCAAACAGTATTTCTCTTTAGCAGTATCTAGCGTAATTGAGAAAGGAGGGAAAATCAGATTTGGGTACCTTACTGTACCTTCCATATCGTCCATTTTCAATTCCCTTCATATGATCTTAAGAATCGATATGCTGAACACGTGTCACTCCAAATTCGGAATGTATCATGCAAGATGACAGTCCGCAGTCGACCCGGTAGGCCCAGGCCACGAACGGGCTGTAGAGCCAAAGAGGAAGAAGAAGAATATATATATATATATAATCAAGATCGTGTGTTATTTGTTTAATAACGTGTCCAGATTATATTAATTTGTCTTTAATTTAAGTGGAAAACAATTCGAACTTTCAAGGTGAATACTGATTTCTTACTAGTTGAAATACAAATTTCGCTTATGTTTTCAGTATTTTGTTACTCAATAATCAATGTGTGTGAAATATTAGAATTGAGGTTCCAATTACTTTTAAGAGCCATGGTTCAAGAAGTTCACATATCCGTATTGACAGAATTAATTTGAATTGGATGAAAATCTCGACCCAAGGGGCGCGTAATCAGAGGAGTGCGAGTGTAGTACTGGCGTAGCCCTGTCTAATACAATTACTGGCCCGTAGAAAGCATCGGGCCAGAAATCAATTTCTCTTCGTCTCGGTCAGAGTGAAGTCTGGACGGACAAGTGAAGAAGGCGTGAGGGGAGCCAGGTGCCAGCAGTTTCCCTCGGATCTAACTTCGGCTACTTTCTCGCTCTTATAAAACGAAATAAAAACACCTAGATTGCAGTAAACATCAACAAAGACAGATTATCTACAGATAAAAATAATTGTTGTTAAGAATTACAGAAAAAAAGCATTTACCTCTCAGTATGCCGCACAAACTGTACTTAGCATATAAGTTTGGAGGACGATTTAAGTTTTAAGTACAACCCTAGGTTTTACAATAAACAATTTTTGTGAAATAAAATAGTAACATGAAAGCCATTTTAATTTCGTTTCTCATTCCTAAATGAATATATGATATAAATATATTTTTATTTTTGTATTTATTGTTCTATATTATTATTTAGCGTTTGTGAAAGACTCTTATGAGATTCCCTTGCTCCTCATTTATGTAAGAGGAGACTGTCTTCAATTACGTACAATTTCAATATTTTGCCGCTTTAGGGCTTTAATTTTGATTTTGAGCATGCGCGATTTCATCCTCCATTCATTAGAAAGTCAGATACATCGTAGCCACTTTGTGAATGACCCTGATGACTGTGAAATCTATCTGCCACTTATTAGTTTCATGTATGCAGGAAATGTTACGACAGTATACATTAATCGTAAATCGTGTTATATAAATGGGGAAGCAACAGAACAGTGGGAAAGTATAATAGACAGTTTAACGAAGGTCGTAAAAGTGTGATAGATCGTCTGTGACCACTGGCGGCATCATTATTTGACGAAGGAGTACACAAACTTGTTTTCCATTACGACAAATACCTCAATAACATCGGTGTCTATGTGGTGAAATAGTATAATTTAATAATTGAAAATGAAATATATGGAAAATAATGTTTTGTTATTTTTTAATAAACACTGCCCTCGTATTTATAAAGAATGTATTTAATTGTTGTATTTGTCATTTATGTAATAATAATTTGACCTTTTCTCAGTTCCTTATTTATTCATTCCCTTAGTATGAATGAGTAAAATTAAATTTTAATAAATGAGTCAGTTTTTAAATTTAAATATTAAATATTACAACGTTTCCTCTCTTTTGAGACTTCTACAGGTAAATTTAAGTTGCACACGGGACCTGTCTCCATGACTCCTTCGGCTGTTCCGTGTACAGCTAAATTTTACCTGAAGAAGTCTCAAATGAGAGACGAAACGTTGAAATATTAAATATTTAAACTTAAAAAGTTGACAATGAGGCTGATTTAACTAATTTATTATATATTGGTCAGATAAACTATTTAAAATAAAAAAATTACTTCAAAAACGAAGTTTTTCTTAATGTGCAAGCATGAAACGTATGTGAAATACTAGTTAGCGGATTTAAGAAAGTAAGAGGGGCGTCGCAAACAGTAAGAAGTAAAGTTTTGATACATTTTCCGATGTCGTCTTCGTCATAAACGGTGCTTTGATTTGCGCATCAAGCAACCCACTTTCAGTTTCCACAGGTCCGCCTGACATAAAGCAAGTCTCGTGTGTTAACTGAGAATAAACTACTTGTGTCTTCCTTCCTGAAATAAATGCACAAAACACGCCAAGTCGTCGCTCGTAAATATCGGATCACTTGAAGTGTGAGTTCATTGCTCAGAATTATCGCACGCTTCGGTGCGGCGGTGGAACGGAGATTATTTTTTTTTCTCTTATGAATTACACAGTTTTAGTTTAACTCCAACACAGAATATAAAACATTTTGTAACAATTTATTTAATATTCAAGTGTTTATAAAATATTAAACATTTCAAATTTAATATTTGCTAAACGTTGAAAATAAACTTGTTCTAAACCAGTATTACTGTTAAAATGGAAAGTCATGTGCCTTGTTTATTTCATTTTATTTTCTCTTACTCGATTATGTAGTACGCTTAAAATATTATATAAATATAAAATACGGTTTAGATGAGTAAAACCCTGTTATTATACAAAATCGTATTGGGACTTTTTTACTACAAATATTGGCTGAATTTTACAGCAATGCTTTGATACTGAGTCGTTAACTGATATTGGTATCCTCTCTATACATTTTTATCTCTTAATTTAAACTTGTTCTCCGAAAGGGAAATTGTTAAGTTGAATACATAAATGAAATTGTGCGTATCGTTGTTTGTTGACATGAATTGAAATAACTTAGAATGAATTTATATTCTTCGATTTATCGATGGGAAGCATTATTAAAAAAACAACCAATATTTTAAATTGTTGGTCGCACGGTGTGAACAAAGATAATGAAATTGTTAATTGAACAAATTGTGTACATTCTATAGCACTCTACAATCGAGGGATAACGTGCCTTTCATTTTACGTGATATTTGAAGGAGAGTACATCGGGTGTATGAATTCCGTACTCAATGTTGTTTGTGCTTTTTTATCTCAATCATTTCGGTAACGTCAATCAGACTTTTCTGTACCCTGAGAACTACTTTCATTGAATGATTCCACCAGGATTGGCCAACATTTTGCATGCAAATCGCCAATATTTTGACAGATGTGCCATATGACTAGAGAACATTTCATAGCGTCATACGTTCACGCTTAGGGATTGGTAAATAGATATAAGGATAGAATCTGCTTCATTTAAGGGACGAAAATGAATAAATTTGACTGAGTTAAATTAATTATTTTACGCCAGTTTAATGAATTTCCAATTTAAAAAACCCAAGAATGATGTTCCTGTAGGAGAGGGTGAAGGTAACTCTTGACTACAGTTGTTTGCACTGAGAGCGAGATCGGCTTGGAAATTGGAATTGTCTGTTCTCGGAGTTTGTCCCTTTATAAACAGGCTCAGTGATGCAATGCGCCACTTTTAATCGTTCAAAGAGCCACGGTTTGGCAACATTTGGATTACACAAATGTTGTCTTGACACTTCTACACCTAGCCTCTTCCTGGGTTTCCAGATCTTTATCTCTCGAAGACAACCAATAACGTCAGATTTAAGATTCAATATTGAACTTCAATTATTCCAAACTAGACGATTGAAAGTCAAATTTGTAACACCTGCCTGAGGTTTAGGCGATCCACGACCTAATTAGTTTCGTTTGATTACTTTGGAGCCCAAATGTGCAAAATTCCTGCGAAATTCGTCAAAACACCACCTTCTGGAGGCTCACAAACCGAACTACACACAAAATACAAACTTGCATTTTATCGTTCATAAAAAATTTACACTTTGTTCCTTTCAGATGGATTTAAGTAGGATGGCCTTGATTACAAAATTTTAGTAACGTAAACGCTACTCGTTGGCTCTCTAGATATGCATATGTTTAGAAAAAATTGTAACTTTGTAACTAGTGTATCAACCGTAACAATGATTTGTCGATACAAATTTCAGCTTATATTTATCAGAAAATTCGTGAGAGCCGCAACAAAATAGTAATGTGTAAGAAAGTTTACTGACACATCCAGAACATGGGTAAAACCATTATTTGTAAAGGCCCATATGACTTAATACTCTTGTCTTTGTTGGATCTAACTTAATTAATGGTCACGTGTATCGGCGATGTTATACTTGACAGAAGTGAGAGGACTGAGAATTGTGATTAAAATTATGGGATCACCGGAAGTAAGGGTCTCAAGTAAGCGCGCATTACAAGATGCAGAATAATAGAGGGTTGTTCTTCCATCGGAGAGTGTTTAGAGCGGCTCTGTCAGCAATGCCGATAACCGTAGAGATAGGCACAGCACTCCCTGGAGTGCACACTCTGCTATGCAAATTCAACAGCCGCCTCATAACCAAGCCACCCGGCCGCTTCATATTCAACTCCCTCTCAAGGAACTACCCTGTTTATTCGCCAAGGCAATGGGGGAGCGATATTTCCGGGCCGAAAGTACAGCTTGCACCTTTAAATGTTCAGATAACGCGTTTTCCAGAATTCTGACTTCTCCAGGGGCCGATAGAACGCACAGTGGTCGCTGCCGTTCCGATTCCTGGAACCTAATGGCACTCGGTGGAATTAAAGCACGGTCTCTACTCGTTGTTTCATTCCGAATCTAAATTAAAACTCTGCCGCCCTGGAGTCGCTTGATAATTGAGATTTAAAGGCACCTTTTTTTATCTGGCGCGTCCGGTTGTGGTGGTATACATTACATGCCGACCCTTGGAAACAGTCGTACAATTTCAGTCAGGAAAGAAAAATTTACTTAGAAGATCAAGAAATAAAGATTTAAATTTCTTCCAATTTAAGTGACGTATTACTTTCACAATATATGATAGACTCAACAATTCGATGATTGACTCTGAAATTCTCCAAAGAAACTATTTCAGTGTTCATTAATTTTTCATTGTAAACCACAACACATATTACCAAAAAAGTCCTCAGAGAAATTAGTAACAATCAAATAATAATTCTACCAATCCATTTAGTGTTCGCCTAAAGTCAATTTCACTGAGAAGTCTTTACCCGCTGAAAGCTGGTGTTACGTGTGTGGGTTCAGGTATGATACATGAGCAGTACTGCTTTAAAAATTTTGCTAAAGCGCTGTAATAATTAGGAAACCAGAGGCAGGTGTGAAGTACGACAACGCCCGGCCACACATCGGCAGATAAAATCAAGCTCTGATCGTATTTGTCTGACAACAAATCGACCACATTCTCAACAGTCCAGGTTTGGCGCCAATCAATTTTCATCTGTTTCTTCATCAGAAGAAATTCCTTGGTGGAAAACATTTCAAAGACTTTGATTACATGAAATGTTCATCGCAGGGTCATCTTTCATTGACGAGGCCATCCAAAAACTGGTTTTCTTTTATTACAACTGTCTGAAGAACGACGGCAACAATGGGGAAACTTAGTGTCAAGCTGTAAGGTTATGATTATTGAAGAAAATGTTGAATTAATTTTTTTAAAAATAATTATTGCTACTAACTTTAAAAACAGTCCTCGTAAAACGTCACTGGTATCAATAATTTAATGACGGCAATAGTATTAGAGTAACAGTATGCAGCAATGCACCTCCTTTTATTTCAAACACTTCAAATGTAAAGATATGTAACATCTCCTTTTATTTCAATAACTGATTCAAAGGTGTGTCCTTGATTTCACGATGTTAAAAACTTTAGTATTATTTTCCGTAATTAGTAAAAATAAATTTACTCAAATAACCAACGACTAAAGGAAAACAATGAAAAAAATTTATTTTCTAATAAGCGTGTTATAGTATATTCACTGGAGTCGCATAAATTTAGTCGATCGTTATGAGGAAGAAAGATTATATAAATGTAACAGACTTTCAGCTGAATTGTAATTAATGTCACGATTGTAGGCGTCTTGTTTAAGTACCACGCAGGATAATCAGCTTAACTTAACAATTTTAAATATTGAAGTAAAAAAGATTCACAGTAACTTGTAAATAAAAAATTCTGGAGTTAGTAGATACTGTACGGTATTCAGTAAAAAAAGTCAATTTTAAGAAAATTGGATTTCTATTATTGTTCATAAGAATTAATTGAAATTATACGTCAATTTACGTCTCTGAAACCAGGGGATCACTTTATGACCGTATGAGTAACGTTCTATTTTATAATGGGGATGTTAATTTCCTAGCAAACTTTTAAAACGACTGAGTTTTATTTTGTGGATTATGTACTTCTGTATTTCATCGGTATTTAGTTAACACGGTTTGCAGTAATTCAGTTTCAAATGTAGTCCTGTGATGCTGAGTGCAGACATCAAGTTTCTCCACGTCGAATTTACGAAGCGCTGTGGAGTCCCGCGGATGCCAGATGAATGTTTTATTAGCGCATGTTTGTGCGGGAGTCTTGACGTGAAGTCTGGTGCTAATTCTCCAGCTCCGAAATGGTTCTTGTGCAGGACGACTCTAATCGCTCCCTGAGGAGCTGTTCCGTGGCTCGCTGGTCAGAATGTTTTCTTTTGCGGCTTCCTCTCGGTAACTTTGAGCAGGTTGTACATGTGCCCTGCATCCTCTACTCGTCTCGGAAACACTGTGTGGTTTTTCCCTCATCATAACAAAATTAAATTTCCTAAACATACATACACCTCAAATGGCCATATTTCTAAAAGACTAAAAATATGAATTATTATTTTGAATAGAAATTATGCAAAGTATTACCTTATATTACGTAAACCATATTAAGAAGCAGGATTTATAGGCGTGAATTGAGTAATGAAATTTACGTAAATTATAAAAAACTATTATTATGTTAAAAATATAATAAATCTAAATTTATTGGTTATTGCATATATTCAATACGTTCTAAATTTATATAAACTAATAAAACTGATTAATGAATGATTAATTTAGATCCTGAGTATTTCTGTGCACAATAATATTGTAGGACTTCGATTAACTATTAAATATAACGTTTAACTGCAATATAAAATTTGATATTCTGGTTTTTATTTGAATAACTAGTTTTGAAAATTTCGTTGTCCTTGTATTTTGACATAACCGTAGTTAGGGGTGACACTGTAAAACTCAGTGGCAACGATAAACGTGGATTCGATCTTAATAAGCACCTTTTGATTATTTTTGAAAACTTATCTCTATGACGAGAGAGACTAAAGGAAATTTAAATCAGGTTTATTTATGCCACAATCCAATTGCTCATAATTCAACACAAATGTCTAAAATAATGAAAAAACCACATGGCAATTATTATAGTAATATGATAAATAAATAAATGGCCTTGAGTCATGAAAATATTTATACTGTTTATTACAAACGAATATTGAATTCACAATAACAACGACGTTTCCTCCTCTTCTGGAACCTATTCAGATATAACAATCTTAATAATTTTTCTGCAATTAATACTTAATTTCGGTTAGAACAAGGAAGGTCTTGTTCATGTCATGTCAAAATTATTAATGGAGGAAATGATTGTATACAAAATTATTAAAACTGTTGTACCTGAAGGGTTTCAGAAGAGGACAAAACGTCGTCGTTGTTATGAATTGGAAATATTATTTTACGTAATAAACGCTATATGTAGTTATCAAGCCCATTTTACGACTTATATTATCAGTATCTCAGATTTGAGATATTTTAAATTAATTTCGACGCACTCATATCTTGACGACAATCCGGATTTCCACTGATCCTTTATCGGTTCAAAAATACTTCGCATTTCATGAGAGAGACAAAATACTCCAGCAACAAAGGAGTTAAAAATACTGAAGCAATTACATATTCCTAAAAATTTAAGATATAAATAAAAAGTTTTATCAGAAAATATTCCACTTCATCTTTCAATATTTTCAATAATATTAACAATTTTTGACTTTTAAAAATAATAATCTGTTCCTTAATAAATCGATCCAATTACATTACAAAACATGTTTCAAACTGATAAGTCAGCAGGAACTTGTTTTTAATTGTTGGAGTAATAATCAACATAAAAGTTCTTTGACAAACTATGGGAAATAAATGGAACAAATTTTGTCAAGTAAGTTTTTATCGCATCGTGTCTTGACAAAGCTGAATCTTTTGATGGATTTCCATTTCACTATCCATAAAAATATTTAAAAAGTCATATAAAGAAAATGTGGAAAAGATCAAATTTTTATATAAAATTTTACTCGAATCATATTTATAAAATACATGGCAAAAAAACTTATACATTTTACTTTTTACTATTACCTTATTTTGTAGTTCGTAAATGTCACGTTCCAACGGTGGTGTTTCTACTGGTTCGATGAATTTATAAATTGAAAATCCATACTCTCATACCAACACGAATGAGAAGAATCTTTTCCGATTTTAATTTGTGCAGATTGTTGAAATTATGTCTGAAATTTAATTTTTTTTCGGTATGTATGTGACAGGGGCGAACAGTAAAACGGAAACATGCAGCGGAAGTATGTGATGTGGGATGGCGTAGAGTGATTAGCATGGTGATGTATGGTGATGAATACCTGGCCTCCGCTGTATAAAGTAGACCGCTCAATATACAGCACACTGCGAGCTAAATGGGGACTGCGCGCGCGTAGGGGAGAGAGAGCTGCAATCGGAATGCGCAATTCGTCAAAGGAATGGCAGCCACAGTAGGGGGTAATTGATAGCTCCACACGGAATAACAAAAGAGTTATCCAATCGCGCCGTGGCCAGCCGATGACGTTCTGCATTAGTAAACCTCTCTGACATTACCATGTCCTGCAAGTAGACATTGCCGGCTGATGAGCGCCCTGTTCACTCCACAGAGATCTCTTCTCGTCGTTGAGGGGGTCTTGAGAAATAATAAACCTGAGAATCATTACTTGATCGACCGTCAACGATATTTAATCGTTGTTCAGAACAAAAAATAAAGTCTGTTGGCCAACAAAAGCATTTGTTATACAAACAATACCTCCAAAGTAGTCTCCTTGACAATTCACAAATTTCTCTAAGAGGTTAAATAATTTTTAGAACGACTTATAGCCCACATATTTCCAAAAAATTCTCACGTGGCCCGCCACGTTTCGCGTAATATATTCCACTGATACGAATTGGGTCTTCTATCCGCTTTTTTAAGTCAGAAACCTGATGTGACGACCTATGGGAATGTTAAAGTGGGTCTCGAGTGTCCTTACAACGCAAAGTATTCAGGTCCTTATCTAACAATAAAATCATCATCACTAGAAATGGGAAGATAGTGATGCTGAAATTATCTTTGAACTGTAGATTGGTCCTCAATTGTGCCTTGTTCATATTTTTTCTAAATTGTCCGTAGTTTCGTTTCCTCATTCATATTCTAATTGTCAAAAACTTACATATGCATTCTGAAATTCAGAAATTAATGTTTATTGGCACGCTTCACTAAGTAAATATCAAGAAAATTAATTTTTAAATGGAATTTGGTGTACAATATTACTTATTACATTTAAACACAATACTAGCAAAGAACTTTAACATCAATAAATGATTTCGTTTGCACAACATAATATTATTGAGATACAAAGTTATAAACTGGGGCTATGTAGCAGAGAATTTGATAGGTTCAGAAATACATACATTTGATGTTATTTAATATCGTTTCCAGGACGATGTGGGAAAATGACGTGACGATGTCAGGTAATTTTCTAGTCCAAGCACTGCGTTGATATAATAATTTTCTAATGCAGCTAAATATTTCAAGAAACTTCTTTCTCCATTCTTGTTTGAATTACGAGATAAGGTTGTTCCTAAGTTTTATATGAGTCTTAAACATTTCACTTACAATTTAAAAGTGTGCAAAAATTCACCCTGTGCTCCAGGTGCTGATTATAACGGTTCTTTTTGTTTTTAAAGCCAATTAAATGACCGTTCTCCAGATTTCGGCTCTTGCCGGTTTCAGCTATTAACCACGCTGTTTGGAACATTTTTGTATATCATGGGTTTGTCAAAAACAATTACTTTCACCTTATTGGTGAAGTATTAGCGCCTGGATGAAGTTTCTTAGAATATTATTGAAGTTTCTTTTGTTTTTATCGGTTGTCAAGCCTTTCCCTATAAGATCATACTTCCGTATTTCCCCAGATCTGTGGTTTTATCCGTTGCGTTAAGTAAATAGCATGAACGACATCTCGAAATCGCGAGAAGCCACCTCTTCCCTTCCATAATATATTGGATCTTGCATCTATGGCAAAGAGGTTGAGAGTTGGACTACAAAAATGTGTATTCGGGTTTGAACCCACTCAACGCAACCATTTTTTATTTTTTTACTTTATTTACCTGTCATTTCTAGAGTTTTCTGTTTCTGGAATATTCCAAGAATGTAAAAATTGTACTGGACCTCGAAGCGGAGGCAGTCTTTCGCAGTACGAGCCTTTGTACATCACTTCGTGTTATATAAACGTATATTACATCTAGCAGTGTGAGTTACTGTTCCTCACGATCCTTAAGAAACGTGACTATATATATATATATATATATATATATATATATCGGTTTCATCCGTTGCGTTAAGTAAATAGCATGAACCACATCTTGAAATCGCGAGAAGTCATCTCTTCCCTTCCCTTGTTATTATATATATATATATATATATATAATTCATTGTTTCATCTCAAGATATTACGAACTGCAGTTATTAAAAATTTCTTGTTCACTTTTCAAAATTTAAAACGTAGTATTATGCCTGAATTAAGTAGCTTTAACAGTTATGAAAATTGCACACATGGTGGCATCATGGTTGGTGTAACTCTGTAGTGTTGTCACTAAAGTTCAGTGAGGCAATATGAAGAGAGATATTCCTGCAATGGGAAAGATTTACTTCATTTTATTGATTATTAGCGTAAACAGGTTACTGTCTTAGAATTAATTTTTGGAGTTGTTTACTTCGAAAATAAATATATCTACGGATTTAAGGTTCCTTATAAGTATTACGCCGAATTAAAGGGTTGGTAGTAATCTTCCTTAGAGATATTCTTTCAACCGAAGTAAAATCTTATCATAAATATTAAATTGGGTTTAAATTTATTTCATTGTTTTTAATAGTATTAAATTTTATGAGATCGAAATGAAAAAAATTTCCATTGTAAGCAATTCTTCTGTATTAGTTATAAAATTAGAATCAAGATATGAAAACAAAATAATGTGTATAATGGACACATTATTGAATTATTTGGTCAAGTAACATCTTTAGTGATTTAATATTAATAAAATGTGGGTACAAGGTAGGAGTGTAAAACAACTATAGAAGTAAGATATTAAATATTATCACGAAACTTGCAGCAAAAGCACACATGCGTTTTAGTCGTGTTAATATCTTTTAATTGGATGAAAGTATATTTCACATGTTACCGGATGAGAATTTATTCATAAAGATCGCTAGTGTATGCTGAGTTAAAAGCAGGAAGCAGAAGCTCGGGATTCCGGCTCTCGTTAAAATTCATCTGCTACGGCCACGCTTTCCGGATGTCATTACAAATTTAAATTTTGTTTATTTGTTGGTTCAAAGGTGTGAGGCCGATACGCGTTTGTACATTACATTCAGCGATCCGCGTGGTGCAAAAAAAAAAGTAGGGAACCTACATTGCATCTGAGTACGCTGTGCTTGAATATAGAGCTACAACTCTGGTTTCTCGGTTTTGCTTCATAGTTCCCAATATAATTTTAAAAGGTATTGTGTATCAAGTCCATAAATGTCTACGAATAGTGAAGTGTGGAGACAGAATTATTATTTTTATTACAGAAGTACTTTTCAGTTTCATGCCTTTGAATTGACATGCATGATTGATAAAAATGTTATTTGTTGTTAATTCTTGGAAAGTGTGAACTGGGGATTGAGTTTATCAAGATTGAGATTAATATCAAATTTAATTCAATGCTTAAATAAGTGTCATTAATAAGAAAAGGATTCAGAGAATAGCTCTCATTGAGTGATCTAGGAGTAGGTGAGTAATTAGGCAACTATTGGCCAGCTTTCGGAGTTATGAGCTTAATCACACACGTGGCGGTGTCATGGCCGGGGTAGCCCGCGGTGTTGCCGCTAACGCCGTGTCCGGCAACACTGCCAGGGAGACAATTAAGGCGACCACGGCTAACAAGCAGAGACTGCAATTAGGCGCAGACCAGCTCCTTGCAACGGCACCTGACCTGCACACAAACGTCGAGTCCACCTTGCAAATATATTCCCTGCCTCAAATTAAATTGCTCGCACGTCTTCACCAAAATTTATTAGACTTCTGGAGGGAATGGATCTTTATTTACAATCTATGCTGATTGTCTAAACGTACCAATTTATTCAAGTACTATTTAATACAAAGATAACTGCTTCTTGAAGCCAAAATATTCCTAAAGGGGTTAAATGACAGCTACAAAGTAGGAATTACAAATTTTTAACTAAAGTCAAATTAGTAGACCATATTTTCAGCCTCATAATTTAATTAATAGAGGGAAAACCAAGGTAATGGAGTGTAGTATGGGAACAGTGCAATAACAAACGGTATTTGTTTGGAAAGGGATATTTTGAAGGAGGTTAAGGAATTCTGCTACTTGTGCAGCATAATAACTATGTATGGTAGAAGTACAGTAGACATAAAGAGTAGGATAGTACAGGTAAGAACGGTTTTCGTAAAAAAGAGGAATTTACTTAGGGCAGTATAAGTGTGAATGTTAGGAAATCATTGCTAAAATGTTCGTATAGAGTGTTTGTTATATGGGTGTGAAACATGGACGGAAGGAATAGTAGAAAGGAAAAACAAAAAGACCTTTGAAATGTGGTGCTATAAGAGAATGCTGAAAATCAGATGGGTGGATAGAGTTACTAACAAGGAAGTTATAAACAGGATAGGGGAAGAGTGAACCAGGACGTTGACCAAGAGAAGGTCACGTTTTGAGATATGAGGGTCTTGTAAAATTAGCGATTGAGGGAAGTGTGTGGAGTAATAACAGAAGAGAGAGGGCGAGGATGGAATACGCTTTGCAGAATGTGGGATGTGGTAGTTTTTCAGAAATGCAAAAGTTTCAGGATGTTTAGCATGAAGGGTTGCATCAGACCAGTCTAAGGACTGAATATCACAATAAATACACTTTGTATTTCCTGCACGAAATAAATATAGAATGCATAAAGCAACCAAGCATAGAATATGGAGGTGGCTGACGTCGAAACTTTGTTAAATTTTTAAAATAAATATTATCTAACGAATATATTTATTCTTCTGTGCAACGGGTAATTCATTATTTGGCGTCTAGAATATGCAGTTACGTATGAACAACTATTATTTGTGGATGTCAATGCTTTCATAAATTTTCATGTTAATAATTAGCCCTACTTCTCCAATTCCGTCATGCCATTGTCTTGTTTCCTGACGGTGTTCACGCAGCCGTCGTTGGCTTCTTTATGTAACCCAACTTGGAGTCGTGTATCGTAATTTATGCACGACTTGTGAGCGGACACGAATGTGAACTCTGCTCTTACGTAACCTGAAATCACGCGTCGGGACGGAACAAAGCGCTCCATTTAAGCCAAAAAGTTAAATTTTCACTATAAACCACGATAGGCCAATAGAATTCGTGTAGGTGAAAAAAATATATTCTTTAATGGAAACTCGGGAATAAATGCAGTGTTTTGTCATTTACTCAATATATTTAAAGTACACAGAAACGAACATATAATTTTATTCTTTGCAGCTTATATACCAAATTAGTTGTAAATGAAAAAATTTGGTTTGATAAACCAGTTATGAAACCACTCAACCCTTTCTCTAACATTTTGGTGCTTCTTTTATAAATTTGGAATGAAAGGTTCCTTCCCTTTTCACTGTCATGCAATCTAAAAAATATATAAACGACTGTAAATGGGCCAACCGCACCGGAGAGGGATAAATTTTTTTTATAATTTCTAAGCACTTAAAATATATTCTTACTTAAATAAATAATATTTCGCGCTTAACAGACAAAGTAGACGGATCTGCTACCTCATCACAAATTAATTTTTTATGAGTAATAAACCTCAAATTTCGTACGTGTGTATGTATGTATGTTCCGCCTACAATTTCAGGGTACGACACGGCTACGAAGGGGGCTGAAATTTTTAAACATGCAAAATCGGTCGATATTTTAGTTGAATAAATACTTTTCTGGGCCAATTACTTTTACAGTGTACCCAGCGACACTATTTGTATACGTCCTATCCAAATGACGTATAGAACAGGATACATTATGCCCTTACGTTTCCTGTGTATATGCGTGCGGCGGCGGCGGCGACGACGACGTTCGCGAGAAACAAAACTTATCATAACTTATGTAAAATGTGTTTTATATTTAATCATTAATATTCCGGACATCGCCGGATACCCACATATTTGTAAATAATGTGAAGTTAAATAGATTACTATCAATCTGCAATTGATGTTAATCCACAGTGTAGTAAGACGAGAATATAATTTTTTTTTACAAGTCACTAATTTATGATTGAAGCGGTTGATAATTTTCGATACATTTTTCATTTGAGAGTCCGAGTTACCGAGAAATTATCATGAATCGTGTTAAGAATTAGAGATATCGAATGGATTTAGAAAGCGTAAGTTATTTGAGGCACAAATATTTATAAGTTGTGTGCTTAGAGGGATTTACGTATGGGCCATTATTTTGTAAATTTATTTCGATGAAAGATAAATCCTGCAGGAAAGAAAACACGTGAATGCGGAGAGCCGTTCCCTGAGATTTATTAGAAGTCGACTAAGCCGCCGGGCGACCCGGTCCAACGCAAAACGATCTGGGGGGCTACATGTTACTAATACGTGCAAATAAAATTTACACCGCGACACACCCTGTTGTAGTGGGAGGAGGAGGTTTTATAGCGGGGGCTGACCACACATGTCGTGGCTATTAATACGAGACTATATCAGGTGACGTAATGGGCGGTATTATGAGCTGTTGGCGCCACTCTATGCAGATGTTTCCCCTGCTCCATTGTTTATGGCTGTGCTTCTGTCAAAGTGTACAGCAATACTTTCGGTTTTATTAAGCTCCCTTACAGTTAAAATTCTCCCGCATTTAATATTGGTTTCATTAATTTTGCTGGGATCATTACAAACGAATTCAGTGCTTTAATATCTCGGTGCTACCCTTCTTTACAGGAGTTGCAAAATATATACATGGATGATTTCGCAAGAAACTCAGCTTTAAAAATTTAAACCCAGGCATAATCAGCTTATTCAATAGTTGGTTACAGTTTCAGAAGTATTTCAGGATGGTAACATACTATATCACCGAATCTACCATTAATGTATCACATATCTAGCTTAAACTCCAGATCAAAAAAAATCCACTGGCAATATAAATTTGAGCAAGATTTGACGTAAGGAAAATTAAATAAATATTGTGATCTAAGATAGAAAATTAGAAGGCGTTTGAAATGCCTGCTAATATTAAAGTTTGAAGGAATAAGTTCATATTAAATATATATATATATATATATATATGCATCAAGTTATAACAATGAAACTGTTTATATGTCCAACATGATATGTGTTTAGATAATCTAGTTATCCAACAAAGTCGTGTAGAAACATAGTTAGACAATATAGTTATGCAACCACATCATACATATAAAATCCTATTTCTGTAACATCAAATATTAAAATTTTTTCGTAATGTATCTTTCAATTTGGCTATTTAAAACTAACGGTGCAATAAATCAACTTGTTAAAGTGTATATATTACAAGGTTTTTATTGAATTACTGTCACATAAAATCCTTTATTTCATGTGAACGGAAGAAGTAGAATTCACAGAAGTCACCAGTATGAAAATGTGACGCATTTATAAACATATAAATTAATGGTGTTTCTATTTTCCATCCAATGTTTGATATGTCTAGCGAATGAAGGTTTGAATCTGTAGAAGACGTCAAGGACTGATCCCAATAGTAAAATAATGTTTCAAGAGTAGCTCTTTTAAAATATGTCTTTTGTAAACTATTATTTCCTTAAAATGATAATCCGAGTGATATTTCAACATTCAGGAGCAGAAACATAGATTTTATCCCAACTGTAAAATGATTTCACGATAGCGAGGTAAATATCTATTGTTCTACGTAGGCCCTTATTTCAGTTTCGTCGCAGCGATGGCGCAGCTTAGTATTGGATCCAGATGTTGCGAGGTTATTTTCCCCGGGGCGCTCCGCCGTGTCATTGCCAGTTAAAGAGGCATTTCCAGTCCGGAAGAGTAGCTTGATAACAATCGCATTGGCCCTACACAGCGATTCCACCCAGCACTCTTGCTTCCATGCTTTGTTTAACCTGGAAATTTCATGGATCCTACCTTCAATTTTAAGGAAGTGATCTATCATGCATATTTTATAAACGGGAAATACTTATATAACCCAATTTCTGGCCTGATCCGATTCTGAGAAGATGCCAGACCTGTTATGAGGGTTTATGCTTAAAATATTGACATTTTGATACTTTGAAACGTACTCGAAAGTTACCATGAACTTCAGTCGAAATTTATAATTTTTTCATTATGAATGTCACAGAATCTATTTAATTACAATAACATTTCGTCTACTATAATTACCTTTGCCTTAAATACTTTTAATTTTTAATAATTTGAATTTCACAGACCAAAAAAGAAACAGGAAATTCAGGGAGTAAGATTTACGTAGTATCATGTCATTTATTGGAGCCAGAGACATGACAAGAAGTGGCAACTTCAAGGATTTAGACTACACGTATTTGCGAGATTCATCTAGAGGTAGTATATAAATTCACCTTACAGTACTCTAGTTTTTAGGAGGGACTGAGTATGAGCAGTGGTGCATATGATTAGTAAACTACGTTTAATATATAGAGTACTTCAACTAGGTTGGTCTATGGACGTTACGTTGTTTTGGTGGCGTCTGTCTAATCTCTGTTGTTTATTATCCAGTCACTGATGCCAAATCAGCATGGCAAGTTACACGATTGAGTAGCACGTCCAAATGATGAAACTTTATTATCAAAACGAGTGTTCGTTTTTGAAAACGTTGCGCTTCAATTTACGTCAGACTGTGGTGACCCTTCGAAGTGACTCTGCAACGTTTGGTGGCCAAATTCAAGACGATAGCTTCGGTAAACACCTAGCCACGGTGGTCATTCCACATGAATGCCTTGAGGGTATGGTTACCTCTCGCAGAGGTGACGTGAATTGTCCTCCAAGAACGTGCGATTTGTCATCTTCTTGTGGGGTTTCCTAAATTCGCAAGTCCATGTTAATAAGCTACAGTCGACCAATGCCCTTAAAGTCAACATAACCCAGACTATCAGCCGGATCCATGAGGCAGAGTCAATGAAAATTGAAACACTCAGTTCCGTGCCATCGTGAGAAGCTGCGGCGGATATTTAAATAACGTTATTTTCCATACATGGGCCTTTAAAATAACTAAAGAATTTTTTTAGTATCTCACACAAAGCTTATTTTATTCGATTTCCACATCAACCCGCCATTATTGATAACCTTCTATATTTATGAACTATAGTAACGCAAGTATTTTTCATTAAAACAGCAAAATAAGTAAGTGAAAAATTAATAATTTTGAATTACCAATCCACTAGATCGTTGTAAAATTACCCAAAGGTTTTCATTTTAGCCAAATGGTTTAATTTATGGAATAATAATTTCAATTCTTTCGTTTGTTCGATATTCCACAATCGTACACGAGATTTCCAGTTCATTAGAAGAGTTACTTGATAATTTATTCGGGAGACTACCACAATTGGAATTTGTATATACTCATTTTTTTTATCAAAATGTACAGTGCTATTCGCGAAATTCAGTGCTATTTGTGAAATGGCTTATATTGCATTTAATAATTTTTATTCTGACTGTATATATATTGCCGTTATGACTTACCGAATGTTTCTTCTTTGTAATTTGGTGTAATATCTTTATTATATGTTATTTCTTGAATTAGTGACAACGTTTTCTCGATTATCCTACTTCATGTGTTTTCAAATATTTACTCTTCCAATTCTTTATATTATTATTTATGTATAATGTAACATGAAAAGTTACACTTAACAATGCAGGCCAGCTTGCGAGTTGCAATTGTTGACGAACTGTCGCAACTCGGGCCAACAATGTAGTCTGGCGACTGGCAGGGAAGGAGCAGGTTGTGTCGGCGGGACGACGAGAGAATGACCACGCCCTGCAGATATAATTTTTTCTCATGCTCTGATAGGAATTAAAGCTATTAAAATCCATTTTTGGTATTTTTTTTATGAAAAATACCTGGCGCCCTAAAGGAATAAGAAATCCTCGAATACGGAGGAACGACGGATCGGCTACAATATATAATCTTAAATGATCTTTTATTAATATGTGTAATAAACACCAATTTTTCGTGTCTCATTTCCTCAGCTGAGGAAATATAACTAAATCTACTCCATTTCTATTACAGTTTATCTTAATATTAAAAGCATACTTGTAATGTAATAACTTACATGTATAAATAAGTGAATGCTTTTGGATTGAAGTAAAAGCTGTTTACGTTCTTTAATTGCAGTATTGGAAAGTGGAAAGAAAGTAGAGTCAAGCAACTGCTTGATCCTAGGGTGAATTGTTTTAATTAGTTTTGAAACGTCATTGAGAATTCCTATTTTCCATTTGAGTAGTAATTTCAGTTGTTCAGAGTCACTCTGAAATCACAGCACAAGTAGACAAACGGCTAATCTTCCCCGAGTGTTAGGTGTAAAACGAATGCTTTTGTCCACAAGATGGCTTGTATTGTTTGAAATTATAAATCGAAATTCTTTCATGTTCAGCATTCCATAAACTTTTATTGTGAATGACGGAGGAGTATAGAGTAAAATGAGGCGGGAAAGGAAATGAAAACGCGTTGCGAGCAAAGACAAAAGTACCGGAAAGGCGACTGAGAACGCCCGTGAGAGGGGGTTGAGGAAATAAAAACAGGGAGGTGGGGTGGCGCTTTGCACTGCAATCCATCACTTTTTGAAATGCAAAACAACGCTCAGAAAAGGCGCGGCGAGTATTGACTAATCGTTACAACGACAGAATGATACAATACAGTTCCGAGATAAGCAGAGTTAACTCATTGCAACTGCGCTCTCGCCATTGGAAACTGGAAAGTTTCAAAACACTCGTTTAGAGCAAGGAATGGTAAAAAAAATTCGACGAAACATAAAATTTATAGGCTGATATTTAAACGTGATTTGTAATTTTATGATCTAAATGCAATATTTTTGTGCAACAGAAATAATTTGGTAACAACATTATAATTACGGAATTTTTAAATATTAAAATGTAGTCCCAATAAATTTAGTTTAGTAATGATTCAAAAATCTATACAACCATTTTTACTAAAGAAGTAGTCTTGCGAACTCCGATATCGTATCACAGAATGTATCAGCTTAGGGACGCAAGTCACGATCGACACACTTCCACCAGCTTTTCTATAACTTTTTCAATCTGTCCACAAAGTAAATTTTCGGAAGCTGTTGAAAGTATTCTTTTGATTTGATAAAGAATTTGTTTGGTACATTTATTTCGCTGTGAAGTTTTTTTCGTTTAGATAGCAGAATATTAAATAAAGTGGATGGGGAAACTTGAATTTGACACATTTGTAGTGCCTTGACGGAGATCTATTGTCCAATAATGACGAATAATTGTATTTATTTATATTTTTTGCAGTCCATGTAAATAATTCCGAGTTCATTCACCACTATCCAACCAAGAAACAGTGTCATTAACGTTCACAGAAATTTTTAAATGAATTTTTAAAGTTTAGAATGTTGTTTTGTCTCTGGTGTAGCGGCGTCTCATTACACTCATGAATGGTTACAGAACTGAGACCAAAGAGTTTGATACCGTCCACCGTATCAATTACATAACTATGTTTATTCTCCACTGTAAGGAAACGCGGCAACGTTCTTGCTCGTATATTTTTCAGACCAATTTTCAAGAGAGAACATGGAATATACCTTTTTCGTATGCCATTTGAAACGATATCTGGGATAATTTTTGAGTAGTATCCTATAGTGGACGACCCAAACGATGTTGGTCACATGACCATACTAGAACTTATTTAAACTAATTGAGGTAACAATAAAAGCTTTAAACCTCTAGGGAATATGTTCCATGACTTCTATAGAGCACAGTTTTGTTTTTTTCAGTGTTTAGTCAATTCTCGAAACTCTTTCTTTCAATTGCCTGAAAATTACTCAAACTTTTCTTTTTGACCGAGAGTGTAAATGAAAGCATACAATTCGTTGCAGGAAATATGATATAAGAGAATTTTAAGATTGAACGTCTAAAATTAACAGTGTTTCGATACTATTAACAGATTTTGTTGGTCATTTATTAACAAACCCTCTTTTTTGGGTTAACAGGCTACATGAGGGTGATCCTGAAACAGGCAATTCCCCTTTAATAGCATAGGAAGGAATTGAAAAGGGGGGATGCGGAAGGTATGTCGAATATGTACTGCATTTGTATACATACGAAACATATTATTTGAAATTAACTACTACAATTTTTCATAAAACACTTATTTAATTATGAAAGTAGATATTAAATTTTTTTAAAAACCCTTTAGTTACGTACAACGAAAACTAACATGTGCTTCCATCACTGTTCTAATATAGTAGACGAATTTAAATATAAAGTATAGTCCAGTTAAGACAAGACAAAATACAAAAGAACTGTAGTTACTAGTACGATGTTTCGGATAGTATTATTTTGGAGACAGATCGAAATTGTAAGGAATTTCTAGTATAGATTTTGTTAATCAAACGGACTGATTATTTTACATGTCTTCATTTGCCGAAGCCGGATTTCCGTGTCTCTGTAACATCTCTCTAAGCCCCTCAGAATGGGTCTCTCAGCGATATTTGAAGGCACAAATCTGTCGGAACTCGTGTCCGCACAGAGGCACTCTGCTTTAAGGCCTTCGTGTAATGATAATCAGCTTGCGCGCGTAATGGGTCAAAGGAGACTGCCACATGCGCCATGTTGTCGATGGGATGACCAGCCATTTTGAATACGTAACGCTGGTTCACGAACTTGTGGAACTGAAGTTGGAAGGGGAAGCAAGGGTCGTCTGAAGACCACAATTGCTTAACTCTATCACGGAAGCTGTAATTCCACCCTTGCCAACACCAAGCATGCAATCAATATACATCAGCATATTATTTAGAGATAAGAAGCGCGAACAGAGATTTGTATGGAAGGATCTTCTTGAGTGGAGAAAAATGAAGAAAAATTTATTAATTTCTTCGTCTCATCAATCTATCTAATAAAAAAGGTTATATATTTATACCTTTGTAATTTTTTATACAAAATAATGACACTGTGGAAAATAGTGAACGAAAGTAGACAATTGAGCGTCTCCTACAAGCACAAAAAATTCGTATTAAATATACTAACTAATAATTTTGCTATAAATCAATTTAATTAAATACCTTGTACGTGTTAAAATGGGTATCTCTTCCTCGGTAAACATTTAAATACGGTACTTATTTTTAATCTTATGGTTCATTTAAATTTAAATTCCTTCTGCTTTCACAGACATATAATAAGGTTAATAAGCTGTAAAAAATTCAGAATAACAAAAGGGTGACTAATAATTATTATTTTCATATGAGCATTCAGACTTCCCTTAATGTGGGAACCATATAACATACCTGTGTCGTTAAAATTGGAAATGTTATTATTGTCGTAAAATAGCATTAATTTAATAGCAAAATAAGGATTCTGGAAAAAGTGTCTAAAATTATGTAATAGGTTGCGAACTGTATGGATTGATATTTCGAAGGCTAAAAAAAGAAAAAACGTTTGATCAATTGGCATATTAAGAAACCTCGGAACATTATGAAAATTGTCGAAGAAACAATTAGACTGGAAATAGAAATATACTTTTGCTGTATATTCCTAAGAATCGAGTATGATTCATTTCATGCCTTGAAAATATTTTAATTTCAAAGGAAACGGTTACACTTTGTATTGCTATAGGGATGATATTATGAATATCAAACTGTAATCTACTATATTGAAACTTAATTGGAGTACGTTATAAATACAGATTTTAAATAAACTTAAAATTTAAAATACTTTAGCGGATTTTTGGTAAACAGTAAATTATTTTGACGTAACTTTAAATTGGAACGCACCATTAGAAAAGTGTGCGACTGTTTATTTCTACGGGAAATAATGGTAGCTAAACAAAATGTTTGCTGTTAAGAGTAGATGAGAAGGTAATTCAAAGAGAGAACTAAGACTTGTAACGCCTTAATGTAGTCTTATCCCATATTAGTATATATCATTCCGAAGTCTTTTTTAACGATTATTTAAGTTTTGGCACAAAGTTTACATGCTCGTATTAAATGAAATGTATTTAAGGAAACACTTCTGCTATCTGGATATTATTTTAAAACTGGATATATTGAAGATTATTGTATGATTATCAACGTCGTTTTATAATAGAGCAAATTATCACGAATTAATCATTTAAGTCAAAATTTTATTAGTTTACTTGACCGTCAATATCAACGGTTCTGCGTCCAATTTTTTCATGTGATTAAGACCAGATCCTTAGCGACTGGATAATGGAAACGAACAGCATTTTACCTGAAAAGAATCGATGAGGGAAAAGGTAACGATGTTATTACAAAGTTGCAGGAAGTGGGCTTTCCAGCTGCGTGGAGCGAAACACAATCAAATAACCTTCATTACGGTTTCCTTTCTGCGCGGAAAGAGTTTTCATTTTCCGGTGTCCTGGCTACCTTACCGGGTTATCCATCTGCCTTTAAGCCTCAGATCAAGGGAGGAGAAACTTCGCTAACATTTGCAGTGGTGGAGTAAGTGGGGAGGGGGGAGGGAGGGGGCAAGACGAGAGGTGCGATGTGCAAACACAGCCTGATGATGATGATCTATTGCTGATGAGTAACATTTGAAAGAAGAAATCTTGTTTGTATCTATAGTTTCTCATTCTTCTACATAACGAAGCGTTTGTATCTCTAATTCATTATTATTTCTTAACCAACCTAAATATACTAACGTTTGTGTCACGTATTCTGAATTTTTCTCAGAAATGTACTTCAGTTTATTTAAAATAGCAAGCCTTTTGCTCAATTAAATTTTATTTGCCATGTTTTCTTACTTTTAGCTTACAATAAATAAAAAGACGGTCAATTAGTCAGAATATAAATTTTTTACTGTTTAACTATCATAAATACGTGTTTCCCCCACTTTTAAAATTTCCTCAGGCATACATTGAGAGATTCGTGTCATTTACTTCTTGTCCGTCGCAGAAGATGGTTCGGGACACTAAATTCTTCACATGTAAATACTCCAATACTTTTAATAATCTTTTCCGCGGAAGGAGTCAAGAAGTAAATGAAATGGATTGCTAAATTTTATGCCCGATGAAGTCTCAAAAGGGAGACGAAACGTCGTATTTATGTTAAGTAAATAGAACCAAATTAATATGCCGACTTATTGGCCGTGTTTTTTTAATTGTAATAAATTTTCAAAAATCTAATTTAATATTCCACAGAAGATTTTATAAAATTAAATTTTATTTCCACCTATTTCTAAATATTTATGGTGATATCATGATTAAAAAATATTTCAGTAAGTGTGAATAATAACAGTCAATGTAAAAAGTAAAGATTTCTTTTCATGTTCGATCAGAAATATAATTATTTTTGCGATACATGCAGATGAAAACCATGATTGCATATTGGAGACTGCTTTCAAAGTTACCACATAATGAATAAATATAAAATATAATTTTTAGATAAAAATGTTATTGAAACACATTATTGTCTAAACATACATCTAATGTTCAGCAAAGAATTAGTAAATCCTGTTTATCCTTCATAATATTGCATGTTATGCATCACTGCTCTTTCAATGGAAATTTATTTCGACTTATACAACACCCATGTCCGAATATAATACGACCGCAAAGGATTAAACTATAAGCCAGGGGCCTTCGTCAACACTTGACTACCTTGGTCTACCTTCCACACCCGCCCCTTTCAATTCCTTTCCTATGCTATTAAAGGGGAGATGCCTGTTTCAGAATCACCCTCATGTAGGCTGGTTCCCCCTAATAAAGAATTAACTCCCTTGTTACATGTAATACTGTATTTTTGTGATAGTAAAAAACTTTTTTATATAAAATAATTTCCGGATTCTGTAACTAAATTTCATAGTTTACATTACGTTCAATATTTATTATAACTAAATCTGAAAATTTTCAGTACTTGTTTGGAAAACTTGAGAAAATGGAGGCGTATTGTGATGCCACGCGTGGCGAATTGCATAATTTGAAATGTGTGAAATTAAAGTATGTGTGAGATATACTTCTCATCTAAATGGTTTATGTTTACTACCTCATTAAAATATCGTGTAGGTCTTATACACACCGTTCCTGAATACATGTTGAGACTGTAAGCCTTTTTTTTTTGTTTTGAGAACGCTACGGCCGTGTATACGAACACGATAACATTTACCAAGGGCATGCCTATCGTGCATAAAGTTGCCTGTTAAGTCCGACAAAGCGGAAAAATATAAAGAACCTCGTCACAAGCGTGTCTCTACAAATACAGCTCCTCCATCAGTATGGAGCAGCCCATAAGCCCGAACAAACAATCATGAGCCAGTCTCAAGGGAGCGTGTACACATATGCGTACGGACCTGCCTAGCTTTTATGCTGAATTAGCCCCCAGCAGGCATGGGTATTGATGCTCTGCTTGTAAAAACGGAGATGTGGTCGTACGTAGGCAAACGGTGAGGAGTAGCGTTAAATTTCAATGCAAGCAAACGACGTAGTGCTAAATCCCTGGACTACCGCTAAAAATAACGCAGAAAACGATGGGCTTGTTTATTTAGCAATTGTTGGTTATACGTTTAATGCTGGGAATGGGATAATCTTTATGACTCGCACTTTATGTCAAGGAAGTTTTAAAAATATTTCCGTTTAAGATTTAACTCCATAATACTTTCATAAAAATTTAATAAAATATGGTATTTAATTTAATTTAAACAACAGAAATTTTTCTGGGTCAAAAATCATAAAGAGTTGTTAAAAAAGCTATTAAAATATTTACCACGTGAATTTAAGTTACAGAACCTAAAATTTGGCGATACTAAATTATTGATTAAGGAACGTTACGTACACATAGAAGAAACTTGTTAGTGACAGTGCAAATATTCAGAGCTACCAACAATTATAACGATAACTATACGGACATTGACAAAAAAGCTCTGGGAAGAGAAAAATTCCTGAAATAATGAAGGAAGAATTTTTAGATTTCATTTATAAAATAAAAAGTCTTCGTATTCCTGATAACCAGATGGTCTTGTCTCCTGATGGAACATCGCTAAATACGAGCATTTGTTTCCCTTTCTTTCATTAACAGTTTAAGTCTAGATGGACTCTTATTGATAGTGAAGCAATCAATTTTGCCGTTCACTCCACATGCTTCACATTCAACAACAAATTTTATCACCAGATCTTGGGGCTTCCTAAAAGTTTTTCCATATATTCTGTTCTTGCTGAATTAGCTATGCGTGACTTGGAAAAGTTTTACCTTAATCAACTTAAAGTAAAACCTTTTACGAATTATAGACATATTGTCTATATTTGTAGTATTATTCCTTTAGGTTGCATTGATTACTTGCAGGCGTTCTCTAAATTACACAATCAGCTTCTTCTGCTTTCTGTTGTAATCATAAATTACATTTCGACGTGACTAAATTTTAAACCAAGTTATGGACTAATTAAAAGTTTTTTCTATGTAATTTTCGACGACTCATTGATGTATATTGCCGATTTTGTTTGGTTAGCACAGGAGCGAAAATTTTGTTGAACTTCTGGAACTACGAAGTTTGAAAAAGGCCTTGTGTAGGCCAGCACAATCTGGAATCATGTACATTCCACGGAAAATTTATAACATATATATATTATATTATTACATTATTAATTGACAACTGACGATGGTTATGGCATATGCCGAAAGCTCCCTCAAAATTGAATAAAAAATTTTAAATCACAATTAATATATAGTTTTGGCTCAATAATGGTGTGATTGTTTTAATCCTAGGGTATTCATCATAATCATATAATTTGATATTTAATTGATGTTGTAGACCAAATTTTTCAGACCGTGTTCTGAATTATTCATAAGATCATCCTTTTACCCACAAACAAGCAATTTTTTACAATATGGTTGGCTTATCCAATTTACTCCATCATTCTGATAGTATAGTAATGATAATAATAATATTTTAATGACCAAACTCTATGCTACCGATTGTATGTCTAAGTACATAAACATCAGATTATCAATATAAATTTGTGAAAAACAGTTTAGGTATGAATAATTCATCGAGTTTTTCATTTTAAATCTACCTTTATATAAAATTCCAAGTAAGCGCGAGTTCGTAATTCTTGTTTTCCTAAACGGTTTGACCAATTTTGCTCAATTTTTTCTTTCTGTATTTATGAGCCCATCTGCATGGTTTTTAGCTTTAGTTGGACTCCGTAAGTGGCGCTATTGTCGAGATACAGATTTTTAATTTTTCGATTTTTTTTATTATTATTATAAAAACATATAATCCTAAATTTTCAGACTGACCGCTTGAATAATTTGTGACATTTGACTTACGCATCAAAACATGTGCAAGTTCATTGCGACGTAGCTTGGCATTGTTTAGACATTTCGATTTCGAATTCCTGAGTTCTGAATATTCAGTGTACAATAATTGGGGGTATTCTGAGTGAATTATTTATCGATTTATTCGAAATTATACAAATGAAGTCTATTTAACATAATATTTTGCGGAAATGTGAAAGTTGCGATGTTTGAACTACGATTTATATGTTCATTCGGTGACATTGAATATAAACAAATGAGTAAAAAAAATTATTTTCAGCGTTAATTTGTGCGATTTCGATGATAGGGGGCGTGAAAATATAAATTTTAAAAAATTGTGACCATGGTTTAATCACATTTTTATAAGAAACAGTCAACATATTGCTTATTTTAATAACGATTACTTGTTTCATTTTAGTCACGAAATGTGCAAGCTGAAGTGTCAAGATCATTATCGGTACAGCGGTAACGTTCCAAGTTTGAAAATGGTTAATTGACCATCGGCGGTAAGCCTCGTGTTAGCCTCAGTTGCAGTGGCCTCCTGTTAATACAAGGACACAGGTAATGAGGTAGATTGGGGTCCAAATCTAGCGCACTGACAGTCTGATTAGTTGCCTTTGTATACCCAATTTGTTCAAAGATAAAACAATCATGGGAACGTGAAATCGTTAAATACATTATTTTCTAAAATATATTAACCAAAATTGGAGAGTTTCTTGAATTAATAATTTCCAAATATTTTTAGACTAACTCCGTTAATTTTTAAACTCTATTTTTTGTGGTCAGAGATATATTAAGTGGGACGTCTCTTTAAGTCTTAAAGCAAAAATGTTTCTACAAAAGTGTTTTTTTTTTATAATTGGAGTGACTAAACAAGTGAAGTATTAAGTACTTATGTCTGCGGATGTAGAGGCAACATGTTACGCAACCATTTTACGACGAATATACATTGCTATCAAATAAAAAGAATAAAAATAAAAGCATGTAATTTTAATGAAAAATATTTTTTATAACCTTGAAACAATTGAACTTGATCAGGAAACGTGTACAATAAAACGAATTACGTACAAATGTCGTTGAATATTTCTTAATGATATAATGTGTTTATTGTACTACGGAATTGATCCTCGGGAATCAGAGTAATGACCGGAATTAATTATATGACACCAGTTAGAACATCAATTACATATTATTTTTTGGAGGGTATAGCAAAAGAACTCGAATAACAGTTTCTATTTTGTCACAAGATGAATTTTTATATCTCTCAGAAATGTTACTAAGTATACTTATTGCGTCCTTATACCCGATGACGTCATAAATGTCACGTATCCGAAATAAAATTTGAACCGTTTTCTCAGCGTTAAGGTTCATATGCTAAGATAGATTAAAAGTAGCATGTTTGTAAATGATTTGACTCCAAAATGTAACTTGTAATGGTTAAATTATGAAAATTGTTCAAAGCGTTTGTATCATGTAAATGAAAACTACAACTAAAACGCGCAACATAACAAATAGTGCAAAGAAGTGTTATTAATCTAAATGTTAATGTTTCATATATAATGTATATCAATTAAACATACAAAATGTTTCAAATTTACTAATTATGTTTCTTATTTTTAAATACGAAAATACATAAACGAAAGTACAAAGAGAACAGGAAACAGAATCCATCTTAATAAAGGTATTTGTTGTAAAAGGACTGTATAATGTTACTTGAAACACAATATAGTACAAATTTATAGACTCATTGTGACAGTAGAGTGTCAAAGTTTATTTGAATTTAGTTTGACTATATAATAGCTGTTACAGCAAACACGTGTTTCTCTCTGTACATGGGAATTTGAGTCACGTCGAACAACTGTGCCATATATATCAATACAACATTTATGGGAGTACCGAGAAATTTGAACATTTTAGTAACACTGATTTGTAGCGGGTTCGGCGAATGGAGGAAACATATTTTAGCGATAGTTGTATAGTAACGTTAAAGGTGATAAATGACTTAATTCGTCGACGCTGTTAATCTTTATAGTACTTTTTTCTTAATTTTGAAGTTGTGGAGCAGTACAGGTTAAATTAGTCCCTTCTTATAAATTATCTACTTATAAATTTAGATTATAATATCAGTCAAGTTAAGCCTACATTTCAATTGTAATCATAATATTCCTTTATGAGAGATCAGAAACATTATTTGACTTCTTGCTACAAAATGTGAACCCCGTGAATTTTTCTTGCTTCGTGATATAAGATTGCAGTCGGTTTAAGTACTGGAAATTTGAGGGTTTGAAAAAGGACAAGAAAGCTACAAAAAAACAAGAAGCTGGTTAACAATTAAGAAATGTTATAAATTAACAATCCAATTATAAAGTTAATAATTTAAACAAAAAAAGTAGGTAAAACACGAATACCAGTAAACACACTAAAATTCTTGAACAAACGCGGTGCTTTTATATTAGGATTAATAGAGGGAAAACCAAGGCGATGGAGTGTAGTATGGAAAATAGCGGAATAACAAAAGCTGTTAGATTAAGAAAGAATATTTTGAAGGAAGTTAAGGAATTCTGATACTGGGGCAACATAATAACTAGGGATGATAGATGTATTATAGACAAAGAGTAGGATAGAACAGGCAAGGAAGGCTTTCGCAAAAAAGAGGAATTTACTTACGGCTAATATAAATAAGAATATTAAGAAATCATAATATAGGTGTGAAATGGGGACTATAGTAGTTGCATAAAGGAAGATAATAGAATATTTATAAATGTGGTGCTATAGAAGAATGCTGAAAATAAGATGCGTGGGTAAGGTAAGTAACGAAAAAGTTCTAAACAGAATAAGAGAAGAGAGTGCAATATGGAGGACTTGACCAAGAGAAGGTCACGTTTTGAGATTTGAGGGTTTGTTAAAAATTAGCATTACAGGGAAGTATGTTGGGGTAAGAACAGAATAAGGAGGCGAAGGATGGAATACGCGAAGAAGATTAGGGAGGATGCGGGAATTATGTAGAACGAAAACGTGACATACACGGATTAGATCTCGTATTTTTCTGTAAAAATAATAACTCATTAAATTATCTTAGATGTCAATTAACATTTTTATATTTTGCATTAAACTTATATTCGATTTAATAGAATGTTACAAAAGTGTTTAACAGTACTTCGGAAGACCGTCTGTACGAATCAACAATGAAGTAATTATTATTAATAATCACGGTGTCTGAAATAAAATAAATAATGTAATATAATTAAAACGTTTAACTTATAAACAAAAGTGATATATCCATAGTATTTTAAATAAAGTCTGGTTACTAACTCCTCTTAAATTCATATGAATTGAGAAAAAAAGTTATTTCTCGAAAGTGGGAAATTTAATTACCCGGAATATAATTTTTGTAATTGCAGCAGTGTGATAGTATATCAAGGCCAATATCAATACATATAATATTGAAAGTGTTGGTAATTAATTACCATCCCGGCTTGAGCTGTATGTTTCTATTACGCATCTAGCAAACCTATCAATTCCACGAG
This sequence comes from Eucriotettix oculatus, assembly GCA_034510155.1. Classification (NCBI taxonomy): domain Eukaryota; kingdom Metazoa; phylum Arthropoda; class Insecta; order Orthoptera; family Tetrigidae; genus Eucriotettix; species Eucriotettix oculatus. The sequence goes on from CM067381.1 coordinate 53,447,299, forward strand.
TAGTTTTTCTACAGCTTAAATGAATGCCGTTATAATACATATTTATTTCCACGGAAAAGTGAAAGATGGCACTGTTTGCAGCACAATTATTTACTATTGCCCATGAAAAACAGTTTCTATTTGAATGTGGAGTGTGGCAACAACTGCGTTTCCTGCGTTGCAGAAAATAGTTTTTATAATATACTGGCTATTTACTTGTTTAATATTCATAAAAACATTTTAATCCCTCTAAAATTAAAAAATACTTTATTTATCTGCTGTGCGTGTTAGCACAGTGCAAATAATAATTTTGATTATTTATTTAGCGCGAAAAGTAAATGTTACTTCATTCCATATCGTCGCTGATGTACTTCGAGCAGGCAGTTAAAGGTATTTTATTCGCCATACTATACGTGTGAAAGGGAAAATCTACTAGGGACAATTTCTCGTTCATGGAGAATTTATTGCTATATTTTATAGTTATCAATTTTTGCAGGTATCTTTATGAATATTCCATATTAAGGCCCTTTTTTCTAATGTAACACAGTATTATCAGATGGAATTTAATATATATATATATATATATATATATATATATATATATGACATGGGTCCCGGTTGCATCGACCAAATATGAAGCAAGGTGGCTCAAATGTTACGACTCTCAGTTGTGTTTTGCCGTCGATTTATTTATAATTCTACATGGAAATTACCAAAATTACTTTAATCACAACGACTTTATTATCAAGAAATGAGCCAAGGCCAAGACCCTGAATGGACGTCAGAGTCAAGTGGGATGAAACAGATAACAGTAAAGGAAGTGAATTTGTAAATATAACCAGAAAGATGTATTATTTCGTGGTGTCTGCATAAAAATTCACAATTAAAATTTCAGGGATGTTTCAACATGTTTTCAGGTTAGTCATTTGATAATTTATTAGAAATTGATGTTAAAATATTAGGGGATTGATGAGTTTTTTTTCAGATAGTCTATACGAAATTTTTTATTGAAACCTAAAATTTCACGTCGTGGGCTTTTTGAATTATCTACACAAACATTCCAGTTCCATTATTTTGACTGATTCCTGTTGATTTCCTTCGTAATTAAAGTCTTTCAACGTTGTGTTATTTGTTACAGAATATTCATTTGTAAGTTATAAAATACACGCATAATTTAGTTGCAACTGTACTCAACACTTGACCCTGGTGTAAGTTTTGCCCTAAAAGTGCAATATTCGTAAAACCGTGACGAAGCTCACAGCCCCACCGTGAAGCGCCGACAGTATTATGACATCGCTGCCAAAATATAATTAGGAAGTTTCTCCTCCCTACGAGGCAGAAACTTAAATTTTTCTTTACTCTCCCGCACGATATTGTTTTAAGATTTATGGCGGAGAAAGAAGACTCGTGAGCAATTTGTGAGTTTGTATTATCCAGCCACCCTTTCTCGTCCCCTTACTCACGTCTCTGAATCCCTTGGAGATAGGTAAACACAATTTAATATTTCGTGGACTTGGATGAAGGGCGGAATGGGGTGGAGAAGAACTAACTGTGGTGCTTCATTTCACGAGAAGCAAAGGGGAAAGTCTGATGACGAGCTAACGAAGGGTTTCATAAAATGTCAGGTCCCATTAAGTGCACCACAATACGACGCCCGCGTCACAACGGCGTCCTTTCTCAACCCCTATCGAGGCGTCGAGGAGCGGTAGCCAAATTAAATTTTTTAGTTCCTGTGAATTGAAAACAAAAAAGGAAAATCAGTGTAGGAGGCGACGGAATTTGAACCGAATTATTATTTTTTCATATTCCAGCATGGGTACTACAGTTTATTAACCGCTCCGGCAAATTGACTCTTCGGCTTTGCGTTTATAGTGCAAGCCGTGGTTCTGCTAGCTTTATATCATGCTTCCATTGATTCCACATTTAAATAAATAACTTTGGCACGGCTCCATCGACTGTGTTCTGCGGAAAATTTGTGCATTGCTGCATTCTGACGGGGAAGGGCTGGGGTGTATGGTCGGTATGGGAGATTACCTTTATATATTACGCACGGGAGGGGGCTAAATATGATGTGCGTCCATGTAAAAGTTTTATGAATGAGTGCAGCCTAGTGTGAAATGTAAAGCATACATAAATTTATCGCAAACATGATAGTCGTCATACTATGCCACACTTGGGTTGCGTTTGTCATACTGGAATACAACGATCCCCTCGGTGAATCGAAGCCGAAGTTATAATTATAATGTCAATGACAAAATAACACCAGCCTCACAATTTATTTAAAATCCTCTCGGAACAATGGTAGGGAAACAAACACCACGTAGATGTTGCCAATTATATGTTCAGGGATTAAGTTTATGATTTGCGAATTCGTGCAAGAATATTTTACTGAAAGGCTGCTTTACTCAGCACAGGCGTTTCTTCATAGTTTCCCTTAGAATTAAAAATTTGTGTACTCAAAAGTGTTGAATAGAATCCTATTGAAATTAATTATTCTTTTTCTGATCCCTTCTTTCTGTGTTCCACGTACGGCCCGGAGTTTCAGATTCCTCGTCATTCAGCTCCGTGAAGTTCCTTGTCCGTATGTTGTGTATTTTTATATTTAATTGTTATTATTGTAGCTTATTTTTTAATTTTAATGTAATGACGTATCCTATTTCCTCATTATAATACAAATAAAAAATAAACATTAACGTGCAATTTCCCCAAGTTCACAGATATTAAAAATATAATCCATTGAGTAAGATTGGACTGTGTTAAATACTTCATTTATAATGCAAAAATCGTTTATATTGTTCCCAAGTTATTAATTCATCAGATTTCGACATTTCTCATATTCATTCTTCATAATTCGATAAGTTATTAAGGCTAAAATATGCAGCCCTCCTTTTCAATTCCGTTCATATGCTATTTAAGGGGAGTTGCCTGTTTCAGGATCACCCTCATGTAGCCTGTTAACCCCCCCTCCCCCAAAAAAATACAATCCAATACTGCTCAATAAATCATTGCAAAAAACGATCGCTAATTGATTAATGATGAAAATTTTTACGTGACAGCTTGTATATTCTTCATCCATGCTTTTCCACTATTTTTTGAAGCTGGAACTTCCCGATTCGCAGCTACCGCTGTGCGCACAACTAGCCGCCAGTTTTCGGTTTCAAACCGAACTCCCTTTATTGTCAATATTGGGAAAATAGTCTGAGAAAAAATTACTCACAAGAGTCAAGATAGAAATCTTTGATTTCATTACTATCTAGGAAAATACAGTATTGATTATTGTGTGCAAAATAAGCCCACCCGACTATATGGAACGAATTAACCTGTAAATGCGAAAATTAAGAAAATATCAACATAAATCATTAAATTTAATATTATCCCTGTATTATAAACGTTTCTTTTAGTAATTCAAGTTTCATTAAGTTATGAGAGTTAGAAAACTCAATACATAAAACAATATTTGTGGTAATGACCAAATATAGTATTAAATTGTTGCCTGATAATAATTAAACCAACAAAGTGTAAAAAGCGTAACTAGGTTTGACAATAACATATATCTACGGAGTTTGCAAGACGTAATGTATTTCCCAGTATTAGCCACGACTTTTCTTGCCCTGTAATTACTTACAACAGTGTCAACATGAGCACATTTCGTAATTATGTAGCACAAAGTACAACCTGACGCAAATATTTTCTCCTACAGTTAATTAGCAACACTTCAAGGAAACTTTTTACTTAGCAATTAGATGCCGCTGACTTTGCTAAGCAGCACCAGGAGGAAAAAATAAATAAAAAGTTTTGTTTACAGACCGGGAGGTGAAATATTAAAACTAGAAGTTTCCATTTTGGGCAATTAAAAACTACAACCAACATTTAAGCGCGGCGAAAGTTGCTCTTATTCATTCAAATAATTAACAACACGAGATTGGCTAGGCAATTAGAGAGCAATTTCGCCGGCGCTGTTATAGGTTAATTCTCTTATCACAAGCTGCAAGTTAGGAACAGCCAATCATCTTTCCAATCTGGCGCAATTACGGGAAATGGGGCGTACGCAACTCCTCTCTCGCTCAGCCAGCATTTAACGATACACTAATTATAATACTGTTATCCCCGGGGGCAAGATTGCAGAGTTAGTCGCGCGCTTAAGGTGCGAAGGAGCCTGCAGTTTCTGCGGCCGAATCACTTGTTGCCTTGACGTTCCGCAGTGATCTCGAAGGACTTCATCTGGAGCACGATGCGAATATTAGCCTTATAGTCAGTCCATTAGTTTAATAAATTTCAAGGATATCTCTGTTCAGTACAGCCTATCCGAAACGATGACGCTGAAAATAAAGGTAAAGAAAGGATTCCCGGGTTTCCCTCCGGGTAATGATGCTAAACGGCGACTACTACTGCGATCGTCTTCCGTTTTGAAGACGATTGCACTGAAAGCCATCCAAGCGTTGCTCTGGGGGTAAGTCTTCGATCTTAAGTATTTTTCAGATAATCAGAGATTGTCATCTAAGTCTGCGGGTCTCCTAAAATATTGGTTGTCTCAATATTTGAAAATTAACCCGAATCCTGATGAGAATGGGACATTACAACTTATTTTCAAAATATTGGCTTACAGGGAAGGAATACTGTCCATCAACAGACGAAACACAATCTAAGAATGCTTCTGATCGAGTATTTACCCAGACCACTGGTATTGAATGAGATATTTACATGAAGACTTAAAAACACGTAGAATAAAAATGTTAGACAAGATATAAGATTCTCGATTAAACAACTGGGTGAATTCAACGTTGGCGTGAAAACCAACTGCGAGTTATAAGTCCTATTAAGTGTTCCTATACCAACCATCCCTCTTACTGTGTTATTATAAGCATAATTGTGGCAGCTTAAGAGAGAGAGAGAGAGAGAGAGAGAGAGAGAGAGAGAGAGAGAGAGCGAGAGAGAGTGAGTGGGAGGGTGGATATTTTCAATCCATCTGTTGTTGTTACAGATTTCGCGCCGTAATTAACCTATAGTTGACAGACAGCTAACTCCCAGAGTAACAATAAACTTCTTTGTATCGTTGATATGATGCATACAGAAATTGGTTTTATTTGTCGCGCAAGTAACTTTTAATATTTAGTAATTGCTCATTTTTATTGTGTGCAAAACGTGTGAAAACCAACTGCGAGTTATAAGGTTTGCCGTGAAACGATCATAAATACCGTACTTTTTATATATTGAATGAATTCAAATTTATCAAAATTCTGTACCTGTTGTTTCGTTTTAGGTCAAATTAAAAAGAACTGTTTCCGCGAGAACGAAGTCGCGGGCATAGCTAGGTTGTAATATAATATTTACGTACAAAATTTTGTTACTAATATCCACATATTATTGCAGTGGTAATTGGTGTAAGGTTTAAATTTAATCATAAGAATTGTACTTCAGAAAGCTTTCAGTAAGATGTGAATAATCTTTCAGATTGAACTGAACAACAGCTTTGCATCGTTCATCTAATGGGAGGGAATTAATTGTTTGAATTGTCTGAATCCACTCGTTTTCCGCTGTTTTCCCTAATCGCGTAAGCATGTTAGTGATACGATTACCGAGAAACAACCAGGTTAAGAGAAAATTGCAAGCCGTAATTGGATCACAGTTGAATAAACATGGGCCCAATTTACGTAACGAAAGTCTTGTAAGGATTATTCTCTGCTTTTATTGGAATGTTAAGAGGAATACATAGATTCATAATTGGATCTGTCGAATTTGTAGGCAGGCCAGAGAACGGCTTGTAAGTGACCAGAATGAAAGATAAAGGAAATGGTATATCCTCGATATAGAAAGAGGATCAAATAATTCTTTTTCTACTAGCCCGTTGGATTTTAACGGCAATCTGCTGATATTTGAAATATTACTCCGAAAATTCATATTCTCGAGGTAACCTACTACCCCCTAAATATTAATGGACGTTTTACATGTAAAAGGCCATTAAAGTGCTACGGCTATCATGCAAATGATATCGAGATCATTCCAATATCACAATCCTAAACAATTACTTAATTATGGCTCTGATTTCGAAACACCACAAACATTGTGTCGTTCGAAACATCACTTTAGAGTATTATGAATATGCTGATTAACTGTTTATTCTGATTCACGGTTATCGGAAAACAAAGACTATTATAGCAGTAGTCAACTTCAAAAGAATGGACCCATTTCCCGTAATAATAGCCACTTTCGCTAATGAGGATACGTCACAGTTTGCATTATGCGTGTTGATAGAGCCACTGAAGTAATAATGGACCCTGTTTCCGCATATTTAACAAAATTTTAAAATCTTTTAAACCATATAAATTTATTGATTATTTAATAATATCTGTGTTTAAATATTTATTTTTCATAAATAGTCTAGAATTATATTAATAAAGTACGCTAAGGCCAACGACTAAATAATCATCATCAGAATTTTAAGTCTTCAGAATTCGTTTTCAATCAATCATGACATAAGTTGACAGAAGATTTCGAATTACACGCCGACATCTAAGTGTTTATTCCTTGATATGAGTAGTACTGTGTAGTGTTTATTTTTGCAAAGTTAAACGTTCCTCAAAGAAAAATAAATTGTTAGAAGAGTAACAAATGATTAAAGCTGGTGAAATCGTAAGCTTCTATTAATATATAAAACGATAAAAAGAAATTTCGGTCTAATAATTCAAATTCTGTTTGCATGTAATACATTTTTTTAGATTTGTCACTATATAATTATGTTTTCATTGTAAAAATATGAATTGTGTTTAATTGGACGATGATAAATGAATCTAAGCTATTCTTTTGTTATGTATCTGGTTTAATCAGTGATGATTCGACAACGATTCCTTAGCCGTCAAGTAATTATGTACATATATAACTTTATTTTATTTATAATTTACTGAAACCTGAAATTACACTGTAAAGCGTATATTTTATATTAGTACACATATAGTATAATTAATTGAATTTATGATTGAATGAGTTCCACGTATTTGACAGTTCGGAAAACTTACATTACCATAAAAGTACGAATTTATTCTAGATTGAAATTATTTAGTCTCATTTCATTAGAAGACATTCACTCGAGAATGGGTCGAAAGACGCTTTCTGAAAAAGCAGGGACTAGATAGATGTAATTAACTATAATGAATATAGATATAACTAAATTTATCGTCCATTAGTTGAAGACCTCACGTCTCTTGGTGGTTTGAAAAACAAATAAAAATATATATCTGATGACATTTTACAATTGTAATGAATACGAATTTTAGTTGGTTTGATAAGTAGTTGATAATATTAAATTATTAAATTGTCCATTGTAATGAAGTGAATATAACTTATTAGTTATAGCATTAATAAAAGCAGTATCGTGTTGAAGAAAAGTGAAAATTTTCCAGTTATGAATTTATCTGAATGAATCTTCGGCCTCTGAATTGGAAAAGAGAAAACTTTTGGGTTGTTTCTCTGTAGTTTTCAGTGCAATTACGCCGGGCTATCGGGCTCTTTACGGACGCTATGAATGACATTACAATAGAGGTAATGGACTCTGCTTTCATTTCCATAATGCTCGGAGGTGGCTGAGGTGACGACGTGTGTGTTTTGGCCTCTGAAGAGGGCAATTTGCGCATAACAGGTTTACGCTCCAAAGTGAATTACTTCCACTAGTTCTGAAGCAATTTCCATTTTAACTGCTCAGCGTAAAACAATATACCACTAGATTAAGTATCACTGTAACGCCTTTGAATTCACAATCGCCTAATGACTACTTGCCTTTGCCAGTTAAATAAAGCAAACGCATTATTTGAAATTCGCGAACAGCTGTATGATACGAGAAATACACGCCAAAGCTATATAATTACAAGTATTTCACATTATGTGGAAAAAATATATCGCGAGAAGCGAAACGTATGGCTGAGGAAATTAAAGTAAAACTAATTTTCTTCGAAAATCAAATTTACACAGGAAATATTACTGATGTGAAGTAAAATACAATTCGTTGTTTATTAAGACAGATGAATTTATTTCTTTGTCTTTTCCATTAGTAATCTAGCAATTGTGCCGTTGGAAATATTGTAGAAAACTCTACTTTTGAAAGAGCACAAAACCGTGGTAGTATTATTCTTGATATCTGAAACAACTTTTGAATGTCTTCCTTTCATTGCAATTTTAGATTTTTGAAACATGCAGAACTTATTTTTTTTAATGTCAACTGCAAGATTATTAGCGACTGTGCACGATTAGGGAAACATATTACAGTATGTTTCCTCAAACAACAGAAACGTCCAAGCCCATGCCGGGATTCAAGCCTGGGACCTCTGTAGTGCGTGTCATCGACGGTAGTCACTACATCAGAGAAGGTCGGCATACAGAAGTTTCCGGGTGACAAATAAGGCTTATACGGAGGGTATTCAAGCATTGACTCAAATCGCGTACAATCTTGCTTCTGTGTTCGGGACATTGACATGCATGTTTCTCGATTCAGGTATTTGGGTTGATAACCATCGGCCATAAACTGAACGAAACACTGAAGTAATAAACCTGCATTCACCATTTCACCTTTCCGAGTAGATAATATATTTTTAATCTAGGAAAACAGAATGCTGTGTCCTGAGGTGACTTTTTTGATCTCGAAAGATTTGGACATTACCATTCTGAACTTCAGCACTTCGAAACACCATGTTTCATCACCTATTACGATGCATGAAACCCGAGTCTCTAGTGGCTTACCTCTGCAGTGTTCATGATCGTCAATGAATCAATGGGGCACAAAGTTACAACAGATCTACTCTTTGCCTAAATTTTCAGTTATAATGCAATGCACAATTTTGTTTAGTGTTTCAATGAGCTCATCTATTAACCTGGTAGAGATACTTTCAGCTAAGTTTTGAAAATTTTCTTCAACTCGCTCCTGGACGTGAATCATTTCCATTGCTATCATCACGTATTGCATACTTCTTAAAAAAGGTTTCGTCGTCTGATTGGTTCACTATTATACATCATATTAAAAGTGTGTGGGGAATTTTAACTCAATATAAAACAAAATTTAATGTTCCCACGTTGATCGATCGCTCTTTCGACGACCGAAGTTGACCACCTAATGCCAAAGACCCTGGAACACCGAGCAGTCTGTGATGCCAGCGCGGTAAAATTGAAAACGGAAGGTTGTCAATATCCCACGTTAGTTAAACAAGCATTAGTCCACAGATGTTTATGAAATCAGAAAGGACTGCGTGTTTATCGAATTCAGCAATTTGATGGTATATTCTCTGCATAAAATGATATTGAAACAGATTAGAGCAGAAATATATTTTATACGTCATCAAAAATTACTGTTACACAATTATTTTAGTTTAAAAGTTTAAAAAGTCGACACTAATTATTATAATCGATATTTACAGTGGTATTGAAAATACCAATACACTGACTTACGACTTGTGTTCAAACCGCAGGAAAATGATGACATATGAAATGGCTGGTTGAGGTATATTGAATGATAAATGAGATAATATACTAAAATAAATTACATATGTAAATATATAAAATCCATATTTACTTCTGGGTAGCATTGTTATGTGTGAAAAAATTATGCATAATATGTTCTCTCATCATGTCACTGGACATTACAATTTTTCCATGTATTCATGTTAATTATTTATATAAATTATAAATACTATATTTCTTGTCATACCAACTGTAATAAATTCAGGTAAAAGTTCTCTTCAATAAATTAAAAAAAAATCAGAGTTAGAATGACTGATGGTCTACCCTATGGTGACTACGGGGGCAAGGGAACCCAGTAGTAACACAAAATTCATTGCAACAGCAAAGAACTGGAACTAGGCAAACATTAATAAAAATTATAAAGTATTTCAGTCAAGGATTAATGAACAAATGAAAATGCTAAAAAGATTTATTAATTATAAATTTTAACAAAATACTAGAAATTCAAATTCAGTTTAATTCTTGCTAGTTTTAACGATTCCATGTTTTTCAACGGATACTAACCGAAACCATACTTAAGTTATTCATGCGTTTAGTGGTTGCGAGAGGTTGATAATTCCATACATGGTTTAATATGGGTTCTGATGGTAAAGATTATATTAATTTACGAATTTTGTAAGTACTTACTACATTATAGTAATTTAACCTACACATCCATTCGTATGTTTCTGAAGTTTGTGCTTTAAACTTTACACAGCTCTATATTTATCCCAGTGATCTACTTTCTCTGGAATCTATTTCTTGAAAATAAATTCATTAATTTTCTTATATATATCTAGAATCCAAAATGTTTTGAGTATGACGCTGGAGAGAAACTATCATTATCATTCAGTGTTTTACTTGTTTTTCTTTCATTGCTCTGCCACTTACAATCGCATTTATAACAATTTATGAGTTGTAACTATTTCTTAAAACTTAATGTCCTCGGTCTTAAATCATACTGAATTAAATCCATCACACAATAAATACATATAAAGCAACGATTTTGATAAAAAATAATTTTTGAATTTGAAAACCTAGAGTATTGAATATAAAAGTTGATCAGAGCCTTGTATTTTCCACATTTGTTATATCTGAAAAAGAACAACAAGCTGATGTAAAATATTTTTGTTTACAGTACTGGATGTCCCACCTACTGGTATTATAATTACAATAACAATGAAAAAAAGTATAAAAGCGGACAGACAGTATTGGGCTGTATTTGCGCAAAAATTATACAGCACTCTATTTATTTTAGCTATTCGTATTGAAATTTTATACTAAAGCTGTTCCTTTGATCAAAATCCACTAAAGCACGTGGAACAATGTATACTTAAATATTACATAGTAATTAAAACGCAAATATTAAACAGTATTGTGAAGAAATGAAATATAATTTCTATTCGATTTACATTGTGGCATTACAATGATTTAGTAGTAATTAATATTAACAATGTTTCATAAGGTGGCATTCAAGAATGTGGAAAGATTCATACAGAATTTTTATAATGATCCATAATTACTTACCATAGCTTAGGAATTAAATTATTTTACTTGGCTTGTGCCACAGTATTACCGAATTTTATTTCTTGAGAATAAATTTATTAATTTTCTGATATATATCTAGAATCCAAAATGTTTTGAGTCTCTTCATATATATCCCAACGGGCTGCATGTATACTGAAAACACTCAATCCACATACTTATGCCGAAAAATAGATCCTTCAACTACTGTTATTGAGTCAATATGACACAAAACGTAATTACATGTTTTATTGTAAAGTGGATTTGTTATAATATTTTCCTCGTAATTTTATCAAGTTCGCTATTTATACCCCAATTAGTAAATTAGTGGTTGCTTGCGTGAAGTATCACATAAGCAGGGTATGCTGTTGTTCTCTGAACATGCTGGATGGCCTGAGGATAAAACTAATTGAGAACCATTCCGACAGAGGTTTCGAATAGCGTAGATCTCATTCCAGGGCCGGGGCTATGCAGCATATTTATGGGATATTGTTTCATCATCAGCGAGGGCAGGTGGAGCGGAATGCAGGTATGCGTGGGAGATTCACCAGCGAACTGTTGGAAAGGTACCGCGAACACGTTGCTAAATACGACTCTCAGTACCAGCTCAATGAAAGATAACGAACGCACGAGGGAAAACGGAGACAGGAAATACTATTATGTATTATGTTATGAAACTGCTACTTTTAAAAGCGAACTAAAAATAGACTCTAAATATTAGCAACTTATGGCAAATTTTAACAATATTGGTGTCCAGTCCACTTTATTCATTAGTTGTTTTGTATTTTCACAGGTGTTAAATTCAGATAAAAATGTTATTTTACAACTCTCCCGTTACAATTAGTGTTGAAATAATAAATATTCATTCAGTACTAATTGTTGGTTGTTAATGAAATGAATGAAACAATATAAATAATAGCAACATATTTATTAAAATCCAGGTTTCTGAAATTGTGACATTGTAATTCAAGTTTCTCAGACCAGTCTACAAAATTTAATTGTCTTCTGATCGTAAATGCACTGAAAGTGCAATTCTTTGTAAAATACATTGAATTGTCTTTATAGAAATGAATTTAGCAGCCATTATCTTACAAAAGGTTTGTATTTGTGATACTTACACGACGTTATTTCATGCGATAACGAATTAATTTTGTTAATGAGTCTGAAATGCTGTAATAAAAATGCCACATGTTCAAGAACCAAAATAACTACATATACTACGTTAATAAAATTCACTTAACTAGTATTGAATGAATTTTTTGTATTTATTACATAGGTTGAAAGAGGGCAAATTTTTAAATGAACTCAAGACTAGCAAATATACTATAAAATCATAAATGTAATTCAATTAATACCGCGATATAGAATTCATAAGTATGGAAGAAAAGGACATAGCATTATAATTAAAATATATACAGCACCTTTTACAAACGTGTGACTGCCCTTAGGAGAGATGTTGTTTTATTAACAACATTTTGTAATGAATATTGTGTTGATGAAATTTTCTTTTCTTTTATTTCTCAAAGTATAGTTTAAATTTAAGGTTGTTGTTTTAGTTCCGTTTCTGTGAATTATAACCTAAAATGTTTATTTATTAATTTAAATTATCAACGACATGTTTCAGTCCGGATATGGACAATATTTATGTCAACATTAGAGATTTTGAAACTCGGGTATAACTGAGACACTAGATGATAGTTCAGGATTATAAAAAGATGAAATAACAAAGGTAACTAGTATCATACCATCACCATATAAAATAGTTCTGAGCAACGCTCTTCGTGAAACGCTCGGGATTAGCTTCGTCAAAGAAACCACGTTGAAGAGAATACACTTCAAACCAGATTTCCATAATAGGAATTTCATGATATTACTTAATGCTTATTGTTTAGTATATAAGGTGATTGGAGTACTTCGAAGTAGTTAATAATTCTATTGCATATGGTAATAATTATAATAACAAACATAGTATTTATTGTTTTGTTTAGGTTTGTTGAAGGTTAGAGTCACCCAATACTTATATAACCTTAATGTATTGAAGAAGACTCATGCTTACCACATTAAGTACTTTTTAGGCCATCGAAATAACTATCAACTGTTTGCTTCACTAAATTTAGGTGTTTTAATTTAATAGATTCTAAATCTATTTTAAATGGAGGATCCGGTAGAACGATGAAGACAAATGTTAATGAGCGACTCGCTAGACAATACCTGAATAGGATTAGGAATAAACAAGCGTATCGGATAAAAAGAAGAAGACGCGTGGATTAGGCAGCCGGCTTTAGAGTTATATATCCGGAATTGCACAAACACACTGCGATTTATAAGGTGTTCTAAGGTTTTCCTTAGGTGTTCTTAAATCATTTATCAAGAGATTACAGTCGAATTTAATACTGTAACAGGCTAATGTAAATGAATTCCCGGGCATCGCAGGGCAACCAGATAGTTATACATACTTCTCAAACCTTTTACATTACGAAAATTAGTATTATGCGTATTGATACGTTTTGCAGTTTTATGATAATAAATAATTATATTATTATTCATCGTAAGTGGTCGTGTATACCAATTCCTCAGCTTCCAATTATTGAATGTTACTAGATTTAACTAACATTTTATTTAACTATAACAGACTGTCGTCCTCAATAAAGTTAATGTCATTCATAATAAATAGCGAACCTTATAATTTATATCTAATTTACTGAATTTTGAATGGACTTACTTCACCCTGAGGCTCTGCATGTACAATACACACCAGTTGGGCCTCATAGCCTTCTCCGGAATGGACCCAACTTCGTTCTACTTCAATTTCTGGAGGATCTGAAAAATAAACAACAACAGACCATTCAATGATTGTTTTAAAAGTGTCTCAGAATCTAGGAAATAATTAATTAACAAAGGAATTGTGATGTTACAGGAATTGGTAGACTCTAAAACTTAAAACAAAAGTTTGTATTAAGTTTTTAGGGTACAGTAATCAGAAAATCAATGTACGTCGTATGGCAGAGAAATCTGTAGCCCAGTCGCACAAAGCGACCCACTCACAAAGCTTTAATTCGCCTCCTGTGATGGTGCAACTCATGGTGGGAACGTGATCTGGGACGAAAAGCCGTTGACTGCACACAGAAAAAGGGCGTTTCACATTCCACTAACGGTGGTTGTTTGCTTTTCGTTTCGTGGGAAAGCTCCATGTCATTGTCACTAATTACTCTGTCAGGATCAAACATGTTCAGAGGGGAGAACCATTACGAGCCTCTGACAGGCATCGCTTACTCTGTGATGTCACAGGACAGAGATAGCCGGTCACTAAATATAAAAAGTCAACCCTGCGTTACGTAAAACAGAAGGGCCATAATTGTATCTGATTATTTCACGTTTCTGTACGTACAATAATAACAATAAATAGCAGACAAAATATATTGTGAAGCCAACTGACATTTGTATTATAATTGACTTGTCACTTGACGTAAATGTGCAGTTTTTGCTTCACTTAAATATTGGTAGACTTTTGGCAAGATTGTACTAGATATTTATAAGTGTTGGGAGAACGCAAGGTTCCTTCCAGAAAACCAGGGAACATCTCTCCGCACTCGGGATAGTTTTCAATTACGCTATTCTTCACGCAGGTAATTAGTCTTTCACACATTTGTTAATACCATTTGGCGTGTTTATTAATTGTCAACTAAGACGTAGAATAACAATAAAAATATTCAATTGTCCTTCAGCTTCAAGAACTAATTGAAACCGTTACCTTCGTTTCCAAAGCTCATCATCAACTGTTAGACTACTCCTTTTGGAGTCTATTCAAAAGTGACGTGTTGTGAAACCATTTAATTTAATTCAAATATCATCTTATACGTGAAATATTAAAGTTTCCTATTGCGATTTTACAAGCTTCTTTCTCGGATCAACCAATCTTTACCTAAAAGATTCACAATGTTCGTTGACTTTCAGGTCAGCTACATCTGTAGCTAATCCACTGTGATGTGTTGTAAATAACACGTACTACTTCAGAAATGCGACATGCTATAGTCAAATCTCTACCTGGTTACTTCCTGTTGACTTCTCTATTAATAAATATTTTAGTTCAACGTCTCATCTGAACTAATTACACGCGCTACAATTCATTTCATAATCAATATAATATAGATGCATGTGTTTGCTATCATACTTCAGAAGAATGTCTCTTATGAATGATCTCGTTTCTTTCATAAATTTATAGTGACGTGAATTTTTGTATAACTAAAAATGTAAATTAATTATTCTTGTGTAATGGAGCGAAAATTAAAAGTACTCGTATAAGTAATGATCATTAAGGTGTTAGCAACGTTTATAGAACAAGTAGAATATATTTGTATCGTCCTTACTTATTTAGTTTTGCTTATTGTACAACATATACAAAAAATAACTTTGGGAAAAGAGTTTGAAAACTTTGATGCCATTTAGTGGTGGAACAGCGCACTTGTTATCGGAACGGGGATCTGGATTTCAGCCACGAGGCTAATTGTTGTCTAGTGTCGTATCACTTCATGCATTTTCATGAGCGCTAATGTGTGGATGTTAATAAAACCACACCGACTCGCGTGTGAATCTGAATCTCTGTCCTCTAACAAAAAAAAATCAGATTACTTACACAATAGCTGATTTTATTTTTGAAAATGGAACATTTTTAAATTAAAAACATTATTTTTTTATATATGTAATACATTATTTCAGTTCTAAAAGTTTTACTGTCTTAAAACACATTGAAAGATATTCTCATGCACACGACCGAAAGAACAACAGAGAGATCATGGCAATATTCTAATCTAAGTTAGTGGGAATGCTCAATTGAAGCAAGTGAAGCATATAGTTAATTTTAGAAGAAAGACAAGAATTGAAAAATGTCAACCGGACAGGGAATCGAACCCAGGACCTTGCGATATCCAGCCGCATGTTGCACCAACTGAGCTAATCCGAGTCGACGTCGAAGGACCGACTCAACACTTCTCCATTCCATAAACCTAAGCTAGTCTCACCTACCAATTGCGGCTGGATATCGCAAGGTCCTGGGTTCGATTCCCTGGTCCGGCTGACATTTTTCCATTCTTGTCTTTCTTCTAGGGCAATATTTTGAAGAAACTCCTTAACTTTGAAATAATGATGTCATTTGCATATGCTTAATATGATCACACTGAATAAATTATTTGTCTTAT
The DNA here is from genome assembly GCA_034510155.1 of Eucriotettix oculatus. NCBI lineage: Eukaryota > Metazoa > Arthropoda > Insecta > Orthoptera > Tetrigidae > Eucriotettix > Eucriotettix oculatus. The sequence goes on from CM067381.1 coordinate 53,463,477, forward strand.
TCTGGTTCTCTGTAGATCGCGTGATAGCTTTTATTAACGGCGAATTTGACAAAGGTGAGAATATGAAATAATCAGTCTTTAATGAGAATAACCAATAACTTCCTTGAAACGGTGCAAGAAATAGTAATTTAGAATATATTCGTTCAATGTTGACAATTTTAAAAATAAATTAAAAATTGTTGGATGAAAAAGTTGTTTCCATCCCACATTTATACCATTATGCTGGTAACTTAAGAAAGTTAATATTAGAAGTGAAAACGAATTTTCTGGTGGTGTTAAATTATATGCGTCGAAAGTATAATTACTAAATTCGTAGAACTTACAAAACTGTCTAGTAGACAGTTTTTAATTAACAGGCAGTGAAAATTTCCTTTTACTTTAATGAATAACGATTTATGTACGGGAGGAAAGGAGTGTTTATGACAGTAAACCTAGTCTTCAGAAACGGAGAAAGAATCAGAAGGTGGGGCATAAAGTACAATCAATACTATTTAATTCGTTTAAACAAAAAAGTATTTGGGCGACGTACATCTGAACCTAAATTCCTCATTAATGACTATCCAAGTGATGTAATATGACTACTGTATCTTTTCGATATTGTGACGAGCGCCTTTCATTAACCTCTACTCGACTATTTTGATTGTCATTCACAATGCCGAAAATTATTAGTGACAGCAAAGGTTGCTACAAAGTTTTATATTGACGATATTATTTATTATTATATTGAAATTTTTATCTTAATAATTAAAGCTTTAGTATTCACCATGAACACTTTATTAACGTGTGTCTACTGTACACTATTCCTATATAGCATCATTTAACAGTTTTTGTGAAAATGTAAAGGTCATCAACCATTAGAACACATTTGTCAGCTAGTGTGAAACTTTACTTTGATATAGTAAGGGAATATTTATTTCAGTCAAAATATGATCGTTCTAATGCCTCTGCTTTCTGATTTTTGTAAAACTATACGACGACGTTCCATCTTGGCTTTTGACAGAAGATGAATCCAGGAACAGATTTAGTGTTGTGTGAGCACATTCACCGTGCGATTGAGAAAATAAAATTTTTATTAATAATAAAAACAATTTAAGTTGAAGAATTTAATGGTTCAGGTGGTCTTTATAGTATCCATCCATTTGAATACAGTGCAATGAACGCCCTATCTTGCCGCAGTGGCTTTAATGTCGTTTACGCAGTGAAAACGATGACGCTTCATGTGACTTGAAGAATAAAGATAGTTGCTCAGTGACAAATCGGGTCAATACGTAGGGTAGTTAAGAAGTTTTTTTTGGAACTGGCTACGACTTTAGCTGTGTGAGCGGGTGTAGTTTCGTGCAGCAAAATGAGTCCCTTTTCTCTTACTGTTGCACTCTAAATCTTCATGCTCAATTAATTCATGTCTTACAGATAATACTGGGAACTTGCATTACTGCAGGTGGGAATAAATTCCCTGTAGGTTATTGCCGTGAGCGTCAAAAAAAGATGATGCACACTGCCTTCACTTTTGACTTTCCCATTCGTTATTTCTTTGCTCTTTGCGAACCAACGCCGATCCATTCTGCGCTTTTTCGTTCTCTGGTAGGTTCCTATTGATAACAAGTCTTGTCGCTCGAGATCCTTTTTCTTCTTTTATTTCTTTTATTTAAATCGGGTTTCGTCTGGTGTTCACACGTTTTTTTTGTCCGGGAGTCGAAGTGTGCGGGACTAACTTCGAACACACATTAATTTTTATAAAAAATATTGGAGTATGCCTTAAAGACTTGTTTTAGAGATGAACAGCATTTTATTGAGTAAAAAATTGAAATAGTATCAATACTCGTTGCTCCAGTGCGATTTCGTGGCAGAAAAATAAAAAACAATCTACGGTCGCACATCCACTGCTCACAACTGACTGGCAAATAATTTTTCTTAAAGCTATTAGTTTAAGCTGTCACTGTCACGCTGCGCTGATGTCTGTTAGTCAGGAAAAATTTAATCAGTGGTCTATTTAGATGGCGTGTATTTTGCGATATATACAAAGATTGTGTTGAATTAATTTTTAATTTTTTACCGCTGTAAATCATTATAGTGTTAAATATTTTGTAAAACAATGTAAGTAATAAGGGGAAGTTTTGTTGTGATAATGCAGCATGGTTCTGTATTATTCTATTTGTTTTTGTTGTGGTTTTAAGTTCTGAGACTGATCCATGATCCTATCTTGCGCATGCATTTTCATTTCTTCATAACTATCACATCCCACACTCTTCCTAATCTGTTTAGCGTATTCGATCCTTGGCCTCCCTCTTCTGTTCTTATCCCACACACTTCCCTCTTATGCCAACTTTACAAGACCCTCATACCTTAAAACATGGTCAATGTCCTCCGTATTGTGCGCTCTTCCCCTATTCTGCTTAGAACGTCCAGGTTAGTTACTCTATCCACCCTTCTGATTTTCAGCATTATCCTATAGCACCACATTTCAAAAGCTTCTATTCTTTTCCTTTCTGCAACTTCTACCTTCCACGTTTCACACCCATATACCGCCACACCCCATACGAATATTTTTAGGAATGATGTCCTAATATTCACACTTATATTACCCGTAAGAAATTTCCTGTTTTCTACGAAAGCCTTCCTTGCTTCAGCTATCCTACAATTTATGTCTACTATACTTCTACCATCACCAATGTTATTATGCTGCCCAAGAATCAGAATTCCTTATCCTCCTTCAAAATATCCCTTCCCAATCGAACACCCTGTGTTATTCCACTGTTTCTCATACTACACTCCATTAACTTGGTTAATCCTCATGTTATACTTTTCTTCCAGGACCACTTTTATGCCATTTATTATGGCTTCCAAGTTTTTGATTATTATTTATGAAATTACTTAGCTAAATATCTGTGACGATCCCTATTTCCTCATTATAAGGATAAAGATTAATTTATCTATTAGTCCCCTCCGCATCTTCTCTTACACTTAGCACGTCATACGTTTGTCTGACAATCTCACAAGATTATATTTCATAACATAATCACCAGCTTACTCAAGCAGTTCTAAGCAGGAGTAAACAATTTACATTGAACATTATCCATCTCTATAATGAGTTCCTCACGCTTTGTTGTTAGCGTTATTGAATATGAAGTCAATTTGCTTTGCAAGCTGTCACGCCACTTAGACACAGAAAATAAATAGATTAATATTGTTCTTGAATAATTGAAATGATGTCGAAACGGTATTTTATGCTAACTAGAAGTAATAGAGGGCGATGGTAAGGGAGATTTGAATTTCACTAGACAAGGTGGCATTTGAGTTGGAATCTCTTTAGGGACCCACTAATTCATAGAGCTTCAATTAATTGAATCGGGGAACTGGTGTACATCACGGCGCATGTTACGAGGAAAGCGTGCCCACTTTTGACTGCGGCCGGAGCCCTTACCTCGAGCCCCATAACCAGCTATTAATAATGTTAATTAAACCGGGCGTCCAATGATGCTGCGACCGCGAGTGCGATTGGCCAGCTGAACGGCCACTTTATGAGTGGCCCACAAAACCCGATTGCGGTCGCTTTTACGCCGGTCTGCTTTGCATACATCAAGCGCGGGGCCCGCCAGAACCGCCTAGATTAGCGGCCGCTGTCGGAAATTAGTCCACATGTAATCCTGCGACCAAGTGTCACATAAAACATACACACACGTCGCTCCGCAATAATGCTAACGGCTAATCGGATACGCAGCTCTCTAAATATTATTGCGACATGAAAGGAGACTATTATTTTTAATTTTTAGCCAGTTTCGGAAATTAGATTGTACAGGATAAATCGAGTTTAAACAAAGGTAAAAATGTGACACTGTAATAAGCATTCTACAAACGCTACACAATCCCATGAACTAAATGCAAATGAAAACTGCGCCCAGCATAGAGCGTATACGAATTTAAATTAGAGTATACAGAATTGAGTTTTTAGTTTAAATCATTAACGAGAACTCCATATAATAATTAAATATGTAGTTTTTCTGTGATTTATTCGGATTAATAACTGTTTCTGGGATTCAATAAAATATATCTACATGTTTTCAAGTTGAAAAGATGTTTTAACTGCTTTTCAAGTACCGACTCAACTAATTCCAATAAATATAGAATTTGTAGGTACTTTATTTTTCAACTAAGCTTAATAAGTTTTTATATACAATATATATTTGGTAGATATTATTAATTAGTTGCTATTTCTGGCTTAATCAGATGTCGTCATAGTTGAACTTAATGGGAGGAAAACTATTACCTTTGACTTTGCATTTTTAAAATGTTATTTGTAGATTTACATTTTATGGTCGATAAAACGTTTCCACACAGTTGGGTGTTTGCGACCTTAATATATTTTACGTGCCTTCATTTAGCTACGTTTGCGATTTTAACTGCAGCCAAGACCTACCTCTCTGTTGAAATTATGGGATGGAATTGCAAATTCAGATAATATAATCCACATCTTTGTTTAAAATTTATTACTCATAATATTGTATATTACATTATGTGCACCGGGAAAATATGAAGGCTCGTATAAGTTAAGTAATCGTACTATTTCTTTTCTAATTCATTTATGGTCTGAATTAAAGTGAAAAAGTTTATTGCCATCTCTTGCCAATTTTATTTTCTTGCACATATCTCCTTAATCCAGTTTCTATGTTTCATTAAGAGGTTTTTTCCGTTTACATTTTGTGTGCGTGAAGACATTAATCTACAATGCTACTAAATTGGACTATTTGTATTTCGACAATTGAATGAATACAAACGGGAAATTATTTTTATTTTTGTAGAAAAATGATTCGGTTTTGTTTTATAATTTGATGTTTGAAAAATAATAATTTTAAATATACATATTTTATGTTTACTATAATTATAAATTTTAAAAATGATAAACCTATGCTTGCTTACAATTATAATCGATATAATTTCGAGATTTCTGTAACCAGAAATGTTGTACGTAGTAAAAGAAAATATATAATTATAAAACAATTTGACTTTAACATAACAAATATAAATTTGATGTCTTACGTTATTATATTGTATTTCAGTTTATTGTATGTAACAATGCATTTTGGAATATTTACTACATGAGAATTAGACACACCATTACAAGGAGAATTATTCTAATTTGAGGGACTATGTTTGGTGCATAGTTAAAATTTCTCATATATTACTTGTAGAAACTTTTAATTGCAAATATTTTATTAAACCTATATTTTTGTTTATAATGGAATTAATTTTTACTTATATTAGGAATACTGTAGGTGGGTTTTCAAAAGCTTTAACTTTAAAATCAGGTATTTTATTAATTATTAGTGTTAATTGTTCGTTGAACTGTATGAGTGTTATATTGACATATAAAATATATAACAAATTTTGTTGTGGTACTCAGTCCTAAAACTTGTATGATGCAACCCTCCACGCTAAACTATCTTGAACAAGCCTTTTCTGTGTAGCTACATCCTACACTGCTTAGCGTATTCCATTATTGGCCTCCCTCTTATATCATTAACCAATACACTTCCCTCTAATACGAATTTTTCGAGACCCATATGTCTTAAAACGTGGCCTATTAATCTATCCCTTCTCTTGGTCTAAGTCCTCCATATTGTTCTCTCTTCCTCTATTCTGCTTAAAACTTCCTCGTTAGTGATTATATCCACCCATCTGATTTTCAGCACTCTTCTATAGCACCACATTTCAAAGGCTTCTATTCTTGTCCTTTCTGCACCTCTACCGTCCACGTTTCGCATCCATTTATCGTCACACTCTATACCAAAATTTTTATCAATAATTTCCTAATATAAATACTTATATTAACAGTAAGTAAATATCTCTCTTTTTGCTATCCTTATGTCTGCCATTTTTCTACCATTCGTAGTTATTACGCTTTCTAATCTACCACCCTTTTCTATTCCTCTGTTTCACATACTACACCCCATTACATTAGTTTTCCCTCTATTAATCCTTATATTGAACTCTTTCTCATGCCAATTTTTATGGTGTCCAAGTGCTCTTCTGACTTTCGTAATACTGCAATATTATCGGCAAAACGTTGGGTTTTCATTTACTCTCCTTTCCTATATTCGGTTTTAATTTTCTTTATCGCCTGTTATATATAGTGAAGAAGGGAGACAGACTGCAGCCTTGTTCTACTCCTTTCTGATTTCTGCTTTTTCTGGATCTTGATCTACAATGCCATATAAAATAAAACTAAGTTTGATTCACCGATATGGAATGAGTCTTTTCTTAATTCTCTGAACAAGTCCGTTATTGGGTAGTACGGCAGACCTTGTCGAAAGAATTTATTTTATTCTTGAATTTAAATCATTAAAGCCTATGTTCATGTTCCTTATAAAACTCATTGATTCCGTAACTTTGGGATAAAGTTTACTTTATAACATTAGTGTTTCCCATCTTACGTCACTGTCACAAACAATATTACAATGTTATGTGAGACAATCACTAGTTACTGGATGAAGCATACATTACATACATTCTTTCGTTTCTGTTTCCCGAGCGTATTGGATGACGCCCTGCCCACGTGGATCCGGCTTCGTTACATTTAATCAAGCGGCAAACCACCGCCGGCGTCGGCTACTCGGGATTCGCGGGGAAATTAATCAATTGCACAACTCCTCTTAATTGCTCGTCCAGAATAATTAGACCTCGCGTCGACTCCCACAAGAGACGACGCTTATTGTTCGCAATCTTTTGTAAGGGATGTGATTTCAATTACAGTTGTAAACGAAGCAACTGTCCAAAGCACGACTATTGTCTGAAGCCACCCCAACGCTGTCAATGTGCGCTCCAAATATAATACTTAAATTCTCCGCTTGTCTTCAAGAAAACGCAGTCCCGACGTTGAGACAAACGAGACGGATTTTGCTCGAAACCTTTCACTTCCAGCGTTGTTAACAAAACATTCCTCTCCAGTGTTCTTAGCTTTTGTGCTCTGGATGAAAATAACTTTATGAAAGAGCTCTAATTAGCTACATTGCTGCGGCAACAAAACACGCACCTTACCGCAAAACGAATGCGGCCAGCGGGGCGTATATCAAATAAACCTGAAAACATCGCAGGAGGAAGGAAAGACAAAGATAGCGAAGTCGCTGCAGCAAGGACAAGTGAACATTTGCAATCCGAAAAAAGTCACCTAACAAGGATTAAAAAAATAGTATGCAATCAATTTTCAGGGAACTTTGATAAAATATTCAATAACAATGTTTTTTAGAATCTACAATGCATATTATAACGAACATTTTTTTATCCATTTTAAAGAAGCAGCAATTTTTTCTCTTTTGAATGTTGATAAATATATCAATATTACAGTATTAAAAATTAATTACTTAATTTATTAACGTCAATTATCGATTGTTTCAGAAAAGTTTTTGTCCAATACAGATATAATTCATAAATTACAAATACAATTATAGAACTAACGTCAGGTATTAACTACTTGAGGTTAAATGTTTATACAAGGAGTTACAATATGATGATGTTTACAGTTGTTGTTGTAGTATTGAGTTCTAAGACTAATCTGATGCAACCCTTCCTCTAACCTATCTTGCGCAAGCATAACTACCACATCTCACATCCTCCCTTTTTGTACTCACCCCTCACACATCGATTCCTAATTTTACAAGACCGTCATGTCTCAAAACGTGGCCTATTAATCCCCTTCTGTTGGTCAACTTCCTTCATATTGTTCGTTCTTCCACTATTCTGCTTAGAACTTCCTCGTTAGTTATTCTATCTAACCATCTGATTATCATCTTTCTCCTATAGCAACACATTTCAAAGGCTTCTACTTTCCTTTCTGCATCAACTAAAGTCCATCTTTCGCACTCCATATGAACATTTTTGGCAATGATTTCCTAATATTCTCATTTATATTACCCCTAAGTAAATTCCTCTATTTTGCGAAAGCCTAACTTGCCTACTATTTAAGTCTACTATACCCAAGTAGCAAAATATCCATTCGTAATCTAACACCCTTTTTTATTCCACTGTTTCCCATACTACACACCATCAATTTGGTTTTCCCTCTACTAATCCTCATGTTGTACTCTTCCACCAGGACCACGTTCATGCAGTTTATTATGTTTTCTCCGTCTTCTTCGGTCTCCCCTAATACTACAATATCATCGGCAAACCGCAGGGTTTTTATTTCGTGTCCTTGAAATATGGTTCCTTTTCCGTATTCCATTTTAACTTTCTTCGTCGCCTGTTCTATAAATGCATGGGCTTGCGTATTGTAATTAAATATTATGCGCCAAATGGTTTATTATTGTGCAATTTAGTTTATCTGACCCAGTGAATTTATTAAACAAAAATTATAAGTACTAGTTGAATCTTTAATTTTTAATAAGTTAAAAAATGGAAACAGGATATTTAAATATAAGTGATTATAAAATTATTATTTTTAGGGTAATATTAGTAATTGCTACCTCTTTTGTGAAGGGAATTGTGGGCGTTAAATACGATATAGTGAATGTTTGATGCAATTAAATTATTATATATATTAACAAACATCTGTCATAATCGTACTAATTACGTATATAAAACGAGAGAAATTATTACAGTTACACTGAACGAATAAAGTAATTATAACGAAACTACTGGAATAGCAGGGATTGAGGTGCAATCTCCAGTTACAGTTGCTTTAAGGAGTATTAAAGGTTCAGAGCTACGTTTCACTCTCATGGTACTTTCAGGAAAACAACAATGGTAATATAATAGTTTTTATTTATTTTCAGTAGAAAATAACATGGCTATGACGCTAAATTAATATATTTTGGTATTTAGGCCGCAAGTCCTCGGGATTGATCATGTGCGGCCTCTAATCGTGGCAGAAACACCGCGCAGAATCTATGAATACAAATCTGTGATAAGAGATTACCACTGATATGAAGCGATGTTCGTAATGCAAACCTCGGATCCAGCTTTAATTGCACGCATGGTATGCAAATGGGATGACGGTGCCGGAAACCGATTTAAAGTTATGAAGTTACCGCTCCACGAGGATAACACAGCAAATACGGATAGCTTTGAATACCATTTCCAGGAGAAATGCATAACTTGTATGTAAGGGGAGGGGAGGGGAGTGCAAAACGGAAGGAATTGATCGTGTTACGGATCAGAGGGGGCGTGGGGCTATTTTTCACCGTCAACATGGCAACGGCAGTTCGATATCGTTTTAATTAGTTAAAACTCAATAAAAGGGTGAAATTATAAAACGCCATTCGTTTTCAATTTCAAATTGGAAACTGTATGACGCTGGAGAGAAACTATCATTATCATTCAGTGTTTTTACTTGTTTTTCTTTCATTACAATCGCATTTATAACAATTTAATGAGTTGTAACTATTTCTTAAAACTTAATGTCCTCAGTTTTAAATCCTACTGAAATGAAACCATCACACGATAAATACATATAAAGCAACAAATTTGAAAAAAAAATTAGAATTTGAAAACCTAGAGTATTGAATATAAAAGTTGATCAGAGCCTTGTATTTTCCATATTTGTTATATCTGAAAAAGAAGAACAAGCTGATGTAAAATATTTTTGTTTACAGTATCAATACTGGATGTTCCAACTACTGGTATTATAGTTACAACAACAATGAAAACGAGTATAAAAGCGGACAGACAGTATTGGGCTGTATTTGAGCAAAAATTATACAGCACTCTATTTATTTTAGCTATTCGTATTGAAATTTTATACTAAAGCTGTTCCTTTGATCAAAATCAACTAAAGCACGTGGAACCGTATATACATAGTAATTAAAACGCAAATATTAAATATTATTGTAAAGCATTGAAATAGAATTTCAATTTGATTTACATTGTGGCATTACAATAATTTAGTAGTAATTAATATTAACAATGTTTCATAAGGTAAGTTGCCATTCAAGAGTGTGGAATGATTCGTACAAGAATTTTTATAATGATCCGTAATTATTTACCACTGCTTACGAATTACATTATTTTACTTGGATTGTGCCACAGTATTACTCACAGAATTTTATTTTATGAAAATCTATTTCTGAAAATTCCTTGGTCACAAAACAAAGAAGCAAAACTTCAATTAGTTTTTTTCTGAATTTTATCATTGATTTTTTAATATTACCGTTACAATATAATTTTATGGTGTTACTGGATTGCCTATAAAGTTATAGTTATTTAAAAGTGATTGTTGAAATTGAAAGTGAGTAGATAAATATTTTCACAAATTACATTAAAGATTTATGCCAAAGAGTTATAACTTATTGGAGAGTAAACAATAATGTTCTTAATACTTTTAGAATATTTTAAGTAAGATTTATTGTTCGGTGGAAAAGAACGATCGCTTAGTAAATAGAAACTTGAATTTATTCATAAATAAAAATTGAATATAAACATTTTCGATTTGTAAAATTAAGACTAAATAATAATGCTATTGTATTAGTCATTAAAAAGCACTTTAACGCGGTACTCAAGTGGCAGCATTTTAAAGGGCTAATGCTTCCTTAATGCAAGAAAGTGCGTTGCGTGGAGTCTATCCTTCTATAGATCTCAAGGGAGTAATGCAATACATTCGTGATCAACAGGTATTATTCACAGGAAATACAAAAGCATCACCGCAGAGGGACATGCTAAGGGGAAATGTAATTCGTATAAAAGCCATAGGGCGAAGAATTGCACGGAAGGTCTCTGTGTAGTTTCTACCAAAATAAATGGCTGCAGCGTAAAAACTTTGGAAGGTTTTAATTATTTAATTGATGTGGATTTAATTTATCAACAGGTTACATCCTATAATGCTGCACGTGACAAGAGTTAAAATTATTTTCGATTCAATTATCTTGATAGTTTAATTGGTAGATTTTACAGACCTAAGGCAATAACTTAAATATGTATATTTTTAATTAATGAAAAGAAAAAATTAAGATAGTACGGAAAATGTATCAATAATTCCAATTCATTAAAAAATATTCATTTTTTGGTGATTAAAATAATTTTTTAAGAAGTCAAACTTAGCATATACAAATAAGATTTTTCAAAAACAGTTCTTTCGGTTTTCGACCTAACGGATGTAACTTTACTGTAAATTTACTTAAATTTCAGTTATCGTCAAAATTTTTTCGTAGTCATCATTTAGCTTTAAAAATAGAAATAGGTCTGTTTGTGCTGAGCGTATCAGTACGAGAGGAAGAAAAGAGGCTGGAAGGGATACAAGATAGTTGGTAAGGGCTAACTACCTCCTTTGGGTTTTTCCTATCCATGGTCTCAGACCATACAATGGACCAGTAAACCCCAAAAATTTGGTTTAAACATAGAGACGGGGTTGTTGCTTACCTATAACAAGCGCTCTATTTCGTTAGTAAAAGGGTGAGGGGGATGAACTAAATTCGCCCAACCGACCTGATGCAGATTTCTCAAGTTGTACATACATTCCTTTTAGGTGAATCACCGGGTAGGATCGTTAAACTACATCCGGGTACCTTAGTCAACAATCGGCTATTATGCTTCTTTTCCTACACATCCCCTCGTCTCCATCCCTTCTTCTGGAAAGCCACGAAAGTGAATAACAGTCACGTAGCCTGAACTTTCTTTATATAAACCCAAAACGTTTGAGCGCTTTTTGTATTTTCTCACATATCATTGTCCCTTAACCGTGTCACTGGCTCATTTCATTTCAGCTCCTTCAGTTATTGCTAGATCAAATTCATTGCTGGTTGTGTGCAAAAAGATCGTTAATTACTTGAATGCACACTTTAAACAAACAAATTCTTTTGTAAAACTAGATAATTATCAAAATTAAATTTCAAAGAAGTACTAAAGGTTTTCTTTAAAAAGTTTTTGAAAGCATCTCTATTTGGACACCTGTTAAAAGCTGACGTACACACTAATGTTCTCATTTGGTTAATTGTTAAACAAACAGAATAATCCAGTTATATTATGGAGACACTCTTGAAAACCTCTAGATATTGTTAAAGTGTCCTACAACTGGTTCCTCTTCCATCAAAATGTGCCCGTGTAAACGGAAACCGATATGGGTTACACATTTATCTCGCAGCAAAGAGCAGTGACATGTGGGGAAGTTTGCGTCGACTGCCGGAAAGGAGGGTGCGGGTGAATGAGTGGGGGAGTAGGGGGGTTGGTTGCGTGCTGACGCTCGGACAATAGACTCCCCTCTCCTATTTCAAGGGGATGTCGCCAACTCTACAAACTCAAAAAGACAACTAATAAGAAATGTTGGAATTATAATTCGGTACTTGTTGCTTGTCTTGTTTTAAATTTTACTTTTAGGATGTTTACAACATGTTAAGGCTTTTAAGTAATGACACAATAAATCAATTATAAGAATAGATGATAGCTCCAAACCCTTCCATAAAACAGCTTAATAAAGTTATGCCATAAATTATAACTAACAAACAAACCACTCACACATTACTTTGGGTTAATTGGACAAATATTTATTACGTGTATAAAACCTGAATAAGAGAACTCTATTTTTTTAAGTACAAGTAACAGTGCAACATCATATGAAACAACAATATTTAGAATTATCCTTGTATAAATATTTCAGTAACAGGCTACAAGGGGGTGATCCTGAAAGAGGCAACTTCCTTTTATTAGGATGGGAAAGAAATAGAAAAGGGGAGATGTGGAAGGAAGATCAAGGTAACCGAGGGTTGAATAGTGTTCCTCGGCTATAGTTCAAGATTACAACATTTCATTCTCGAAAACATGCAGGGAAACCACTAGAAAACCTGCATTAGTTAGGTCGGGCATTCCCGAAGGTTTATTCCCAATATCATTCTGAGGATAAATACCTGCGAGAGAAATATTCACATCCCCATTTCCAAGAAACAAATGAGTAACTGTCAATAAATAGTCGGAATTAATTTTAATTAAAATAAAACGTTTTTTGAGAGTAATGGAAACAGCTCAACGTGTCGTTACCTTTTTTCAGAAATTCTTCAGATGCAACAAAACATTTCTATTAATTACATGTCTAAATGTTCATAACTCGAAACCGTAATTAAATGTGTTTTCTATTTGTTTTAATTATGACTACTCAAATTGTTTTAAGTACTGGGAAGTTGATATTAGGAGCTGTAGAATAGAGCAACTAGTCAACATTTGAGCCATACAACGATAAGCGTAGTTTAATTTTCTGTTCATCACTGTTTTAAATCGCATCGGTATTCAAATATGCCCACAGGAAATGTCCGTGTAACTGGAAGTATCAGTTTCGCCTCAACTGTTACTTCTCATACTAAATTGCCAGACGGGGTTACCTTCATGCAAGAGATCCCTATTTAGGGGCGTGATCCGATATGAAAGCAATCATTTCTCCGCGTTCTATTTCAATGTTAATTAAAATCATTTTTAAATTGTGCTTCGCGAACAACGAACTCCACCCTCACTCAGATCGACCCGTGCGTTTCGGTGACGTTTCACATTTAAAATGTATGTCTCGCTTCCATAATTACATTCCCATCAAACGCTTCATTTCGCTGATGTAGGCAGCGAACGGGACGCTGTTTCGTTTAAATAGTGGCAAATTGCGTGCATTATTATGTAACGAAATGAATGCATCTAAAACGGAAATGGAAAATAAAACGTCCACAAAATTTGATTTCAAAGACAAGAGGAAAATTTGGGTACCAGGATTCAAATACGAAGAGCAATTGTCCCTGTTTTATTCAACGGATGACAAAAAGGCACTAATAAAAACGGCATCCGATTGTCAAATGTGTAATATAGGCTTCAAGAATTATTTACTTAAAAAGTAATTTCTGAGTAACATGGAATCAGAATGTGCCACAAGAAATTGTAGCTAGAAGTTTTTTTATATACAACTAAAGGAACAATAAACAACAATAAAGGATTATAAATACTATAAATTTTGGTCTGTCAACCGAGCAATTATAGAGAAGGGAAAAGAGTCTGTCTTCTGTTAAAAGACAAAATACTACTTAAGAATATACATTGGTAGTCTTTGTGGTCTAATGACTAGCGTCACAGCCTTACACCACGTAGGTCCTGGTTTCGATTCCTGGCAAGGACGTAGGTGTTTTTGTGTATATTCAAGTTCTTTGACTGAGTAAACCAGACTAAAAGAAAATGTTATTAATTATAAAGTCACCCTAGATGCTTGTGTGACTATAAACAGATTTTTAAAAATTTTAAAAAGAATATATATATATATATAGTGTGTTTATTAAAGCTGGTTATGCACGCAAAATTATTTTGTTAATTTAAAGAAAATTAAATGGAAAAACTGTTTATGAATAGAATGTATACTGCTAAACAAATAAAATTAAAAATAGACTGTAACGTGATACACGTTAATTGCCACAGAATTAAAAGTATGTTTGTAGAAGTAACTGGAATATATAAAGTGGAATATGGAAATCTGCTGGAGATATATACGATATTTTGTAAATAGCAAAATACAACAAGAACCTATAAATTTGTCAGAAGAGAACTATTTAATCTTATCAGTTCGACATTTTCTGGTTGGATAGTAATAATCCTACGTATTTTTTAATACTTATGTATTTATATATTTTTAAATTATAAATATTTTACATAAATGTTAACTTTAGCTTTATTGCTTCCATTTAGTCGTAAATATTATTATCTTATAGATAATTATAATATAGGGGTAGTTTCCTATACATAACCTGTGTTACTATAGTATCAACATTTTTAAATTTCTTTAAAATTGAAGTTAAATTTATAAAATGTGTTGTATAGCAATTTACCAGAATGCAATTTAATTTATATATTAACACAATATATGTTAGAAATATTGTAATTAATAGGATTTACAAGAAATTCTGATATAGATTTGTTGCAAATTGTCATGCAAAGTGAAATTTAGCATGATTATTTGACCAATGTGTTGGCGGAGAGGTATTCTGTTTTAATTCAACGTTTTCAATTTGCCGAGTCACTTAGACAGCTTGAAGCTTGAAGGCAGAGTTCCAATTACTGGTCCGAATCGCAGATATCTGAGGAATGCGACGCGAAGATACTGCCTGGCATTCTCGCGTCCAATCTGTGACGAGAAGAACACTCAGGAACGCTTCTCTTCTCAGACACCAGCCATGGACAAGTCAATACTCTTACTTCTCAACCTAAGATCCACTTATTTAACTCCACAACAGAAAGATAATTAACTTTCATTCACAATTATTGGTAGTTTAATAGTGCAATTTGATGAAAGGATAAATTTTTTGAGTCACTAAAATATCGCTAGTATTTAAAAACCCTAACTCGAAAATCACGAGTATAAATCCAAAGGAGCTATTTACTTGGCTGTAAAAGTAGATGCATAGCCAAAGTCAATAACTCAACCTTCATCAGTTAAACCAGTCGATGGAAGACGGAGGACTTATCTTCATGGCTGACTTGTAAATATCAATTTAATGAGCGAAATAATTTAATAACATTACGTAATTGGGATTATCTTGTGAACTGGCGAATAATTTTGGAATGGACAAAGATGAACGGTTGTCATTCAGCACCGTTGGAAGCCTATCGAACAGTTGTCAATATTAAGAAGAATGTCTATAACTAATTCTTTAAACATCGGATAACACAAAATATATAAAATGTAAAAAATCTATTATAAAATTTATCTTGTGTAAAATGCCGGATAACGTTTTGCAGATCCAATGTATTACTCAATTCATATTAAGTGGCCAAATGATAACCCGTTATGACTATTTTGAGTGGACAAGGTTCTTAAAGAAGCATTCATTAATTTTCTTATTTGGAAAGGTTCTTTCGTCGGTTGCAACAGTCTTGGGTAACATGAGAAATATTTATAATGAGGCTAAAATTTGGCCAACTTTTACAGATGGTACAAAATTTAATGAAAAAAAAAAGATTTTTTCTGAAGAAACTAGGCATAATTTGTTGGCCAGTTTTAAAGTGGAACGATCGGAAGAATATCTTTAAATATGTTTTCGGGTTTGTTTTTTCGTATGCCGGACTTGTGGCTTCTAAATTTTGCCGCCGTAGGCAGTCGCTTACCGTGCCTACCAACTAGGACCTACCCTGATTAAAACTAAACAACAACTAAAATAATTCCATTCCACCCTGTTATATTCTCAAATTTATTTATTTAGAATATTGTATAATGAATTTCAATTGGATATCTACTTAAGTATGATAGTTACATTTAAATTAGACTACTTTTATGAGCTAACTTTGAGCAACAGTATAGATATAAAAATAATTAGACTGTATTATTCATGGCTTATAACGATATAAAACTGTTGTTGTAGCAATATATTATGGCTGTTCAGCTTGATTCATTTGTATAGCAAGAATAGTAATGACAGCTTTGACAACTTCACTAGGGAGGGAAAGGACAGAAGAAACGGCGAGTTAAAAACCGACGTACCGCAGTTCAGTTAGGGGAAGGGCGCTAATCCAGCATAAATAAAGGCGAATTCAATCCCCGGTCGGATCAATTGCAAATACACCTGGGCACTGTGTTTAGTTTGTCGCGTTACAAATCGCCCCCATTCAGCCGTAAGCACCTCGACCAAATGGCTGCCATGTGATCTACATATGGGCGCAAAAAAAAGTGGCTGTTCTCTTAGGGTCCCCCAGCCGTTGATTTAACATACGGTTGGTGTCACAGACGTCTTTCCACACACCCCTAGCCAGTGTAACATTCATTAAAACAGAACGTTAACACGAATAAAGGTTTTATAATTTTGGAATGTCTATGAAATTATGCGAGTCCCAATGCAGATAATAATGGATTACACCCACATCCCATTAGAGCTACGAGTGTAGTTTTCGTGCATTCATTCCAGTCCATGCTAATACTATTGAAGTATATATTTTTACTGCTCTGTTCTTTGTCAACACTATTAAACGTATTTCTATTGTCAGCATGTGACCTATGTAAATCAATTTATTAAATTAAGTTCTACCATTCTCCATCTTTCATCACGTTTATGCAACAATTTCAGCTGCGGATTTAAACGAATTGAACGCTATTATTAGGTTAATTGCTATTGATACTTTACGTTTTAATTATGGTAATAACATGAGGGCAAATGAAATGAACTACGCTCTATCTCGCATATGTCTGTGTCCCTGTGTTATAACAAGCTATGTTTGACGTTTACAAAACAAAATGTACCTTGTCAGGTAATAAGTACTGTATCAGAGTTCGTAAAAGTTATGCTGAATACCTAGAAGCTGCAAGTGTCTGTGAAAAATATTATTAAATGTATTATCAGTCATATATTTGAACTTTTGAGTCTCATATATATGATACGTTAGGAAAGCTAATATATAAAAATCTTAGAATAATGTTAAGTCAACGGATGCATGTAAAGGTAAATTCAAGTCATGGTAAGAAATTACTGTTTTAAAAGAAATGTTTAGTAATTTATATGTTAAGCATTATTTTATAATACACCTAATATAACAGGGAAATTCATTTTCAATTGCAATATATATATTAGTCTACGTTTCTTACGCCTACTGGTATCTCTCTATTTTATTTATAAAACTAGTGAAATTATGAATCCAATTCTTTTCACCGAAATTCATAAACTTTTGAACATTTTTATCAATGACATATTAATGGTAAACAGAAAATATGGACGTCAATAATGAGATATTAAATCAGGAAATTGTTTTCACAAAAACGTTTAGTTAATAAGTTAAACTAGGAGAACGTAAGATAAAAGTTCACGGTATATTAATAAAATACCATAAATTAGCATTTCTATTTATTAATGTGATATACATATTCTTATTTATTAACACCAGTTTATAACGTTCCATACCTGATAGTAGAACATTATTATTCATATTATTGGCATTTCAACCCCTGACAACAGAAAATTTCTAATCAGACTATTAATTTACAATTTTAAAAGTCGATAGTGCTGACGATCTTAAAATTCGTGACAAAATTTTAATATAATCAAATTAAATCAGTGATTAGAAAACCTTGATTAAAATTCACTCGGTTATAAATCTATAGATCTACATATCGAAACAATTACTTTTTTGTCTGTATGTAATTACAATAGAAGTTAATGAAATGTTGAAAATCATGTTGTAATTGCAAAGTTAATTCCTTCATAATTGACACGTCAATTATTTATCTCATTATTAAATTAATGAACAATATTTATTCTCGCCCTCCAACTCGTTCGCTTCATTTTGAATAGTGAAAAGGTTTTATAAGAATTTTTAATTGTGTAAAAAATCAATTTTACATGCCAATATTAGTCTAGAATGTTGAGTGAATATATAGAATATTTAAAAAAGATACTTGGGATCTATATTCGACGCTCAGAATATCACAGTGACTTCCATTTTTAAATAATTTTTATGTACTCTGACATTTCGTCAGTAATACGAACAAGTTCGACAGAAGTACAGAGTGAACTTTGCTCCCCATACGGTGTATTGTATGTGTTCAGATAGAAACTCTCTTTTATTGACATCATCCTTCTTTACTTACAATTATTACATATTATAAGAATATTCGTCTTCAAGTGCCATTAATTCTATGATGACGAAAGGGTAAATTGTAATCTAAAAATTAAATACAAAATGTGAAAAAATGAAGTATAAAATTGACTTGTTTCATAATTATGGTTTTCGTGTATTTTTAAATTCTTCCAATAATTGAAACTTTGTCAAAAATATTAAATTAACAACTAATATTTTAGACAGAATAAAATAATTTTTTAGGTTGCAATGCTTGTTACATAGGCCAAAAGAAAAGCTCTTTAATAACTCATAATAATCAGCCTAGAAACAGGCTATCATTAAACTTTAAAATATAATTAATTGTTTCAGAATATTTTAAATAATATTACTTTTATTGGCAGAAAAAAAGTCTTAGGTGAAGAATGGAAACAATAGGCAAAACTGGCGAACGAATGTTGCATATTATATCAAACAATTCTGCTCTCACGTTATCATAAATTATTGTAAGCATTCAATATAAAAAATTCCACTCTTAGGCTTAATTTTAAACTTCAAGAATATTATAAACAGTTTTTGCATATATAACTGTCATTACGGCTGCAATGTGTGCACATTAAGAGCAATTCATGAAATAAATTGTACGTAATGGGCCATAGGTTTTCATACATTTATATTAATAATATCATGTAAGTAAGAACCCGTTTTCTTTCGATTTTTTAGATTTTCTTTGTACCTTGATGATTCCAAATAAACAAATAAACTGTGCTAATTTTTATGTTTAAAATTATTATAATTATTGCCTATATAATTTATTTACAGAGTCTATGTTTTACCTTGAGAAAATTGAAATACAAATATGAAAACTTTAATTATTTTTTTATTATTCCATTCAGGTCTTTAAAGAGACATTGTGGTTTTTTTTATGTGGGAGAAAATCGGTACACTAGTTTATTATTCTAATGTGTCATGAAAATGTAATGCCTTGCTACAGATAATTAATTCTTGTTGAACAGTAAATGGCACATACTTTTAAAGACAATAGACAAATAGGAACCAGTGAAAAATGCTTACGTCCATATACTTCCTACCTTTAATTTTGCAACCCAAGAGACCAAACAAATTGGCGTATCGGCTGACCACAGAGAAAAATGAATAGAAATACACTGTTAATATTGGAACAATTTTAAATGAATAGAAATGACATAAAACTTGTAGAAGTATTTCGTCCTACAATGAGAAGAAAACTACGCCATTAGTGTGCCGGGAAAGCTCACATACGAAAATAGCTTACTTTAGCTCTCTGGAAAAAAGGGAGTCTCCTTACACAAACCGAAGTACAGTTTCCAGAGTTTTTTTTGCACGTACGAGGCAGTCTGAAAGGCGTGCAGACGAAGCTTTACATAAAACAACTTGAACCTTTATGCTGCGAGGTGTATTTTCGGCGTGGCACTTTGTTTTGGCAGGCCTCAGTCAGGGGCTATCGTCCAGCCCGCCAATTGAATTTACGGAGGCGGCTGGCGCCCTGGCTTGTAATTTAAAGCGAGTTTCCCAGCTGGGCCCAGCACACAAAGGTGCCGCAGCTGTCGCCGCCTGATGACAACTCGCGCAGGTGCTGCCTAAATTAATTCACGCCTGTCCTTTGAACACCCTCGCCGACCGACCAAAGATTTCCTGCAGATGACGCATTCGCCGCAGAAATCTGCGCAGGTCGATACCTCAGTGTCCCCAATAGCGGCAAATCAAAGGACCTCCCCTACATCAAACAAACTACTGGACCGTCTAACTAGTTCACTCTACTCTTGTGCGTGTCACTTCCCAAATGCCATTAACTCCTAGGCGTGACGTTGTTCATAACCATGCACACACAGCAAAGCCGTAGCTTACAGCTCTACAACCTCAAGTGGATGAGAAACATGGAGGCAATTGAAACACTATGAGCACATTTTTAAACCAATGTAGACTGTGAATACTAACAGAAATCAAGGAAACGAATAAAGAATTGTCGTGATTATGTCGTAAGATCCTACCATACCACATGTGAAAGTCCTAGGTCTGATTCACAAGTAATTATAAAAGAGATTGTTCTTCCGTGACTTTAAAGCCTTTGCAGTTCAGGGTGACTGCCTAGTACTGAACTGTAGCACAAGATTTCAGAGAATCCAATAATAAAATAATTACGTCCAATCAATTTACCCTCCAGATAACCACGTACCACTCGAGTGTTACTCGGACTGTAAACACTAAGAATAAGAAATTTTTCAACGAAGCCACTGAAATGTTGTTCCGGACTATAACTTAAGGAAACTAAAATAAGAAGGATGCTTAAATATAAGTACTTATTCAAAGACAGGATTTGATCATGCTGAAAGGAAGATGGAATCAGGATATTTCCATCGCCCTCTATTGTTCAGTGACTGAAGTAGGATATTTCAGAATAGATGATAGGAAAGACTCGGCACGTGAGGTTTTTATACCAAGCCGTCCAAACCTGAACGGAACCAAAGGCGGTAGAATGGTTTTGAAGATTGAGTTTAATAAGTAAAAAAAATAAAAGACTGAGGTGTACAGAGTCAAGGAATCTGTTTCTTGAAGTAAAGAAGAACAATGAGAATGAAGTTTAAGAAGCTTCCCCTCATTCGTTCTGTCGTAACAATAAAACGGGAAAACAACTAATCACTACCCGCGATTTGGTCACTTTTTCACTTGTACTGGTTTCTACTACACTTACCGTGGCTTACCATAGTAACTTAAAATAGATCACTGGGTCATACGACACCCCTCGAGCATTCCAAAGCGCTGTTTCTCACCAGCGACGTTCGGTGATTATATTACACAAGTCAGTGCTAGTCAGGTCACAACGAATTCATATTACAGTTAACATTTAAAAAATCCGATTATATATTACATCACAGTAACAAAGAAGATCTATTGAATTATCCTGGATTGCGAGGGATGAAAACTGAACCTACACGTTTTATACGAGGCTTCGTTGATTACCACTCTTATTTCCAACTAGCTATCTTCGTTCACGCCGAAATAGTTTTTTTTATTTAGCCCTATAAAAGAAATAATTGGTACAGAATTTTTATAAAGTTGAATTAATTGAATATATAAAAAATATGATATTGTTTATTTATGACCGCTTCAGGGAATACTTTATAACTCGCAGTTGGTTTAGAACATACGTTTCGGAGTAGATCACCATCATGTAGCCTGTTAACCAAAAAAAAAACAATTCCTGTGGCAATTTAATGGATTATAAATATTTATATAAATATCTTCTAAACTCTTCAACATTTCTAAATGAAACATACAGGAAAATTAAAATTCCTGTTTCAATCCTATAATTTTTCATTGACATCCGTTTCGAAGCATCTACAGATCAAGAGTAAAGGCTAGCAGCATTCCCTTTGGAGAGTGTAAAATTAGCATTACAGGGAAGTGTGTGGGGTAAGAACAGAAGAGGTAGACCGAAAATGGAATATGATTATTTCTTTATACATTGTAGTTTTACTCCACTCGAAAAATTTATTTGTGTAGGTAGAATAATATTAAATTATTCGAATTAGAAGAACAGAAGTGATGTTTTTCACATTTGTTAAGAAAATGTAAAAGTTCTTCGTTTGTTTAAAGGCAACACGGAGTTTCATAATGATGTATAAATTCTGAGATTCTGGCCGGCCATCGAAAAGTTTATTTCAGAACTTCACCTCTGTTTTCAGCAGTCTATATTGACGCAAAGTTGTGAGTGTCCGAATGTTATTGTAGTTGAGTAGATTACAGAGGATGTGGGATATATATTAGTTATGTAGAAATGAAACGTCTTGCGCAGAGTATGTTATCATAGAGGGTTGCATCGGACCAGTCTAATGACTAAAAACAACAATAACAATCAAAAACTTTAATTTTAATAATAATTTTGTCTTTTTTTGGACATTTAATTATTGATTTATTCAAATGAAAATAATTTAATTTAATCATCTAGTATGTTGAAACTGTACTCTTGGTGTTCATTAGCTGTGAGACAACACTTCGTTTATGTTTCGTGAAAGGTTGTTTCTAAGAGAATCGAGTAATGCATAAAATAGATCTCTTTATTATGATATTGAAGAATGTAGATTAAATATAAATTTTCAGATGCAAACAAATAACTTACTTGCGATTTAATTTAATATGAACTTTGGAAGTGGATATACTGTTCGGAGATATTTTCGATGACAGGTGGCATACGGTATTATGACTGTGACCAGTCAATTTCAGAGGGAAGTAGGAGGACGAAGAGCGTCCAGAATCGGATATATGCGAGGAGCGGGACTTTTGTAGGTCAAGTGGAAGCTTCGCCGTCGCACCTGTTACGCAATATATTGGAAGTGGAAGACGCATAAACACAATTTAGCAACGTAACGCTCTGGGGACGTCCAGGCCTCATGTCTTTCCCGTTTCTATGTTACAATAATAAACTTTTTCCTCCGTGGCCAAGAACTGACGAATTAAATTAATATTTTAAATAGTACGTGAGACCGTTAAAAATATAAGTATAAGAAGAATGGAGCTCCAGCCTAAAATTGAACTTTCATTTCGGAACAAACGAAGTAAACATAAAGGTAATTGATAGTTTAACCCAGAACGTGAACTTTCAGAGTTATACGAGGATAACAAAATTAAATTTTTGTATGCTTTTAAAAAATGGACATATTAATGAAAACGAAAAGAACGACAGAATGTTTCTGAAGTATAATCGCAAAACGTTCAACGTAAGTGATCAATATATAGATCTTATATTACTTAAAGTTGAAGGGTGATTCGTAATTTGCTTTTTCAAAGGTTTTAAAATGTTATAAGGTTTATTTACTTTATTTTGTTAGGGATTTGTTTCAACTGTCCACACCGTAATTTCACATAAGCATTTAATTATTTTTTCCTATATTTTCAAATGTGTGGAGCAAAACTATACGAAAAGACTTACCTGTAAAGAAATACATTTTTTAATGATTTTATTCTTATTTTAAGCAAAATAATTTATTTTTAAAGAATACTTAAAATATATGGGTTTTATTAGGATGTTATTGAATATTGGGAATAAATTCATTGACATCTGTCACAGACAGAAATAATAGTATACCGAAATATTTCAAAAATGATACTCAATACTCACAAAGGCAGCAATTAACGTTTTATAATCAGTTTAATGTTTGATAAGATATATAACAATTCATTTACAGATATTTCATAATTCTGAGAATAATTTTATTAATAAAGTTTACTATTCAGTGCTTTATTGCACACTGTGGCCCGATATAAAGATTGTTCTAATACTGTAAAGCGTTCTCACAATTGCTATGAAATATTTTGAACCGGAACTGAGTAAATAAGTACCAAAATGTATTTCAGTTGATTAAATAAGTCATTTCAACTACAAAATTAAATACATAAAATTAAAATTGAATTCAAATAAGTCAGAAAAATAATTTGAACGTTAACAATACGCCTTATTAATAATCGTT
The DNA here is from genome assembly GCA_034510155.1 of Eucriotettix oculatus. NCBI lineage: Eukaryota > Metazoa > Arthropoda > Insecta > Orthoptera > Tetrigidae > Eucriotettix > Eucriotettix oculatus. The sequence continues at coordinate 53,487,461 of CM067381.1, forward strand.
TATAACAATTATTTCACTTGATATCGTAAATAATATTGCAAAATATTTCAGGCTGTTTTTAATTTTATTTTTATATTTTTAATAATTTATTAATCGACTTTAAGAGGTTCGAATGCTAGGAACGCAACGTCGTGATGTGTATTATCAAATTGAATTTTCTGAGTATTTCAGTTTACGTATTTAAATAATTTTTAACATTGAACAATACCAGTCGGATAAGCACAACTTTGCATCAATATAGTCTGCGGAAAGCAGAGATGAAGTTCTGAAATAAACTTTTCGACGGCCGGCCAGAATCTCAGAATTTATACAATATTATGAAACTTCGTGTTGCACAGGGAAAACGTTTTCAATTTCTTAAAACATGTAAAAAAATATCACTTCTGTCCTTCTAATTCGAATAATTTAATATTATTCTACCTATACAAATAAATTTTTCGAGAGGAGTAAAACTACAATACATATATAAATAAATTATAACTCAGAAAAGTATTTGGCAACAGTAATATACAGAAAGGCGACCATCTGTGGTCTAGTGTCTAGCATCGCTGCCTCACAACCTAAGGGTCCCGGGTTTTAATTCTGGTATGTGTTTGGATGTATCTATCGTCGTGGATCGGGATTAAGACTGCTGGAGAACCGATACTCTGACCACGTGTCACTCCAAATTCGGAATTTGCAAGTCCGCAGTCGGCCCTCAATGGCCTGTAGAGCCGAAGAATTACGGTCAGAACGAAACTAGCCTTATAGCTAATTATGGTCCGCTAAATATGTTTGAAGTTTCAAGGATAATTGGAATGTATAAATATATTTAAAATGTAAGAATGTTGAATGTTGAGCGCGGGATTTTTGAATAATGATTGTGAGTGGATGCTATATTACAAATAAACTTGGCTATAGCCTGAAGACGGCGGCAGAAGATGGCCGCAGAAACGTTATGTTCTTTTAAATACCTGACCCGGTTGGTTAACCGTGAAGATTTCATCCGAATTATTCACCTGGAAAGTCTACGTTAATTAACTTGAAAGATTATATTTAAATAATATGAATTGACGTAAAATGGGCGCCTCTCTCCTACGTGAGAAAAATTTAGAGAACATCAGAAATGTAAGGGAAATAGCTGACGAAAAATCTTTTTTTCTAGAACATTCATCCTAATTTCGCTTCGTTTATGAATATCTTCAGTTTGTACGGAATAAATTTTCCACAGATGGAGGCTGTACTCTACGAGATGAAGTGAATTGTATTATACGCAATGTGAGGAACAAATAGTTTTGCCAGAGCCCAAGATGGATCAGTGGACCAGCTCCGCGCTCACATAAAACAGCGAAGCGTGGGACATGCAAGTTTTTATTGTCTTGCTATGACGGCGCCACACTCGTCTCTTCAGTCTTACAATATAGATTCAATTCAGGCGACCTCTTGGAGGAGACCCATCAAATATTGAAATGCAGTGTTGCCTACACACGTGCATCAAAGATGCACGAGGCCGCTCGCAGTATATTCGGCCTCCAAACAACTGGAACCACATGTAGAAGAAATCTGTTGTCCTTGGAAGCTATTAGCAGGCATATTACCATTCCACTCACGAATAGGTCACCATATTCTTCGATAATGCAAATGTTCCAAATTATAAATTAGAATTACGGTCCAGAACGAATGATTGGATACTTTGTCATAAAAAATATCATAATTTTAACACAATACGAGGGTCAAAATATCAGTTTGGAAGAAACTAGGTCAAAATATGAGGTCTATTATGTTAACTGTCCTCGAATTACACAGGGAAGTCCTGGAAAGGCTACATCATGGAGGCTGAGATCAAATTCGCGTTTGTTGTTTCTTATTACAATTTAACTGTCACAGAATCAGAAGGTAAAAAGCCTAACTTTTCAATAAATTTCTAGTGATTCTAAATCTCCATCAGCTAATGAGGGAAATTAAAATTAAAAAATTGAAGAAATTAATTTTTCACTTGTTTTTGTTATTAAATTCAACGTTAACAATATAATACTTGAATTACTAAATTGAGCCTATTTAAGTAATATACAGGAAAGTTGGGAACATATTGTTTAACAATATTTGTAAAATTATGGGAATAAATCACGTCATAAAATTATAAAAAATTAGCTTTATTCTATTATTTTACTTAATCTAATATCAATATACTAAAACAACGAATTTAGATTTTTGATGAAGTTTTAAAAAGAATATTACAAATTTCCCATTCTGCGCCGCTCCCAGGGGCTGTATGGGTTAGAATGTATTTACAATTAGTACATTAAAATTAAATTAAATTAAAAAGAAAAATCGTAACAACTTCCGTATTTTCTTTCTTATACTCATTTAGAGTGCTGTTGCTCGCTTATCAATTTTTCTTTTCGCAAAAAGATTTGGGTATAGCATTCTGTGACTCATTCTTGTCAGGTTTCCTGTTTTTTCCTCTTTTTCTTGAGGTACACATAATATTTTGTCTCGTACAGTATTATCCCGTTCCGCCCCGCACGCTAGTCTCAGTTTATAGTTTTTCATCGAGCCTTAATACTAGCACTTATATGCAACTAAAGACACCAAGTTTAAGCATATATACCGCCAAAGAGTTGCAGGTGAGGAGTTTGGTAGATTATCTTCAGTCGAAATTTTGCAAAAATTACAAATTTACAGACAATAGTTCATTCACAAGGTACAGTCAGACCTTGGTCAAGTCGGCTGCCAGGACTTCTTCCTTGACTAGTTACAATGTTCCATCCCTATTTACTAACCTCCAGCACTATCCATTAAAATATAGCGTTTCCGTTCTACCCCACTTTCCCGTTCCGCCCCGACTTCCCAGTTACGAGATAAATGCACTTTTGTCATGTTTTTAATTCCACATATGGATGACCTTGATGCGATTTACAGTTCGTAAAATAGTGTTCGTCCAATTTTAATTATTTTTTTAAAATTCAATTTGGAAACCGTGCATGAAACGGGCTAAAAGAAAGATTTGGCTAATCTTTGCTTGATAAGAGCACCAGATATTTCTGAAGACGTAACACGTAACTTATTACGACAATATTCCTTTAGGATGGAGTATATCCAAAAATGTTAAAAATGATGAACGAATAAAACAAAAGACGCTAGAACTGATATCTAAGAAAATGTGAGTGTACGCTACGGACCTACTGTAGATTAAGAATATTTATTAGTTCTAAATGTCGAGAAATAACACGTCATACAGTGTCTGTTATATTATCTTCTACCACACAAACTCGTTCAGGGGTCTGTTACAGTTATTGATAACGACAAATGAAACGGTTGTTGTTTTTAGATACTACGTTAATTGCAATGGGGTCCGTATTCACGATGGATGGTTTCCTGCGTGTCAAGAAGATGACGTCCAACACGCTATCAAATGGGATTACTCTGCCGGCCATCAATTTCAATCGCGCCATGTCAATGGCGCTTTGACACATTTTTCAGCCGTGCGTCCAACTACACATGCAGGTGATGTAAAATCACTCATTTAGGTCCTGTGCAAGCTTCATCACATTAATACATCATCCTGTCGTGCTGACGGTCCGTTCTTCCTGTCAGCGTTCTGCCGGGAAACGACGGGACGCCAATCATCATTTCCTCTTTAGATTCAAATATAATTCCAATAACTGGTCGTCCTCTCTGTCATCGAATAAACATGTCTCCTCGAGACCTTCAGGATTAAATTATAATAATACAAGGACCCATTGGATTTTAAGATCCACATTCTTTAAGTATAGTTCCATTTAAATAGATTTTGGTAATTACGATAGATACAATCTTTACAGAAAACCTCATTATTATGCAAGAAAAACAATTAAAAAAATTAAATAGTGCTTTCTAATTCATTTATATATATAAATTTAATTTTATATTATAATTATAATCAAATGTTTTTAGTTCACGTCTAGACGTCTCAAAATATTAAAAACACATTATTACCTCTACACAATAAAATGTTTATCTATTATTAGGCGACGAATAGTATAAAAGGTATTGAAACATATAATAACTTATACAAAATAATAAAAATTCACAGCGATACTTTTTTTGAACTTGAAGAATGTTTTCTAATGAATTCATTTAATTAATCATGTCCTTTTCCTGCAGTATAAACTCAAAGAAAAGTACGATAAATTAATTTGTTGTCTAATTCCAACGTCTGCTAGTTGAATTATTGACATTAAATAAATGTTTCGAATTTACCGTTCCCTAAAATTAGCTTCTTTACAACAAAATAAAATATAATTAATTTATTATGGTTTTAAAACTTTAAGTTATTTACTTAGAACAGGAATTATGTAATATTAATGAGGTTGTAAACTACATCGGCGTGTGATAAGTATATAATCCCACGATAAGACTTCAAGCAAACTCGTTTCTTAAAGAAGACAAACCTGTCAAGTCTGATCTTTATATAGAAAATCTTCAATATTTTCCGCAGTGATCGGGATAACGTTGCAATTTGTTGCATTATCTGGGTTTCCCCAAAATCGGATAACGAGAATCCAATTTTATCATTACATGATATTCTCTATTTCCCTAGCGTTTGTTTCTCGGTTATAAGGAATATGCCTTCTCTTTGGTCTGCTTAGCGTGAAAAAGGTTTTAAATTCATTAATTTAAACTAATAAATTAAAAGTACTTTATAACTCATAATGAAGGTTCATTATGTATTACGGCCGTCTGAAATATGACATTATCCGTCAAAAGGACACTAGGAATGTTTATGAGCATGTTGGGAAAGGTACCAACCAAACTTTCAGCCATTTTGGAGGCGCAGTTGTTTGACAATCGTTTGAGTGAGTCATTGTTTTTGTGAAACTGGAAAAGTCGATAATCGAGCTGTCATTAAATATTTATTTTTGAAAAACGATACGTCTTCTCTAGATCTAGAGAGTAATCAAGCAGTTCAAACCGTAATTCGTGGATTTATGCCATGAGATTGTCTTAGTGAAACCTTCAGTTTGTCAAGTATGCCCCTGTAATGGTTTTTCCTTTTTGAAGATTATTTATGATAAATCCATGAATATCCCAAAACAGCCACCATCATCCATTCCCAGTCGAAAAAACACTTTTTGATTTTATTAGATAATTTCTTTTTTGCTATTATACTGCTTTTTTTGTTTCTGGGGTACAATGGTGTATCCAGGTTTTATCTACAGTAATTAATACGTTTCCAAACTGTTATTACGTCAGCAAACGCGGCTGTCAATGTGTGGAGAGCTTTCTCATACGTAAATCTTACTTCATTAAGTGACGAACACATTCTTTGAATATGTTAATTTGACGGTTGTCAAGCACTATTTGGTGAACTCCAGCGGTTATAGTTTTTTAACGTCTCGAACGTTAAACGTCTCCCAATCATTTAAGTCTGCTGCCCAAAATTTCTTCGTACACAGCGTTCTGCTTGTTCTTCATTCGTTTAGGCGCATTTCTCTTAAAATATAATAAAAGCTCGATACTCCAATTTTTTCATTTTCACAAAACTACTAACATACTCTCTCAAACAACAGCGGCTGAAATTTTGTGAGGACCTTTCCAAAGATGCTATCACATTCCCTAGCTTGGTTGACGGGTGCTGCTATCTTCATGTTGAGGCAGAAAATTTTTCAGATCACCCTCCGGAACAAGGCCAGTAAAACTCAATTATTAGATAATTTTCTATATCACATGACATTAAAACTTTCCTAAAGATTCAATTTAGCATCAATTAAAAAATACAATGTGAGAAAGACAGTTTAAGTTTATAATAACCAAAATGATCTTCATAATTTGCAATTGTTTATGGTAGAAAGTCAATATTACAATATAATTTGCGAGCTAGAAAGTGTATCAGAATGTCTGATTAGAACTGATGTCCGCCTTTGTGAAGATAATACATAGCAGCAATTACACAATACGTCAGTAAAACAATGGCACAGTTAGAGGTCAGTAATAGTATAGTCTAAACTCGACTATATTGACATAACAACGTACCGCACTATTGTTTCACCCGACACACGACTACTCTGAAGCAATGCAAGCTATACACGAACGGAACAAATCGCAAACAGTTTTAAAGTTTCTCATTATGGTTAAATAATCACTAGAACTTTGTTAAGTTCTTAGAACTCATTTTAACTTAACGTTTATCCTTAGATATTATTTTACTGGTAGTCAAGGAACGGCCTTTACTATGGAATTTAAATTAGTATTCGTATAAAATTTCTTTTTAAATTTTTTTACGTGTGTGGGCTTCTACTCGAGTGAAATATGTTCCATTGCTGCAACGTGGAGATATATCTACACATCGGAATTAACTTTGCCAGAAGCTGATAGTGCATGTTATTAAAAGTCTTGGAACTATTTATTCATCTGCAAAGAGAAATTTTACATTATTTATTAATTACGCATCTATTTCACAAAAGTATTTACAATCAACATATTTCGTTTGTTGTTTCATGTTTGCAAACAGCAAATGTTCAGATCGTCTTAGTCTCATCAAAAGATGTTTTTTCTATGGACTTTTTTTGTACCTAAACGCTAGTTTACTCAGACATTTGCTGGTACGATTCTTTCAGAGAATTAAGTGTTTCGTTTTCGGGCAAATTGCTGCGTTGCGTGTTTCTCGTCAGGGGAAAGGTTGTACAAACAAAACGAAGAATATGCTGTAATAGGTAAAGCGCATGTCCTCATTTAAGAAGTTCCGGAACCAAGGTAGAAAAAATTCTTTCAATTCACACATCACGGAAATATTAAGAAACATTACCTTTATACAGCCCACAAAACGGTAAACCACACGGTTTTCACTTTGACATAAATTATTTCAAACTAAGTAATTATTGAAACATTAATGCATGAATATTACGTAAAGGAATAATAAATATTTTTTTCATAATTGAAATTTCTTAGATGTGATATAAGGATAACCAGGTTAAAGAAACTATATTGAATGTAACCTCTATTGCAAATTTTCCCTTTTCCCTTAGCCGATGATATACTTCCTTCATTGTGTTATAAATCATCCCTAATTTACATATACTATATTTGGTTTACTTTACGATTTTAGTGTCGCCTATTTTATTTATATTCAACCTCGTATGCCGATAATCACTGAAGAAAAGAACTGAAAAATGATTCTATTTACAGTTTTGAGGTGAAATGTAGGAACCGTGTTTCTTGTCGTTTACATTCCCTCAAGTTTTTAGGTATTTCATAAAAAATCGTCCTCGTTATCTTAATTTTTTTTGTCTTGACAGCTTTCTGAACTTAATGAATAATAAAACACGTTACAATATAAAAAAATTACCATGAAATGAAATTTTGTTTTATCTAAAAAGGTACCACGTTGCTAATGTTTGGAGGCCTATTGCCTAAATACAGGACCGAAGTCCGAATCACCGATAGGTGCTTAGCATTTCCGTTTACCCAGGCGGCTGTTAGTGTTTCATGAATATCGACGGCTGACGTCTGTCTTTGATCTCTGCTAGTCCGCATTATTATTAAACACGAACCACAGATCCACAATCGATTCGTGTAGCTTCCGTCTGCTTCAGTGGTATGCTTTGTCCAAGCAACATTCTTGCCACGAAAAATCTCGAGCCCATATAAAAATAATGTTTTCAATATCAGTCGGAAATTGCTGTACACAATCTACTTTTTGCCAGGTTCCTCAAGAAACCTTCGTCTCGATTGTACAATTTTCTTTTAATAGTTTCCTACAAAAATAACTTAGTATTATGCAAGGAACTCAATGTTTCTCGACGGAAATGCAAGTTTATCTTACAGAATTTCTGGAATTCGTTTATTTGAAGTCCAATAAATCTGATTCATATCATTGTCGTTCGCCAGAATTTATAATTGTTTATTTAATTGAATTAATAACAGAGACGAATATTTATATTATTCAGTTGAGCAGTGCAAGGTAGTTGAAATATATTGCTTTTCAATACATCTTTGATAATGGACGCCTGTAATGTAACATGCTACTTCCTTTCCTGGTTTAAAGTCGGAGAATATGTTTAACTTCTTTTGAACAACTTACCGTTTAAATTTAGTAATCTTAAGGTTGCTTCATAAATACAACCAATCATAGCTTATTTGCAGAAAGAGATCCCCTGACCAATTTATTTTATTATAATTTAAAGAGAGAAAACTTGCTTCAGCTGAAGCTCCACCTAAGGTCTTATAACTTAATTTATAAGATTAGAATGAAAAAATGTCAACCTATGTTGCAAATTGAAGCCGCTTACTGGGTGGTTTTCCTAACCACTGAGCCATTCCGAGTCGACGCGAGATCCCGATGCAGGTATTGTGACTGTGGTTCGATATTGGGTAGGTTATCACTCTACTTTTCCACTACAGTTCAGCACTTACCAAAAATGTGAACCGTAGCAAAGTAAACATTATAAAGCTATTCTAATAAACAAATTCGTAATGATCTTTCTTTAGAGTAGTTAGGTTAGATTATTCTGCGAAGGTTTACGAGACTTCAGACAATTGGCAGGATTGTCTTAGTGAGATTATCCTATTCTACGGTGAAAATACTACTAATGGTTCCAAAGTTGACAAGAATTCAACACAACATAACGTCTTCATATTTTCACAATGCAATTTAAATCTGCAAATATTTAACAGACGAATGCAAAATCAGTACACAGACTTTGTGTTAAATTTGTTTCTTTTGCCCCGACGAGAATGTTTGTTACATAAGGTAAGCCAAAAATGTTCGCCGCAGACACGTAGCTAAGTGATTTCAGCAACGTCGATAAAGGACGAAACTCACCGTCCAAGTTTACCTCTAGTCGTAACAGCCTTAAAGAATTAACAGATGACGCAAATTGGGTTCCGGAAGGACCACCGCTAGTAGGGTTTTAGCGGGGCGTACAATACGACCTAACTGTCCCATGTGTATCAGAAAGTTTGGCCTGAGTGGAAGGGGCGAGCCTGGGCAATCTGTTGAAGTGGGGGCCGCCGCTCATCTCCACCAGGCCAATAGATTGGAGTAAACAACACTTGTGCTCAAGACTTTCTGCTGGGTACACAGCGGTCACAGATGAAACATTTCCCGCGGGGCTTTGCAGACTTTAAACTCCATTCTGATCTTACAAAAGTTAAAATTAATAATTGTTCTTCATTACGCTTCTTATTAACGAGTGGGTATTAATTATTGAAAATTTAGCTAATAATTGAATCAGGTATTTAACGAGAATAAATGCAGTCCGTTTCGGTATACTTGATTTTCAATATTTTTCTTAAAATCGGAATAGTTGAAAACTGAACAAAATCTTGTCTATGAACGTGGGTTTTCTTTTGACCGTAGTTTTGTAATTTTTGGTGTAGTTTTTAATCAAAACATCCAGATGGTTGATTTGAATTATAGAATTATGTCAAGTTGTTAGAATTATGTCAAGTTGTAGTGATCCTAACATAAGAAAATTAGTTTATTATGCATATTTCCACTCTATAATGACATATGGTATAATATTCTGGGGCAATGCATCACTTCAAAAAAAGGCTGTTAGAATATTAAGTCAGGTCTCACCAAAAACATCTTGTAGGGGACTTTTCAAGAAAACTGGAATAATGACACTCACTTCCCAGCATATTCAATCACTCATGTTATTTGTTATTAATAACAGTAACCTCTTCACACTAAACTCAGAAATACATGACTGTGATACCAGAAGTAAAAACAATTTACACAAGGAAGGGAAGTCTCTAACCGTAATACAAAAGGCTGTACATTACAATGCTATTAGCATATTTAATAAACTTCCCACCTCCATTAAACAATTATAAATAAATCCAAACAAGTTCAAATATGAACTAAGTTCTTACTAAGCCAATCCTACTCTGTTGAAGAATTTATGAAGCTGAATGTATCATAGGGTAGATATTTATAATTATGAAAGATAATTATGTAAGAACATTATTAGAACACTAATTTTTTAGTATAGGATGTAAAAATATTTATCAATTTTATATATAAGGAACAAATTGTATGTCTTCTGTATAGAACTTAAGAAAATCTTATTATAGGTTATAAATTAATGAATAGTTACAGTATATTCTAATATTAATAAAGCAACCTATGTAAAATCTCTGACTCGTTCCACATCCTTGAAGCTTGTGCTTCTCTATAGGATTTATGGAATATGATTTTATACTTATACTTATTGATGGTGTTTCTCTATTTTGCAATTTTAATTTTAAGTGAAAGTTATTGATCAGATGAAGAAAGAGTCGGGATTCTTTTGTACCAAAGTGCCAATTGGAGAAAATAACGTCAACGTATCTAAGATAAAACTCTGGAATTTTATTCCACGCTTTCAGGATTTCCCGTTCAAATATTTTCATGAAAACGTCTGCGAGCGAGGGACTTAATTGGGAATCCATCGTAAGGTCATGGGGTTGTTCGAAGAAAAAACGTTTCATAGCTCGACATTTATGAATTTAATAAATGAATTATTTTGTTATCTGAAATCCGAACCTGGTTTGAAATTCTGATGTAATATTACTGTGCCACGTGTGGGACAATACTTTTTGAATAAAAGGAAACTTGAGACTTTTACTCTTTAAATATTTAATATCTGCGCAGTAACTTCCCTGAGATAAGTGAACACTTTTTGGAATACGCCCCTCCTCCCTCTTCCTGTCGCAACTGTAAGTAGAGCATTTTGAGTGATACTTTGCCTGTAGAGGATGTATAAATATGCAGATTGTGTGTATGCGAAGGCAGGTGCTCGTAATAGTTGAAGTTTGGAACTTCACTCACAGGCGGAGCAACCTTCACTGGAATGGAAATTTTGCTTTCTTTGGTTAGATCTCTCTTTCAGTTGGGACATAATCAGATCCGCTTCCAAGATAAAAATAAGTTTTTTGACGTTAATTTAAATGCTTAAAAGGGTGAAGTGCGTATATAAATTTATTGTGGAAGCTGTTTTGAAATACAAGCCGTAACTTTAAATTTATATTCCAGACTATCTGATGTTCTGAATAATAAATTTTAATTGTATAAATATGAGTAAAAATAAATTCAAAATGTTAAATTTCTAATTTTATTAAGAATATTACTCAAACTATTGCGAATAATATATTGTCATATTATTCAGTTTATAGACACCTTCGTCTAGGTCACACACAAACACCCAGGTCCCTACTCAGAATCTAACCCAGCAACCGTGTGGTTTGAGACCACAGACGTTGACACGATACTATTAATGAATATACACAAAATAATTCGCTTACACATTTTTAATTACCGCAGACTAAAATTATACTCATTTTAAGTACATCCTCATATACTTAATTTTCTTTCAAAATATCTATATTATTCTGTTATAACAACAATATCGCCGTATTTAAACTTTATAAGACTACGGAAAATTGGCTTCAAGAACATCAGGAACAATTCGATTAAAATATAAAGTATGCAAAACTTAAATTTAATATTTGCAATTAATAAAAATTATCATGCCTGCGGAGTTCTTTTAAATATACTGTTAGACAAATCTATTTGTTTCAGGGAACAGGCTACGTGAGGGTGTTCCTGAAACGGGAAAGTCCCCTTTAAAAGCATAGAAAAGGAATAGAAAAAGCGGCGTGGAAGTCTCATTTTAACTTTAACATATTTTATTGGAATACAAAGTCGTATGAAGACTGACCGGAGTAGCATCACTAATTCCTCTGGTATTAAATATCAATAGTCGATTGTTATATAGACTCACTGTAGACCAGTTAAACTGGATAACTGTCGCCGCGGAACAAGAAACTACACTTGCACTGAACCCAGTATTATGAGAAGCCGAAACCCAAGAAAACAATTATGCTCTTCCCTTAAAACTATTTTTCTTTCGTCTAAAGATAGCTGCAACTTAGTTATATCATAAATGTTTCTTAAAAGATTTCCGCTTTGAACGTTATTTATAACAAAAAGCGGTGAAAATATTTATTGGAAACAGATAAATTATTAATTTACCTTTGTGACAGAAAAATTACAAATTTATCCAATCTCCTCTCTGTTACGTCGTTTAATTTTCTTTTTCTTCGTATCACAAATGTAAATAAGGATTCAGTAAAATGCGGGGAAATAAATCAGTATAGTGTACGTCTAGCAATACTTCAAAATTGACACTAACTGAACGATATTAAAATATAATGAAATATAAATGAAAATTGTGTCTAGATAAATAAAAAATTACACGACTTCACATTCCTTTAACAGGGTTGTTTATGTGGAAAATGTGAGGTCTGCTCGCAGGGTTGCAGATAAAAATATAAACAGAGACCAGGTACTCTCTTAGGTATATGGAATAATTATCATAGGGTCGCATTTAATATCTAATGTAAGTGGTTCAATGGTGGCAATAAAACCTGGTGCTCAGGATAGATTGTAAATCGAACACGTGTTCCACTAGGTAGGCAAAATGATTACTACTAAGGAAATTTAGCTGGATGCATTCCGTAGTAACAACCAGATATGAATAGTGGTTCTGGGCCCTTGTCGAAGGAGCAGAATCTATTTCGAGGTGCAGATCCCGCGATCGTAAATGGTGGGTTGTCGCGTGCTCTGTATCTGAGGATTTATTCCCCACTTAGGGAGCGAGTCTGCCAGGGGGACATAAATCGGACGGTTGTAACGAGCACCTGAGAACGGTCACTTTCTCCTCGCGCTATGATTGGCCCCAGGCTTATTATCCTCGCGCCTCTGGCTTAAATCACGGCGCTCGCCTGGCTGCCCACTCATTAGGCGCTATCAAGCCCCCAGTCTGCTACCATCTGTGAATTGTAAAACACACTATAAATCCTCGCTGCCTGCAAGAACCCGGGCGAGGCCGGATAACAGGGGTGCTGCACGAAAACTAAAACTATCAACCTAATCTACTGCCCTCAAATAAATCTATTTCTATCTAATTATTAAAAGAGGGCGTACATAATTTTTACTACTTTTCTGACCGACGAACCGACACTTAATTCAAACATTGTGCAACAGTTTGAAATAATGAGCTGATATAATGTTTTACATTCTTCATAAATGCATGGTAGAGAGAAATAAAGATAAGCAAGGTTCCTTAGCTACATGAAACTTTACATACAAATTAATACAAGATATATACAGGATATGTATGAATAAATTTGTCTTTCTTGACATATCAATCTAAATACTTGTTCGACATACTACAGATTTCAAAATAAATATGAAATTTAGTCCAGTGAAAAGAAAAGACATTTTTCAAAATTTTTCTCACATTAAAAAAAAATGACTAAGACGCACGTTTCTGAGCACCACAGAAAATCCTCAGAAACGAGAAAGTTATAAATATAAGTGGGAACGGAGGGTTATTTAATTTACTTACTTATATATATATTATAACTGGTATCAATTACGATAGGCTTTATTATTGACAGAGAAGCAAAGATTTTATTTAATATTATGAATTTCATAAAATTAAGGGAATTTGATAAAAACGTACATAATTTTAAAGAAAACGTTACTAATAACAGTAAATTTACATATCTCGGCGGCTATCAATTTATTTTATTTATCAGCTCTTTCCGACCTCTCCCCATCTTCTGTCTCTCCGTTTCCAAAATCAGTTCCCACGTGAACTCATCAGGAATCCTTTAGTCCTCCTACTAGATTCAGACTACCGATCGGCTGAAATTCACAATAGCATCTGTTCGTTTGCACTTCAACAATTTCAGTCAGTAGGAATTTTCAGCTGCAGGGCGTAAACATCCCATATGTTTCACATTATTCAGTTGCCAATTGCGTTTTCTGATTATGTACGCAGTTTACTTCTTTCGGAGGCAAAACCCTTCCGAATTAGCAACAGGTGAACCTACGTAGTGAAAAAGATCCTTTCCTTCTATTCAGCCAAAGACAAGCAGGGTTGTTCCCATTGTCCAAAAGGGAAAGCGAGGCCACACGTAGTCGCAGGACTTAAATTTTCAATTCCAAAATTAAAATTATTTTTTCAATTTTGAAAGATCTTTTTAATTAATTTTAAAGTAAAAGCAAAATTAACACTTTCTTAAGTTTTTGTTAAAGTTCTCATTATATATAATGTGAATATGTTGAAACATGAATTGAGATAGTATCAAATATTCTACAGGATTTTCGTCAGATTGAGACGTTTTTTATTGGAACAATTGCATTGAGAGGGGAGAGCTATTGGAAGAAATACATTTAACAAAATTTATTTATTTAATGAGGTTTTTATATTTTTTCGATCCAAAGATAATATGCCGTGAGTGTGTGCACTGCTAGTTATTAGAAAAATTGCTACGCAATTTTCACAATTTGATGCCTTCTTTCAATTTTTCATTTTGTGTGTAGTGACGTTTGAAATGAGGAAGCGGCAGACATGTGACTACACTGCCGGCAGTTTTAATCATCGTTGGGAGCAAGACAGTATATGTATACTTCCAAATAACACAAATTTGACCCAGGGAAAATGCTTTCTCTCAAATAGTCTGGTTTACAAGGTACTGAATATTTTTATTCAGGTTATTCATGAAAATATGAGCTTACAATTTGATACGGGAACATGCTAAATATTTCCTTCTTTCTCCTCGAGATAATAACTCTCTACTCTCCTACTTTTATGACTCAATATGAACTAATATTGTTAGTCTATGAAATTAAAACATTTCCAACTTCAGGCATTCGATAATGAACTTAACCACAAAAAGTTTACAGTATCATTACAATACACAGCCCGTGAAATCGAAATACATCTCGCTCTTAAAGTAGTAGTTGAGTATTCATTGTTGCCGTTAATCCGCAAACACGCGTGTACGTTCCATACAAGTGAATGAGGTACTCCTTTTGGCTTTAATCGCGGCGTTTTAAGGGTGGACGCAGTCGTACGAACCAACAGGTCCTGCGCCGACGATAACAATAAAACTGTACGGCAGCCGCTCAAATCAACGAGAGCGGGCGGGTTCTCTTTACGACTGCAGCCATTCAGATTTCATAAGCCACTTGCCACCTCGCACCGCCATGGCACTTAACGCGGAACGCAATACGCACAGCGTGTGGGCCTGGACCATTACCAGCGCTAGGACACGCTTCTTGACTTAAGCTTATAAGCACACGATTATTACTCAATTTTTCACTGTCCCATAGTAATGCCAGCTTAAAAATACTATAATTACAAAATAATAGCAACAAATTTAATTACTGCAAAACATCTAACCGTCATAAAGATAATTACTAATGAATATTTTGGAGTCTGTATTGTAACTAATCGAAGCTTCTGAATCAATGAGTAAATTTTCTGAAGGTGAATGACGATAATGACCAGAACAGTGGGAAAATTTTAAATGATAACAATACATTATTCACATATAGTATACCTAACTAAGTATACTAACGGCATTTTTTTGAACACACAATTGTAATTTATTTCTAAATAATTTTCATTTTAAAACTTTATTATCTTCCCAGTTATCGAAATATATATATATATGTTTACTTATGGAAGATACTATATGGGTTAAGGTAAATAAAATGAAAATGAGAACAAGTACAATGCCAACAATTCTGCTGAAATAATTCTAAAATATGAAAACTATTTAGGGCATAAATTACGAAGAACAGTCAGTAACAGTAACAAAGTAATTATTTTTCAGTTACCTAAATTAAACTTGAGAATTATATCACAGAAGCTTACGGAAGTAGAACTGCTTCCATTGAAGCTCAAGTAGGAGCCTATAGCTAATTTGGATTAGTCCAGTGGTAGAGTGCCCTCCCGGAAAACGGGAAGTCCGAGGTTCGAGTCCCTGGTACGGTTGACATTTTTCCATTCTTGTCTTCTTTCGTATAATGCTTTTCAAATGGGATACGATTTGACCTTACAGGTCTGACAATCAAATTCTTGCAACGTAGATGCATCTTATTGTTCACGGAGTTGACGTAAGAGTTTCTTGACGCGTAACTGACATGATATAGCAACGTTTGTTTAATTATCTGATCTCAGCAATTTAAAAAGCATTGTAATATGCAGACTACTTTTGCGTTATATAATACTTGGCCAGAGCAGTGAGACTATGGAATGAGTTCCTGAAATTTGGTTTCGGTTAACAGAATAGTGCATTTATTTAAAAAGCCGTCTTTTTAAGCTAATTTCCCTACATTAAAAACCAAGATGTTAGTGAATTTAATTACTGTCCGTACAACTTTATGTAGCTTTTTTGTAGCTGGAAATGTGATTAATTAGAACTCAGGTGGTTCTCGTTTACCGTTTCAAAGAAAAATATAGATGTCACCAAGACTATAAATGCTACAATTAGAACTGCAGACAGACGAACCACAGTAAAAAATTGGTAGAATTGTGTGGCACGTTAATTACGTATTCTTGCACCAAATTATTGCTATTTAGTTACATAAAATTGTAAACGTATAACATTTTTGTGTAAAAATATGGTAATAATACGGAAATGCTTGGTTAATTACATAATTATAAACGGTAATTATTTATTACAACACTGAACTTAAACATACATAAAAGAAAAGTATAATAGAACTAATTCGTTGTTTATAATGAAAGATATGGACTCGAAATTATTGTGCTAGGAGAGTCACTGTAAGGTGTAATTAAAAGTTATGATTATAATAAAATGTAAAATATTATTTGTACCTAATAATAGATTTGGCAATATTGAGCATTCGATATTATATTTCATCTGATATAATTAAAACAAATAAAAACAATATAGTGAATTTGACAGCCAACAAAATAAAATTCACGACTTTATGTGACAAATTCCACGAATATTGACGAAACGTTAAAATATTAAATAAATTTTTTTGCTGACTAATTGGCTGTTATTTTATTTATTTCAACTTAACTGTCTGATTGCTGATTTAATGACATAGTTCAAGTTGTTATGTGGTAATACAGTATCTGTTACTTGTACATTACTAGGCTCCAACAACAGGCGAAGTAAAATTAATTATTTTTTCCCAGTTTTTATCTAAACCGGGTAGGCAAACCCGCGGTGCAATATAATTGTATTAAAGAAATACAGTAATAATTTAATTTGTAAATATTTCTTTCGAGTTTTATATACTAAAATAAATTATTTAAGGTAATCAAGTGACATTTAGTACATACTTCTTCCATAATAATATTCTATCCATTTGTTATGAATGTACTATTTTATTGAATGTATTACTTAATGTATCTATTACCTAAAAATGGCGGTTGCGTATAATAGTTGAATCGCCTTTAAAAAGGCACGCAATATGAAATTTTAAAGAATTTTGCGACATGCATTTAAGGGAAAGAAATTTAAAGTAATTTAATAATATGAACGTTAGAGATGCATTTAAACAAACGTTCTGTGTAAATATGTTATTATTAAAACCACAGCAGATGTGTTGAACACTGTTTCGGATTTTTCGATTGCTTGTTTTTTGCCGTTATGTTAGGTTGCAGTTATTGGACTGCCGGGGAAAAATGTTTTCCATTTAGGCCGGGAGCACCTGTATCAAAAGCGGACCTTCGGAATTCGCTGACCCAAATTACTGGGCATTCACAGATGCAATCTATAACACCCAGCCCCCAATACCGTCCTTCTGAAAAGCAAATTAAATTGTTTATGTATTAAAGCAGAATCCATGAAGCATTTTAATCAGTTAAGGTGTGCACGCGTGAGGAGGGGCAGCGGTGGCCGCGGAGCAGCATACGTGGCGCTTTTAATTTCGCAAATCCTTGTTGTGTTTACAGTGTTGCTTATTCTGAGCTTCTAATTAAATTGGATATATTAAACGGGAAGTCTGAGCAGCGGTGCGGCAACTCTAGGTAAGCAGGAGGGGTAATGGTGAGGGGGAGGGGGAGAGGCACGTGTGCGTGTGTTAAACTCGCAACACTGCGGCTTTGTGGTCAACGTAAACATAAAATTTTAAAACTCGTGTTACTAGATAAATAACTCCTAATTGGACAAAATATAATTACATGTCACTTTTCAAACAATTTAATTACAGGGAAGTGACTGTAAATCTGATAATGAGTCGTCCTTTGCACAACTGCTCCCCTTGCTCGCACAACTACATCAGCGCCCACTCCTACTAACAGCGATGTTTCATGTCACACGTACTTGCGGCGTTCCGACGTTAGGTAAATCTCGGACAATGTTCATTCACTTCTGGAGCTATGATTTTGATATCGAGTAGGCGATGACTAAGATAACAAACAAGTTCAACTTACAGAAAACGTGAAATGAAATTATTTCCATTTAGCAGACAAAATCTATTTCAAAGTCAGATACGTGTTTGCTTTTTTGAACTTGAGACTGAATAACGAAAGTATTTTACAAGAGGACTTGATGACGAAGTGCTTATAAAAAACGTATTACGGTTATAAAGACGCTAAAAACATTTTAACTTGCGTTGCTATATCAAGTGATTTATCTAAATTAATTCCATCCTAACATAAAACATGACTTCACAAAAAAACTGTTTTACAAGACATCTGAAATTTTTATTTTGTATGATTTATGGGGTAGGAAGTTAAAACTATCTCTGGATTTTCATTTAAAATGAAGTGTCATTACAGTTTCTACTATTTTTTTTTCTAAAATATTATACAGTGTCAGCTTAATTTTCCTCTAAAGAACGACTACTAGAGCTCAAATATTTTTATATATTATTACTATCTTCATCAATAAAAAGAGTAACTTTTATATAAACTAAGATATATTTTGAATTAATATTTTGAACATTATATTTATTTATAGGAAGTACGAGAACGATCTCCAAATCGGAACGAAAAGTTACCGTTTCCTCATATATGAGTAAACAGTCATTTACTTTCCAAAAAGTAATTTATCTTCTATATGATGGAAACAACTGATTACTTACACTAGCCGAGTGTATAATTTTTTTTCGGGTATTTATTTGTATTAGCTAGGAAAATGAATTAATTTCACACTAACTTATTTATCAACGTGTTATTTAACTGGAATAGAAACCATCAAAATTTTGAACGGTACCCAGGTACATTTAATTAGCACGCTCTAAAAATTCCCGATGCATTAAAAAAATGATAAATTATACTAGTCAATCAAATGAGTTAAACATTTGTCAGGTATCTGAAGAGAGACCGCTATATAAATGGTACATTAAAGAAAAGAAGAATAGTGGCTGTAGCTAAAGGGAATCCTAAATATAGCCAGTACGATAATTGAGTAAAAAGTGATGCCGATTCTTAAGAAAGTGAAGAATAATCCGGGAAAAATAAGTGAGTGAATATTCCCAGAAAGGAGTGAAATGTATTTTTGTTTGCCTAATTTAAATTATTAATACAAAGTGTACCTTTTTTCTTAATACAAGGGTTTTTTTAAACGACAAACTAGACACCAAGTGTAAATATCTTGAACCAAATCCTTGCGATGACTCATGTATATCTGCTGTGAAACGTTTGCAACTGTGATGATGAGGCATTTTCTTTGGAAAGAAAAAGAAGACGCTTAAGTCTTCGAAGGATAGTCAGCATAGAAATTCACCAATTTTCATTTTAATGACTGGTATAAGGACGCGTACGAAACAAAAGAAGATATATTTTCTTTTGTTAATTAGCTGGATGCCCGGGCCTGCCCAATTAATTTATAATTAACCTGATAAGTACTTAATTCAACAATAATCTCCCTGTCAAATCGTGATTGAACAATCAGCAAAAGCTGCGAAAATTACCTTATCACGACTTCTAACCAATGTAAATTGATGGAATGTTAATTTCATTATAGTCAGCGCCATGATCCGGAGTATTTTTAATTGAGTCAAGAAATGAGTACGTTAAGAAAGTACAATAACTGAAAACAAGTCTAAAAAAATGTGAGTCCGCTTTTGTTATTATTCAAAAACTTGGTTCGGATCGCATGACATCTGTAGTGATGTTTTTTTTAAACTGTATTGCATATTTCCTGACCTTAAATGGGGAAGGAAACGAGCCTTAAGTCTTACTTTTCTGCGGAGCGCTTTTCAACTCAACTCATAGGACTCGCATATAAATACATTTTTATTTATATAGAATATTTGCTTCAAGGTTTTTAAAAATTAATTAAATTAAATACATAAATTAAACAAAGTATATTAATATTCTTATTTGACTCTACAGACCATTGAAGGCTTGGGCCTACCGGGTCGACTGCGGACTGTCATCTTGTATGCCACATTTCAAAATTTGGAATGATTCGTGGCCATCGTATCAATTCTCCATAAATAAAGCATATTATATATATTTATCTGTTGTATGAGGCTAAATAGTTACTGTTCATACGTAATTATATTTTACATTATAACGTTTTGAAATTAACATACATTTTCATTTTCCATGAGCGCTTGATGTCTATAAATTTTCAGTTCAATTATCAACGAATTAGATGGAATGCTTGACTGAGGAAAATGAATTTTTATTTTGAGTAAAAACAATTTTGAAATCAGGTTATGAAAAAATCAACAAACAGTAACAGTATGGGAATAAACGTAAGGAAATAGAGGTACTCAAAAAGATAACCAATACAATGTACAATTTGAATAATATATACCATTTAAATTCAGCCTTATCTAAAAGTTTAAATGATGAGTTTTATACGATCTATCATTATGTTGAGTACATGCGAAGATGTTGACGTTGGGCGTGTCGTTTAAATGTCGTGAGAGTCTATGGATGGCGGCTCAGGAAAAGTTTCTTCCAAGTATTTATTGTCTTCCGAAAAGCTCAAATCGATATTAGTCTCTGACGGAGTAATAACAAGCTTCGAGCAGTCCGGAAACTAGAAGTTTCTTTTTTCCTTTCCATTGAGGGCAGGCGCTCTGTAGTTAATGACTTATGCCGTATCAATCATGTATCGGAGACAATCCTCCACGGAATATCTGATGAGAACTTTCAATCGATGCGAGCTCAGGAAACCAAACTCCGTTACATCCGTGAACACGGCAAAACTTAACATAAATAAACTACAGCAAAAAATATTATAATCGTCCAATAATTTTGAAGACAGGAGAAATTTAGGTGTACTCATACATAAATTATATTATTGCGGTTACAATATACTGTTGGATCCCATAACATCTTAGCTGGATATATTAAATTAACTGCTTTATTAATTTTAATTGAATGAATTATTAATTTAAGTTGATAAGACTAACTTTATGGGACTTTAAATTTAATGCACTTTTGTAATTTGGAGCGACTTTTTTTAAAAAAATTCACACGTTTATGTTTCGTGATTCGTCAACTGATTGATATATAATGGGCTATGTTATTTACCAAAAATTTACAAAAACAAATTCTTCAATCGAGAATTATAACATATCACAATTATTTCAAGGTCTTTTACAGCCAAAAGCATTTAATATGCTTCTTAGTATTAATTGAAATCTGTCGCCTATGCTCTTTAAGTTACATATATAGAACAGGACGAAAAAAGTTAAAGCGGAATATGGAAAAGGAATCATAATGGAAGGAGAAGAAGTAAAAACCCTGCTGTTTGCCGATGATATTGTAGTATTAGAGGATTCAAAACAAGACTTGGAAAACATGATGAATGGTATGAACGTGGTCCTGGAGAAAGAGTATAGCATGAGGATTAATATAGAGTGTGGTATGGGAAACAGCGGAATAACAAAGGGTGATAGATTGCGAAGGGATATTTTAAAGGAATTTAAGGAATTCTGCTACTCAAACTAGGGATGGTAGAAGTATAGAAGACATAAAGAGTAGGATAGCACAGGCAAGGAAGGCTTTTGCAAAAAATACAAGTCTACTCACGGATAATATAAGTGAGAATATTATGGAAAAAATGTTTTATGAAGTGAGGTGTTATAAAGTTACGAAACGTGGACGGTAGTAGTTGCAGAAAGGAAAAGAATAGAAGCATTTAAAATGTGGTGGTGTTCGAGAATGTTGAAAATAAGATTGGTAGATAGAATTACTTTCGATGAAGATTCAAGCAGAATAGGGGAGGAGCGAACAATATGAAAGACATTGACTAAGAGAAGGGATAGGTTAATAGGTTACGTTTGAAGACATGAGGGTTTTGTCAAATTACCATTAGACGGAAGAGTATGGGGTAAGAACAGAAGAGAAAGGCCAAGGATGGACTGCGCTAAGAAGATTAGGGAGGATGTGGAATGAGGCAATGAAAGGGATTGCGTAAAATAGGTTAGCAAGGAGGGTTGTATCTGTCCAGCGTAGGGCTTATTATTACAACAACAACATATAACCATTCTTGATATAAATTTGACTTTTGTGTCACCTGGTTAATACTTTTTTCGTATTCATAATGCATTCATCATTGAAACATCCATTTTTAGACGAGTGTGTGTAATGTAAGGAGAATTTGTAAACTGCATAATTGTGTTACAATAAATATGATGTAATAGAGACATTGAATTCAATTCGAACTACTCACAGAGGACATGAAGCGATATCTCCTGGGTGACAGGATCGCCTACACCGTTGCTGGCCGTGCATTGGTAGACTCCAGCATGATGCCTGTTGGCGTGCTCAATAGTAATGCTAATACCTTCCACGGATTTGTCTCCGGAAGGAAGAAGATTGTTCTGGAACAAAAAAGAAAACGTAAACATACCGTTTTAAATATCTTATACAAAACATGGGAGTTCACTATAGCTTTGTAAATCACATTATTTTTACAATTTCACATTATACATTACAATACTTAGCATACTGTTTTGGACGGCAAAGTGTGATGCTCTTTTAACAGCACTCAAAATAAGTTCTTTGTAGATTCATATGTAAAGCATCACTTTCACATTTAAGAAGAAAAATAAATGGTTTTATTTTCTAATGAAATGATGCAAAGGATTGTTTTACTGTATTAATACGTGGGTTTCATCTTTAAACAAAGCACTTAAAACGCGTTACAAATTTTACTGTTTGCTCTGAGAAGGGCTGTGCTAGGCGTACGAGAAGAGCCCGACTATGATCTCGAATCTTCAGAGGAATAACGTTGCAGACGCGGATCAAGGTATTAGGGTGCAATTGTAGCGATAAATCCCTTGTAGTGGGCGAAACAGGACAAGCAATCAGAATGCTGCCAATGGTCTGGTGATAAAGCCGACGGATCGAAGTCGTCAATTGGATCCTCTGAACCTCAATGCATTGGATAATTGTCAACTAGGGAGTCCCAATTTAATTTCCATAAAAATATACTTATAGTGTACATCCGCTAGCAGATGTTTCCAACGTGAAACATTCGCTGGTTTCATTATTATATACCACTAGACAAAATCATCACAATTTACTTGTCAAATGTTTTAAGAAATAGAAATGAGAAATAAAAATCATATAATAATGTGTTATATGGCCATACTTGTGAAGGAAGACATTAACTATGTCCTGCACTATTGAAAAATTTGCTAATAATTACTGGTCATCGTTTAAAAAAGTTCAGGAGAAAAATCAGGAAAAGCAGAACCATATACAGATGCCAATTTACTGAAGCTGATAAAAGGATACGTTTATTTTTACAGATTGAGTTTTGAATATAAAACAATTTCTTGTCAGCAGAAAAGTATTGTTAATTTTATTACATTATAATTACAATTTTTTTCAATGACACACAAAATATGGTCTTCAGATCGTAATTCATCTCAATCATATTTCATAAAAGTTTAGAAGAATTTTAGCTCCTACATAGTTTTTTTACATCGTACCTTTTCTAATGTTAATGGGAGGTATTTAGAAACTTGCACTATCCAGACGAAGGACAAAAACTAAATACGTTCTAACGTAGTATTTTCTTTTCTGGAAGCTAAACTGAGGATTCTTAGTCTATTAAATAATATTTTAAAAAGTGATTATACTATGCGCAATGACACAAGAAACATAATAATATAAAGTTGTCGAATTATTTAAATATCTAGAACAGACGCTTTGTCGTACAATTTTCGCAAATAACGGACGATCTGATCAAAAAGCCTAATATATAAAAAAACTGAGAAGGACTTCTTTATCACTATAAACTGTTTTATATTTCGCAGTGTTCTGAACGTTTTCACTTGGCGCCAATCAGTGTTTGATGGAGTCACTAACTGTCCGCTGTCCTTCGAATGTCTGGAACAGCTTGATTGTGATTGACTGCTACAATAGCTTGCACTTTACCAAGCGCTTTAGAAATTAGCTTGATACACGTTTGCAACGCAGTAGGAAGCTACTTGACGTCTGATAATCGCGTGTCTCGAGGTCTTAGGATATTGATAGGTCATCGACATTGGACCTGCTTTCCATGGACTTGCGAACGTCAGTTCTGACAGTCAGATCACGAATATATTATGCTTGTTCTGTCCATCATCATCAACATGCCCGTAACCTTGAAATATGTCGACATCAGAATCTACTTAGAAGTCCTTATACTCAAGATTGACATTTGGACAAAAATATTAAATAAATTTCCCCATGCAGAAAGTGAATTTCCTGTTTAATAACGATCAAAATCATTGAATTACTTAATGAACGTAGACTTTCCCGGTGAATAATTCGGATTAAATCTTCACGGTTAACCAACCGTTTTCATAGCCTGAAGACGGCGGCACAAAATGGCCGCAGAAACGTTGTATGTTTTTAAAAGCTTGACCCGGTTGGTTAACCGTGAAGATTTCACCCGAATTGAATTACTTACATTACACATAACGTTTCCTTTCCGTGAATGTTCAGTAACGATTTGCACTTCGTTACTGAATAGTAACTATGAAAACCAAATGCTACATTATAGTCGCTGCAAAGATATTGACCACGAACAAAAATATTTACCAGATCATTTTCGCATATCGTTACGTCATTATATTTATATTTTCTCTAGTGCGTCCAAGAAGTAAATTTAACCATATAATATTTTATAGTATGTTATACTCTGAAATCACGAATTTCTCCATTTACTTTAAAGAGTTATTACAGTTATATTTGTCATTTTCTGAATTTTAGTAATACTGTATGTACCTTTATGCAACAAAACTTTGAATTATTTTGAAATATGTATAAAATTACCAGACAATTTCTGATTTTGTATACGTAATATTATTAATTTAAAATACAACTTTTTAGACGCATAATATTTTTTAATTTACGCTAAAACCAGTCGTAAATAAATTACAGGAGCTTTCGGTAATTTTTATAATATTCATCTGCAATTTGGCGCATCAATTATTAATTGTGAATATTATGCTTATTTAAGCCATTATAGTTGTATCTCCTGTTTTAATGGAGTTTTTAATGCGTATAAAATACTATTCCGAATTATTAACTGATGCATTAAATATGGTGAAAACTGCCGAAAGTTCTTCTATTTTCTTATTGTGTTTAGATTCACATTAACTGCTTGGTCTTTAGAGACTTTCTGCCATTTTTGGGATCGTATTTTAATTGTATGGAATTCTCAGTAAAGAAACTCAAACGCAATCACAACATTCAAGTCCTTGACAGGAATAGAACCCGTTGGGCAATCAGTGAGGCTAATCACTAGACTAGTTCCTGTATTTTATTTATGACGGATTAGAATATAAATTAACATTAAACTAGTAATTTTGACTGTAAATAGGTTTTTTTTTAAAAAAATTAATAATTCTTTAATTTTTTACACTAAATTTATTATAATAAGGTACAATTAGTTTTTATTTTACGATTTTTCAAGGTCACGATGATTATATACTTATAGATATAAATTATACCTCTCTGGTAGTTTTTTTTTCAATTGGATATTTATTAATCGGAAAGTTTAAAGACACAAACTTTATCTGGAATATGCCATGAGCTCTATACATAATCAGCATAGTACTACGTATCGGCAACAATTATAATCTGGTAACTAAGATTTCCTCGACTGAAACATTGAATATTGGCCTGGCCCAGACATGGACAAAACTGTTTCCAGTTGGCTGAAAGAGTTTCTTTGTTGGCGATGAAGTATAATTACCTGGTTGACAGTTGCTTACACACTTTGCAATAACATTCGCAATCTGTTAAGCTCCGCTAGACAGTTAATTACGTTGCCTCTCCGCAAAGATGAGTTATTGTTTCCCGGTTTATCCACAATTTCACATTTTACCTCCGGTCTAATTAATTTTCTAGGGCTGCAGTCCGTCGGGTTGTGCGGTTAAGTTCGGGCTGGTCAATGTTTTACGAACTTCCACTTGTCAGATTGCCGGCAGTTTCTCTTCCTCGGCTTTCATCATCTCCAGGCGTCCATATTGGCAAGTCCCGGAGACAGGGGACTACCACGGCTTGCATATAAGGAAAGCAACATGTGCCGCTAATGGGCCCTAAATTCACACCAGCGGTACGGCCGAATTATTCCGCCCCAATTCCCCCACAGCTTTACTCTCCGCTCCAAATACATCACACAGTTCTGCTGTGCTCATGAACTCTGCGATTCAAATTACTTCGTCACCATTCACAGTCTTACATAAGAGTGTTCGTGGGCGGAATGGCGTTATTTGAAAATGTGCGCTTACACACACATACTTGTCTCCATTTGTCTGATCTGAAAAAGAAATTATTTTCAGCAAGTAACCTTGAATTTGTAGAATAATAGTGTTGCGGCGGGGAGCTTATCATTGCGAGCGCAATCTTCATTTTCTATAATCTAACACTTTTTAGCGGAACACTTATTTTTCTTTCCCGTGTGTTCTTCTTAGATGAAAACCTTTCTAAGCAGACCCATCCTTGAGATTTATAAAATAAACATTTGTAAAAACCATATTGAACATTGAACATTACAAACTCTCTGGCTATGTTAATTAAATCCAATGCTTAATGTTTCTTTTTTTATATCAGGATCCATGAAACGAATCAATAAATTTACAGAGGTTCATTAAATGAGTTAAAACAACCTCTTTGTCAGTTTTTATTTTATTTAATATTTAAATACTACGTTTCGTCTCACATTTGAGACTTCTTCAGGTTTACTATAATGATAATTATTTAAATGAGGTAATATGTTATAAAAAATTTGAAATTCTATACATGGTCTCAAACTTACAAAATTTAGCTACTCATGGAAACTGACTCCATGACTCCTTCGGCCGAAATACAGGAAAGTACCCCAAATTGGGCCTAGGAGTGAAATTACGTTATAAATTTTAACCAACAATGCAATGTAACTTTTTTAACCCATTTAATGTATATTTGCCAGATAAACTAATTATTTACAGAGGTTTAGTTTTAAAGTAGGATAAGAGAATATAATAACTAAAAAACACTACATATTTTCAATCAAAAGTTAGTTTTCAGTTTCATTACAGTATTTGATGTAACTGTAAAAAAATTGAATGGCATAAGTCAGTTGAATAAATAAAACTCTGAAACTCTTAGCTTTCATGTCATTTGCTCCGACCGCTTTTGAACTGAAAATGGGATAGAAGTGAAACTAAAAATTGGAAAGATCATCAGAAACCTTCTCTGTGGTGAGCACTACAACTCACCAACTTTTCATGAAAATCGGATGAATGGTGTAAGAACGAACAAGACACAGAAATACAGGCATACATAATTTTTTATTTATGTAGATATGCTGAATCATATTTGAAATACATGTTCAGTTGCGCACAAAAAGTTGAAAAATTCTTACATAATTAGGAAACGTTAAAAATGCCATTTTATCAGTGAAAGGTTTGGTTTGGAAACTTTAAAAATCATACTCATTTTAGGTTGAAAATATACTTCGTTGAAGTTTCACCTTCAGATTTAGAACAATTTTATTGTCTTGTTTCAGAGAATATATATGTCGATTGTACATCTATGATAATAGAATATACCAGAATACTAATTTTGTTATCCCCACAGAACAAGCCAGCTCGTACATCTTTACAGTAAATTCCAACGAGGCCATACGTTTCCCAATTATTATGAAGTTCCTTCACCGATCATCAAACTTAGAAAATTTCCATTGTTTTCGCGATTTTTCGAGGTCGCGGCAGGCCCCTTGAACATTATCGGCCCGTTGGCAGCGGTGCATAAATCAGGGAACTGCGATAGCTAGTGATTAATTACATAATATTTTTGCTCGTGCAGGCAGCGAGTCGTTAGATAGAGCCCCAGAAACATTAGAACCGATATCATTTCCGCAGCCATTAGCAATATTTCACGTCCGTTATTTATTCTTACAGCTTTAACGATGGTAACGACTCCCCAATTAGCAGCTGAGTGTTGACCGGCGTCCCTTGCAATCCAACACTTGTTTATTGTTATCGTTTGCAAATGCGCGACGTTGTTGCCCTTTCGGGCTTAAATACTGAGAGTAATTACGAATTGCAGCAATTTAAAACGCCCCTTTTCAGACTTAATTAGAAAATAAAACGGAGATGCTCGCAGATTCTAATAGATTACTGCTAGACGCCGTAATGTTCTCAATAAGAGAAAATACACTAATCTGGGAAATATATAACTAATAATCGGAACATATTTTGCATATATTGGATAAGTAATATATTTTGTTTTCTTGTTCTTCCCAACCGACCTCCATTTTGAGGATCAGAAATGTTAAAGATTAGTCATTTAATTCTGTTCTCGTGACATTAATTCCGTATTGGTCTTGTAAGTGGCCTCGCTAAATTCTCAGATACCATGTGAGAGCAAAAATACATTACCCTTTGTTCGACTTTTATCAACTTTTCGACAGCTGTGATAGTTATATTTCAGTCAGATCTCAAACATCCTTCGATCCAATTGAACGAGAAGCAATCACAACGTACTTGATTGACCCAAAATCACTACATTCGTTTGTTGAAAATAATTAACATCGACGGCATCTATCCTCTTAATTTTCCACAGTCTGTTATCTTTTGAAAAGATTAACTCCGTCGTTTGGGATAATTTAGTTCAGCTAATTATAGCGACTGAAGGTTAACTGCAATAGTTTTTAACAACGACACATCTTGGAATAACGCTATTTTTGTAGTACCTGTCTGCACAGCTTATTAAATCGCATTATTTTGTCTCGTTCCATATTCGCTCTGAAGCTACTAACTAGCCGAATACAAAATTCAAGCTAGTATTGAATATTAAAACCTTAATTTTGCAGGTTTTTATCATCTACATACAGAAATTCAAAGTAGTTAATACAATTAAAAGCACTGCCAATCACGACTGATGGCAGCTGAATGAAATAAAACAGGACAATTCATGCAATTTTAATTTAGCATAAACGGAACGAAAAGCCACTACACATTTATTGTGTAGGGACGGCTCACGTTATTATTTTATTTATCAAAATTCACAATTATGTCGTTTTGATGTGGAAGTGAACTGACAAAAAACGAACAAACAAGGGGAAAGGTATTTTTATGGGTACGAATAATATACTGACATTTCTATTCTAAATTTCTGATATTTTGCGAAACTTGACTAATTTACACATGTACAATTTGTATGTCTGTAACGGAACTGTAATGACAATGGTCAATGGAAGATGAAGAATAAAAAATACTATATAACAATCCAGATGTAGTGGCTGACATTAAAAGTAGTAGATTGAAAAGGCTGGGACATCTAGAAAGAATGCCTGAAGGAAGAGAAGATAGGAATGTTTATACAGGGAACTTGGAGGAAGAAGACTGAAAGGAAGACATAGGATGAGACGGCTGGATGATGTTTATTAGAACTTCAGGAAAATGGGAGTAAGGAGATTGAGGTCAAAGGCGGCAAACGGAGAACAGTGGCCAAGGTCATTCAAGGCAGTAGGACCAAAGAGTAGTAGTAGTAATAGAGAAATAGAGAAAATTCCAGTATTTTAACTAGTTTCAGATAACCTTACATAGGTCAAGATGGTAGCGGTTTACGTAAACGAAAATAATAATGAAAACTGACGTGTGGAATGGGATAAACTTGATTTGACACATTTTAATATTTTTGTTTGTATTTATTCAAGATACAAAATAGAAAACATAATCGGAGCTACCGAATAAGCCATTCAAGTTACTGACCAGGGAAGCGCCAATCAAAAACATCCATGCTACCTGTTCATTTGATATTATTTTAGGTTAGATTAAAAGAATAAGCACAGAACACGTGAAAAGATGTTTAAGAAATTTCGTAATTATATTTTCATATATACTCTGCGGTGCAATTTATGGGAATAAAAACTAATACGCTTTCGACAGTTCCGAATGAATTTAGTATATTGGTCAACGAAGCTAAGTGGTTGCGGGGATCTGAAATTGGGTGCACGAGGCACGTATTTGTAATGAATTGCATACAACATTAACTTGAACTGATTAACGGCCCGACGTGATTGTGGCTGAATATTATTTCATTATTGTGAAGTGATATTGAAATCCAGTGATAGTGCGTCAGTTGGAGACGTAATGGAGTCCTCCCAGCGCTCTGTGTTGAACATATATGAGGAGGCGGATTTATGGACTCACTTAACTGCAGATGGCCTTGCCACCTCCGATATTCGCAGACGTCCCGCAATAAATATTTCCAGTCATGTAAGTGGCAAAGCCACGCGGCACCAAGTCATTCACCTTCCTCTTTCGTACACAACAGTCAAGTTCGTCGTAATATGTCCAGTTAGTTTCAACACAAGCAGTAGTTTTGTGTGTTCTGAAATTTATTTACATCTCTCAAAGCAGCTTTCATGCAACTTGGGTTAGATTGTACATTCTAGAACTGTGATATATCACAGTGCTATTTTAAAATTAGTTTTTAACCCACGTACTTAAGAATCTTAAACTACTGTCATATATAAATAATCAGAATAAGTGACATAAGAATTTTACAATATAATTTTTCTTAAAATAATTTGATTTTGGGACATATCGAAGGATGACTCCCAATATCATGTTATGATGTCACCTATTAAGCCACAATTTACTTGTATTAAAGAAAATACTGTATACTTAAATACACCAGTTCAAAATTTTGTTTTTAATAATCCATTTATTTTACACTGCTTCCGTAACAGTTCAACATGTCAACTCATGAGCTTCAGTCGGTTCAGCTTAATATTACTCTGTAGCCAAATTTTTAATTTCACATTTTAGCACTGCATACTTTTATTAATTAATTTATTATCACGGAGACGGGGTTAAGACTGATGGAGAGTCGATACGCTGACCACGTATCACTCCAAATTCGGAATGTGTCATGCTAGTTGACAGTCCGCAGTCGTCCTGTTAGGCCAAGGCCCTTAATGGGATGCAGAGCCAACGAAGAAAAATAAGAAGAATATTTTACTGTATATTTTATTAATTTTGGCTAAAATTGAATTCATAAGATTTGCTAGTAATATTTCTGCCATTATGGACGTAGTTGAACGTCAGATTTATTATGTGTTAAACATATTTATGATGTTCAAGCATTAAGAAATACAAATAATAGCCAAAAGTCAGAAATAGAAGTATTGAATTTGATAAATTTCCGTCCCCCAATTTTCAGGAGCCCTCTGTTTAATAATTAAAATATTTTAAAATTTAATGTTTCTGCTGCAACGTTCGGGGTCTATAAATGAAGCAGAAATATGAAATTGCATAATATTTTAATTCATGATCTGAACGGAGGACCCGAAAGTTGGGGGATGAAATGTTTTTATATTTAATTCTTACATTTATGAATTTTGGCCATTCGATGTATTTTATTTGTATTGTTATTTACGATAATGTAATTACTTTATTTATAATTCATTAAACAAATACTGAAGTTTAACGAGAAAAGTTTTACCGAGTAACAAATCCATCCAAGAGATAATTCAAAAGAAGATTCAACACGTGTATTAAAAACCTTTTGTTTCATATATTTACATATCAACAATAAGGAAATCGTACTGTTGTGTGTCGTGTATCAAATTGCATACACAGCAGGGGTGAACGAGATGTCGGATGGAATCAGAGAAGACCTTGTTATGTTAGAGTGCCTCGGAGAATAATTATGCCTCAGCCTTATAGGGCTACTTACAACAAACAGGTTCATCATCCCCAGCGGGAAGCAGGCAGAAGTGAAGTTCAAGAGGCAAAGATTAGAACAGGTTTCGGTGGAACTAAACTGTAAACGTCTGGTAATTGAGCGACCGCGTACTTAGCGGGGCTCTGATTTCGTTTCCTGTTGTGGTCGAGGTATTAGAATTCTAATCTCTAATTCATTTTCGTAGTCTTCAAAGCTGCTTGTTACAGAAATCCTTCCCCTTTGTTGGGTTGAAAATAGGTGATTTGCATGGAAATCATTATTTTAAAACGTGCATGTTCCAATACAAAGAATATTTATTCGATTTTATTACCAGTATTGGTTTATGAATCTCTATCCAATTATATTACATCCAAAATTCACTTTAAAGTATTTATTGTGGTTTTTAAAATATCAGTCAAAAAATAATTGTATAGAATAGCATGTACTTACTAATTTAAAGTTAAAAATTACATTAATAATAACAAATTCTCTATCAGACAAAATGAAATCTTCAAATAGTAAAATCAGATATAAAAATTAATTTACTTTCAAAACAGAACACTTAAAATTTTATTAGTCATATTAGTGTGTCGAATTATTGTTTCTATCTCGGACGTAAGATTTCTGTTCATCAGGTTGAATGGGTAATATTGTTCGTGTATAGGGTTAGTGTTAAACATAAATCAGAAAATAAATCTTTAACGTGGTCTAATAGCCTGGCATATTGTTTTCTCTAAAATATTACATTTGAACTACATATGATTTGAATCCTAATGAATTATATATTTTTAGTCTGTAATTTTTATTTCTATTATTGGTCAAAAACGAATGATTTGATGTTTGTGGTAACTTGAAACATATTCAATTTTGAATATTACGTTCTTTTTTTTCTTTATAATTTTTACGTCGGTACTAATTAAAAATATAATACCGAAATATTTTTAAACTAAGGATCAAAGGCTTTCACAGTGAAGTTATTGCAGAAACAGTTCTCGGGTTTACACACGGGTTACACAGCCATTAATACTCGACGAATGCAATCTCTGTCGTCATCTTCCAGGCGGATTCTTTGTGAAACGCGAGTGGGCTACTATATGCTAAATCATATAAATTATCACGAATATCTTTAAATTTAGTAGCAATGCAGAAATTTCATAAAATATAGAAGACGGACAAAGGGAGCAGTGGTAAATCCTCTAGGTAAAAGTATATAGTAGCTACATTGGAAACAATGGAAAAATATTGGTACAACAGAAAAACAAAATTTTCTGCGACGTATTGTGTTCAGCAGGTAGGAGGAAATACCAGGAAGTACACACGAAAGGAGAGACACTTTGTAGTCTTCCAATGGCAAGTCGTAAAATGATTGGAAAATAGATCTGGCAACCTACTATTGGATATGAGTAGGGGGTGACAATAGTTTACCTCTGGACTGGAAGTAGAGGAAGAAAACATTATTAAGTTTGACTTTACATTGGATTATTCAGTATGATTTTGTTCGAATTTCTTCAGTTAGATTTTTACGTATTTATTCAGTTTGACTTGCTTTTCAAGAAGAGTAATTTCCGAAGAAGTGTTTTTCCAAGAGTTATTCAGTTGAACAATTTATTAGGGGAAGCAGTGTAATAATTGTAGTCATTATATACTGTGGGGGTTCTGTGAGGATGGTGTGTAGCTGACCAATTCAGCTCTCCACAAAATGCCGCTCAACTGTCCCAA
Source organism: Eucriotettix oculatus (assembly GCA_034510155.1). Lineage (NCBI taxonomy): Eukaryota > Metazoa > Arthropoda > Insecta > Orthoptera > Tetrigidae > Eucriotettix > Eucriotettix oculatus. Next base: position 53,521,090 of record CM067381.1, read on the forward strand.
TTCAAGTATACCGGAGGACGCAACACGCCATACAGGAACAGAAAATTTTCAAGGGTTCCGGTCGTCAGAATTTCACCAGGTCAACAAAGTATGTATGACACCTTCCAAAATATGACTCTTCTACGTGGTATTACCCTCACGCAATAATTAAGATACTATTTCTTTTGCTCCACTGACACTTTTATTTCATTGTCTGTTATTTATTGCTTAGGATATAAAGGTTAATTATAAAGATCATATTCGAGAAATTATATAAATCGTTAAGATTGAAACATAAAATAACTCTGTTATTTCCAAGCATCACAAATTTTGTTGATAAAATCAAAAATAATTGCTGTTATTTAGAATTAAATTCACATACTAAATAATAAAATAAATACTAGGCATCACATCTTCTTAATTTATCATTAACTTGAGAAAAGTATAGATAAATTGAAATTATTAAATAAACAGTCTGGTAAGTAAATTATTTCCTCAAATTTAGAGCATTTGATTATAAATTATGTCTGTAAAATTTTTATTGCAGCTTTTTAGTCCTGTAAATTAACTTTTTCCACATTGAGCTCGTAATTCTAACTTGGTCAGCTGTTATGATAGTTTTTAAACCAGTGTGCTAATTTATTATTGTTTGCAATTTTGTTTTACCCGAATTTAAAAATTTAGTGTTTTATTTATAATTTGTTGCAGAATTCCCAAGAATCTTGTTCTTTGTCATAAATAAGCAGTATGTAAATTGGAGTTCAGAGTCAAGCAAAAAGTGGTCGGGGACATTGTCCGAATAACAGAACATGGCCGACGTTATCTCCTGTTGCAACGTTGCATCAATACGGCGTGAATTTGGGATCGCCTCGTGCCGGCGCATGCATTCGTCCGCCCCGTAACCCCTCGTTAGCGCTTGTGTTTCGCAGTGTTTTGCACACTAATTACCTGATGCAACAGCGCTGCGTCTGTGTTAAACTGATCGGACTGCTGGTGCAGTATTTACCCCATGCGGCAGTAAGGTTAGCGACATATGAGCAGTACGTTTGATGGGGCATCAGCTGACAAGCGCCACTTGAAGGTAATTGGTCTGTATGGGGGTAGGCGGGGTAAACATGGCTCACAATGCAACGGGGAACAAACCTTATTGCAGCGCCACTCCAATCACAATTTGAGATTCGGGACAAAACAGGGGCATAAATTACTCTTTTAACTATTTGTGCCCGCGCCGTGTACGTCCGGAAATCACCCGCCCCTCCCTATCTAAAAAAGTGAAGAGCGGCCATTTGGACGGACAAAGAGAATTAATTACTGTGTATCCAACACTCATCAAGCAGCCCAGCCGAGCACAAACACGTGCACACATACACACGGGAATCGGTATAATCGCAGGTCTTTGGTCACTTCATTACGAAATAACTACGACCCGAGTTAGTTGCAGTGGACGTGCAAGGACAGCGTTTGATACAAACCAACACTCTGTTTCATGAGATTCTTTCCTTGGTACTTGTTGACGAGTTCAGGTGAATTTACGTCCATTACTTTATAAAAGAACAAAGTCTTGCATTTCTGACCTTAATAGATGGGCAAACAAGTTTCAAAGACAAATATAAAAACATAAAGAAACAAGGTAATAATTAGTTTTTGGAGTCTTTATACGTCTAATATTTGTATTAAGTATAGTATTAAAATTTATCTAAACTCTAAGAATGATAATAGTTTTGGTTAGTAGAAAGAACAAAGCGAATCCGTCTGAGAATTAAGTCCTTCTTAGTGAACTGGTACATGAATCGTAACATCACCGAGTACTTAACTCTAACCCTTTCCATAACCTCGGCAACTGCAACAGTATAGGCCTGATAAAGTACTATAAATTTATGGAAGCTAGAGACCGATTATAAAATATCTACGTATTAGTGTTCAAATAAAAAATGTTTAATACGAAAAGGTTGTAGTATGACTACAGAGAAATAAATTGAACATACTTGCATATTTTGTGAAGAAAGACCATTTTTGAGAGAAAGGAGGGAGATATCATCTCTGAATATGTCGAGTTAGCTGGAGATAGGAAAGTTTTGCATGCTGAATGGAAAATATTAAGAAGGAAACTATTGGTTAAGGAGAGCTAGGCAGAGATAATTATTTTTATTGGAGGCGAACGAGGAGTAAGATTGTATAATTATTGAGTAAAAAGCTCTTGGGCTTCCACCCGAGTCAGGTTTCTATTTTGCCACGACGTTTCGATGGGTGGAAGCCAAAGAACTATTTACTCAGAAGATTCACCGGAAAAACCTACGACATTCTGTATAATTATTGTTTCATAAATGGTCAAAAATGGTTGATTCATAAACTTGTATATTGCGGAGTGGAAAATATAATTTTGTTCAAGGTATGTCAACCTTATTCATTTGTAAATTTATAAAATGTTTGATTGCAAGCAAAACCAGTATTTTGTACCCTGAGAGAAAGAACAAATTTTGTATACCTGGCCCTCTATGACGTATTATGACGTCATTAACGTTTTGTTTCTCATAACGAGCCGGGAAAATTTAAAGTTAAAGTAATTTTTGATTTGCGATAGGGTTATTACAGGGTTCAACGAATTATGAAAAGCCTGTACGTTAACGTATTTAAAAGAGTGATATTGACCTGCTGTCAGTCATTTTTCAAATGGAAATTGTGACACAAATTCATATAACTTCTTAGAGATTTTAAAGAAAATGCTTTTATTTTCAATACATTTAGGGCGAATGTATGTAAAAATGTAATTCTGAAAGCGATTAGAGGTTATAAAAGTGCGGACGTATTTGACAGAAATCGTAAACGACTGATTGGATATTACGATAGATGGTGTGCTGGGAATCTAACTAATTATTTTTACTGAACACTAATTGACGAAATAGAATAAATTAATTAAAATGATTTTTAAAATGTTTATTACTGAAATTTATGAATTTAATATGTTACCTATTGATTTTAGAAAAAAACTAGTCTTTCTTGGAAATATTTCACACACTGGATCAGTTGGAAATAGTTATACTTATCTAAATCCGATTTTAATTTAGAATGATAATTTGAAATAAATAGAGATACTGAGATTATTAGGAGAAAATTGTGTCGTACAATAAGGTCCTAGGAAGAGAAGTGTTTACAAAGGCGATTCGAGAAGAGCCCTGGCACATCCTTAGAGCACAGCAATGGCGATGTAATCGAATTGCGGCGTCTCAGAGCACTTCAGTTTATCTGCCAGTTCCCAGGTTACTACAGGAAATGACCTCGTACAATGTCCAACCTAGGGCCAGAGCACCAGAACACTCTTCGAAAATTTAAGTCGACTCCGTCGCTAAATACCTTTGAGCACATAAGATAAATGCACGCAATTAGTAGATGGAAATATTAATGCTTTCCGATACGTCTGACAGGTTTATTTAAACGAATAAATGAATCTTTACATCAAAAGTGTAATTTGAGGTACCTAAAATTAAAAGTTGCATTCATACGAAATTTATACTTCATTACTGAATTTAAAACTATTACTCTAAACACGTAACTTGAAATGAATGTGATACACTTTTTCCATTGCAAAACTTTTACCACTATGTAATTATTGTAATGCTTGCTCTACTTTCGTAATGTAATTTATCTATTAATTTAGGTTAAAAAGTTAGTTCATCTGAAGCCAAATCGTTTAAATTAACGAGTGTCAAAATTACAGGTCTCATTTTTATTATCTGAAATAATTGTGTTGATGAAGAAATATTTAATAATAACTTACAAAAAGTAGAAGTCGTCACGAACTGGAGCATTACATCATCAAAATTTAACAAGTTATAATAAAAAGTATCATAGAAGATGATACAAAAATTGTATTAATTCTTCGAGTCTTATTAAACATTTAAGAATTGTTATAATTTTCTGATAAAGCAGAAATATTGATTTTTTGAAATTGTATGCAATCCTTTTAATTATATAAAACCACTGAGCGTTAATAAGCTGACGTAAAATTGAGCTCAGTGATATGTTGTTATTAATAGTTCAGTAATTAAATAATGAACAGATTTATGTAAACAATGAGAATGCTTTGCAACTCGGTGGTGTCTACAATTAATTGCCATTTGTAATTTGATTCATTCAGTTGCTCTATTTTTATGCGTAGAATTTAGTAAGGTGAAATTCAAATTATTCCACATGTATGAAAAAGTTCAAAAACATTGAGACGAGTTTAGCAACACTTAACAAATTACGAATGAAGTGTTAAATTTTATCCCGTTACACAATTCCCTAATTCGTTCTTGAGTCACAAAATGAGTAAGATTTGGACTCATCGGAAAAATCCATTTGAAGAAAATATTAGCATATTTTCAACGATAAAAGTATGCTATTAGAAATGAAAAACTTCATTAATTCAATTTTAATTTTAATAATTGCCTAAATAAATAATGTCTGTGTTACTCAACTTTAATATAGAACAGTTTCAGCTGAAGCCGCTTTTGAGATGAACATTCACGAGTTTCACGTGGTAAGCAGAGAAGAGTAGATGTCAGAAACCTAATAGTGTTGGATGTCCGCTATATGCGACTCAGAATTCGCTTGACAAATGCTTTAATTTGTGGCTCCGTACGAAAGGTTATCGTTGCGTGGTGGAAATAGCCCTCTGGCCGGGCTGATTGCATGCAAGCGGTAAGTTGTGGGAAGTCATATACCAACAAGTGTCAAGGCAGGCTACGCCCCCAGACCGTCGTAAATCTAGGGGGGAGTGGCTACTGCTTTGTTCTACACCTACGAGCCCTGTCCGCAGAGAACAATGGGACTCCTCTTTCTAACCCTTGCTACACAGACGTTTCTTTCTTCGGAATCTCTTATGACTTCCCTGCAACAATCTACAGAAACATTCATACTGTAGCAGACGCAGAATATTACAGTCAAAATTTTTATTTTACATTGCTGACTTTAAAGATGCGAAGCATCTTTTAATCAAAAAAGTGTAACCATGAATTTTAAATCAAATTCCAGGACGTGAGTTTAGGTCAACTTGCTTCGTGACAGAAAAGAAGACGTTTTATTATACTAATGAACAAGCACCAATAAGAAACTGCCATGTCTCCGTTAAATTTTTAATTTCTGCGTAAATACAGATCTCACTAAGTAAAAAGGGAAATGAGCCTTTCTTTTAATTGTCTGCAGACTTATTTAAAGCTTTGGACACGTTATAATGTTATTATTTATGTGCGAGGTACTGTATTCCCAATGTCGTGTTCACACTTTCTCTGGGCTTACAGGAACTCATAATGTATCTTGACTGTCGATTCGCCACTAAACAAGTGGGACAAGTTGTGCATTCGTGACTCTGATATACGTAAAACATTTTATTCTCGGGATATCGGAACCCGTATACAACGATGCTCTTACTATATTAACAGCATAGCTAGTATATTGAAAAATTTTGTCAATACAAATTTTAGACTGTAACTCTGAAAATATATAAAAAAAGATTTACATAATTTTTGTCGTACTCTCGTATTGTATTCATAATTATTTTCTTGTTTGTGATTTATAACTTGATTGTCATTTTTATTAAAATAAAAAGTGTTACAGAAGGTTAAAAAAATTTGAGCTTTCAAAATATCGAATCTGATTTCCAACAATCAAATGTATATTAAATATTGGATATTTATGGTACGCATTTATATCAACTAAATACGTGCTATTGGAAATTCAGCGTAGAAAAATGAGAATTCCTGAATTCCATCCTTGCTTTAGAATTCAGGGCAACGCCTTATGGGGAACGATCGGTTCCCCAACCCTGCGAACAATTGAGTCAGGTCGGAGTTGTTTACTATGTAGTTTGTCATCACTCAGTTTTTCATGTACTTTTGGGGAAAGATTGAAATGGGACAAAAATAATATAAATATGAGGAACCTAAATATGATACATACAAAACATTTTTATAATATTGTTGTCGTGGTCTTCACTCCTTAGATTGGTCTGATGAAACCCTACATTCTAACGTATCCTGTGCAAGCCTTTTCACTTCTATGTCACTACCACATCCCACATCTTCCCTAATCATCTTTGCGTATTCTATCCTTGGTCTCCCTCTTCTATTCTTAACCCACACACTTACCTCTAATGCTAATTTTACAAGACCCTCATGTCTCAAAATGTGGACTATTAATCTATCCCATCCCTTGGTCAAAGTCCTCCAAATTGTTCTCTTTTCTCTTATTCTTTATAAGAATATAACAAAAACAATATATCCAAATTTTACGAGTTAAGTGTAAATATTTTATATTTGTTAGTGTATAGTATAAACTTTTTACAGACTGAAAGTCACATGCAATGTAGTCGATAAAGGCGTAGAAGTTAATGGACTACACATAATTATTTTTTTAAAACGGAAAAATTTTAATAGTACACAAACAGTAACATAACAAATTTTAATTAGAAGAAATTAAAAAGTGATATATGTACTAATCATTCATTGATGATCGTTAGAATTTCTCTCTATCTCTCAATAATGTTACCGTAATTAAGTATTAGATTTCTATTCTGACCGTATGTAGAATATTTCTAGTCACGTTAATACACTAATCCTGGAAGGAATTATAGAAGGCTCACAACCTGTAACTTTCCCACTATTACAGTTTTCGTAAGTAAAAATTCGTATTTCAACACACGGAACCCAAAATCCGAGTCTCATATTTCTTAAAGTAAGAACACATTATACTTAATGTCATGTTATATGCAGGTACCAAACTTTAAACCAATTAAATTATACTACACAGCAGAGTTTATATTACTAATAAAACAATCAGATATAAGGTGCAATGTAAGGTGTGCCTAAATCATTAAGAGGAAAAGGAATTATAATTTAAAGAACAATGAAATATAAATGTATTATTATAAAAATATGCTTGAGAAAAAATAATATTTTAACAATAACATGAATTATTAAATATTTGGATTCATGGCGTATTGCATGTGATATTAAATTAAAGTGATAACATTTCGGAATTCAATTTTTAAAATAAATTTCTTATTGGCCAATATGTTAAAATATATTATTTCGTGAGTTACACATGAAGGATAAGAAATTTAAACCGATCAAGTTGGTGTAAAATAGAGGGGTTGGAAGGAAAAAGACAGGTTTCCATCACCATTTGTCGAGAGATCCTTCTTAAAATTCAAGTGACCAAGTTGCCGTAGGGGCTATAACTAGCAACACATCTGAAGCGGCCTGAAAATAAGTAGGCGGAGCACCAAAAATTCAGCCGAAATGAAGTATTTCAAGAGAAAAAACGTCCTTGTGGCATGAGCTTGGAACAGACCACCAATTCAACTATAAAGTATTTTAATGATGAATTTAGATATCATTATTTAATATTATTTTCATTTACAATTAATCATGAAACAGATAAATGAGCACGGATTTATTTAATCTTGCTACCGCTTTAAAAGCTGCAGCGGTATTCTTCGTCGGGACGGGGAACGTCGCTGAGTGTTATACCGTAGACTCTCCCCCAACAGTACATAAAAAGTTGAATGATGACAAACTACATAGCAAACAAGGATAAGTTAGTAAACAACCCCGACCTGGCTCAATTGTTCGCAGGGTTGGGGAACCGATCGCTCCCCCATAAGGCGTTGTCCTGAATCCTAAAGCAAGATTTCTCACCCCAGCCTGGGGAGACTTACAAAGAATGTAGAACCTAAAGCATGATTATGGAACTGAAATGAACCAGGAAGATAATTAACTTCACTAAATTTGTAATCCAGAAACAAAATTTGTTTCATTTCTATAAAAGAATATCCATTGGTGCCATGATTACTAAGTTACAATAGTTTGCACAAATGATATCACAACTGTAAAGTTTTTGTCACAATGAAATCACTTTATAATCAATGGATATTCAGTAAAAATGATGTAAAATTAACAGTCCCAATACAATAAAAAAATTTTATTCTTGTGAAAGTAAATAGTTTAATTTTTATTATGCTAATAACGAATTTTAGATTTTCATAAAGTTTTAAAGTCGTGGAATAAATTAAAAGGTATCATAATATAAAATAATACACTGATAGATTTAGGTCACTTTGTTTCAAGTGATGTTATAATGCCAATGAGACTATATTATGAGGTAGGCTTTCCCGTCTCACTTTGAGAACTTAAACGTATTGTATTTATAGATGGCTGTTAGCTTTATGGCTTATGTTTTAAGCAGGACCTATAATATAATTAAGGTACAACGGAGTATTAACATTTACGTATAAGTAATCGCCGAAAGTACGTGAGTACGTGAAATGAATTTAAAAAACAAACAACAAATAGCACAGTAATTCAGAATTTTTGTAGTATTACTATAAATTTCATGAAACGTGTGAAGTGACTACCTTCAATAATTTAAATTAATATTAGCGCATAGTCAAATTTAAATGTTAATGTCAAAATGAAGTGGAGTGTAATGTATTTTACTCTTTCTTCTATCTTTCAGAATTTCGACATTTGGGAATGGAAAATTTTAAATTAAGAGTATTATGTATAAAACTGAATTTAATTATGTATCTACCACCGTGATTATGCCCAATTTTATATTAACAATGAAATACAAAATACATTAGAATCAACGTGTCATCCACAATTTTGGGATCTGTTCAAGAAATACACCAAAAAATTTCTTCGACGCTAACTAGAGACAAAATTAACAACAAAAAAGAAATTTAATCTGACAGTAATTGATATAAAATGTTAATTATTCAGTTTTGAATAATTTTCCTGCATTAAATCAAGAGATGCAAGTTTATACTTAATATATCACTGAATTAATTAAATGCTACATAGTTTGTAATTTAAAGAAATTACTATCCGTTTAAATTTCGGACTTGTTGCTTAACCAAGTTAACTAGATGAAATTTGTTCTGGTAATTTGTTTGCAATAATTAGTTCCTGAATTGTGGACGAAAGAAATATGTAATGTGCTGAATAATTAAAAAATGCCTGTATCATTGGAATATTTTGTTTATTTTTTGATTTTACGAATGTCGATTTTTTTAAGTAAAAATGGGGGTATTTACGACCGTAATTTTTCAAACCGCCCTCTAATATATAGAAAAAGAAATGTATATTTTACATACGCGCCACGTAACTTTGAAATAATTTAACAAACATCGTATCGCAATTGGCAATATTTAAAGTGATAATTTATTTGACCATAAATGGAAAAGCACTATATCTGCAACACTGGTATTCAAAATAGGAATAGATAAATGGGTTCGATTAGATTAAGTAAGTAATGGGGAATGCTAAACTTCTAATTAATTTTTGTATTTTCGCTTTTTATCATTTCTTTTTTTGTTGACAACGAATATCATTGCTCATAGATAATGAAAAAACACCCCAAATATATATACGCAGGAATGTGCAAAAAATTTACTATATATAAATTAGAAAAAAAATTTAATGTGGCTTGTAGTAATCTAATAATCAATAAAGAAGGCAAACTAAACAAATTTACACCCCAGGAAAAGTTGACGGATATTTACAACGCCTTTAAACATCGTATACGGACAGAACACTAATTAAGTTAACGTCGTTTTATTGTTCTCAGGACAGTCATAAATATTCAAGTACCTCTTAATACCCACACCTGAAGCCACACATTTCCAATGCACACTAATAAATTTACGCCTCACATGTTCTCACGTAACACTGGAACACGAACGTTATGATTTGCTACCCATAAAGAATGACTTCAGGGTAATTTCAAATTTCCAGAAATTACTCTTACTTTATTGCTTTGTACTACGGACTCAACATGGGTATTTTAATTAATATATGGCTTTTTGTTTCACTCCTGTAGTTTCTGGAGGGCGCATTAACCATTATTGAAGTTAAACTTTCAGTATGAAATGTACCAGTCTTTTTGAAGCGAAGGGTCATCAACGATTATTATGTCAATGTTACTATACATAGATTGGTTTAAATATAAATTACTATAGTTCTCTTCACGTGGGTGCCAGTTTGACCTTAAAAGTATTCCTTGTTCCCTAGAATCAATTTCATGTCACGTCGCATCATTATTTTCCATGCAGTATGGGTATGTTGTAGGACGCTTGTCTATTTCTCTGCTGTTATTCTCTGAAATCTATATCGGCTCCTTTCAATAACCATTATAAATAATCTATCGAGTTGTCAGAAGTCAGTTATACTTTTACGAGTTATGAAAATTATTCATACTCTATTGCATTCACTCTAAATTTGATAGAGTAACTAACCATTTATTATTAAAAATTCACTATATGTTTATTAATATTTTCATTAACAGCATATTTGAAAAATAATATAATAGGCATATTGCAGATATTACAATACTATTGAAAACAATGTATCCGTATAATAAGGCTCGAAACATTCGCTCTTTTGCTACAGAATTGTAATTTGTGAGTCAGCAAATACACGAAGTTTTACTTGCGTCAAGCGTGTTGCAAAAGTAAAAAAAAATTAATTTAGTAAATCATATAATCATTATAAGCAGTCGGACATATTTCTTCAATACCTTTTAACAACAGAGAAGAAATACATAATAATTAATTGAATTGTTTTTTTATTTTACTTGGAGTTTAGTATACTTATTCAATTTTTTTCTATAAATGAGTATTTATTTTGTAATAAAACAGTCAATTAGTTTTCGGAAAATGAAACGTCAAATGACAGAAACCACGAAAATACTCTGAGAAAAAAGATAGTGGAGTATAATATTATTAATACATAAATTCAGTCTGAAGATGATGGCAGAGCAATCCATTGAAACGTCACTGATAATCTCTTTGACCCGGTTTGAAACCCAAGAGGAAATTTTTACATAAATTCAAGCATTAGGAATATACGGGTATTTATTAAAGAAATATTTCGTACCTTTCTAGTCCACGTGATTGTTGGCACGGGATTACCAGATGCTCTGCATTCCAATGTGACAGATGCTCCTTTCTTCACTTGCATACTTCCATCGGAAGATACGTGGTGAATACGAGGAGGAACTGTGAACAAAAGTTTGGATCAAAAACAGTGGCAGACTACATAAGTAGATTTTCACAAATTTACATTCACACAGGTTTAAAAATTTGTAATAATTGGAAGTAACAATTATTAAAGTTATTAAAATCTTAATATTGGTAATCGGAATTAAAGAAACACGATGGAAAAATCTCGACCGGACTGAGCAGTTGGTGGCTCTTCAATCTCAGCTATTAAATTCAACTCCCAGTCAGGTGTGAGATCTCTCCATTTTCTAACAATTTCAGGGTTACTAACCATGAACTAAAACTCTTTACTTCACGGCCTATGGACAAAATTAAGAATTCAGTTTCAACGCCTGTAAGGCTTTGGCTAAATTTTTTTCTGTTATTTATTATTGACAATTTTCTAAATGCCTAAAAGATTTCAATACATCAAAATTTGGGACCCGATTAAAATAAAAATTGGTATACTTCATTGTTTAAAATTTCGATGGAAATTTAATTGAAAATAATGAAAATATTATCTGTTGAACTATTTTGATTAATGGTCAGAATTTCTAATTCGTTTGTGAAATTTACGAGAAAGAGAGTGCGGTTTTTTGCCTTTACAGTATTTCTTCACAATATTGCAGACGTCTATTACAACTGAAACGTTGACGTTTGAAATCGTATTGATTTGAATTGGAGCGACATTACAACATAATGCGTGGTCCATCCTTAACGAAGCAGAGTATATTTGCTATGCAAATGGCAGCAATGTGTAATCTAAATTAATGCGTGCCCCTTTGGCCCAGCCGATAGGGTATCTTGATGGTTCGCGAGGTGTATAATTCGCTATCTGAAGCTGCTTCTATGGCGATGTATGGCGTGCGTGCCTGCGATTTGCATGAAGCCGTGGGATGAATTACACAGTGACGCTTGGTTGTCTCATGCACTCACATGCGCAGCATTTCGCATGCATTTTCACGTTAAAATTCTGCCATTGCTAGGGAAATGTCCCTCTATACTTAGGTTAGTAATATTTATCGCCAAAACATATTATAGACTGCACGTACAAGATAAAGTAAAATCATGTAACGTCCGGAAATTCTGTTGAAAATTACTGTCAATAAACAGAATCGTTCATAGTTTGCTCCATATTTAATTTTATAACGATAATAATCAATTATATTAGTATATTCATACATTTAATAACTATTTAATCAGGGGATATTTGAATTAATTTTTTTTAAAAGTATTTAAACAGAATGCACCTTCTTTTGAATAAACAAAATTTAAATAATTTAACGATAATCAACTCTTAAGGTTATAAATATTAATTGCTGCATTATTATCAGGTTTACCACACAAGCCTGACCAAAAAAGGAACGATGCTGTCGCTCAACAAATTATTCTTGCTCTCTTTGTAGTATAAATATGATAATTCATGTAACCCAAAATATGTGGCTGAGAAATATTTGACAGTAAGCAAAATTTATTTCATAAGAGTTTTGAAAGACTGGTACATTGAATGTAGGGTTGGCACGACTCAGTATTGGTAAAAAGCCTGTCTGACGTCATCACTGACGTGTAAGGGAGTAACCAAACTCATCCTTGAAAAGCTAAATTTGTACACGGGGCAATGAAAATTGCGGTAGTATAACGGTAGTTTATACTATCGCGTGAGGATATGCAAATAACACCCGTTAATTGAAACTTAATTAAAGGGAGACGGTAACAGTATTTCAAGCATTCCCGTAATTTATTTGATATCCGAGAAATGAATTTTTCAAGAAAAAAAAACAACTCCTTTCTAAATACGACAAAGCTCTGAAATGATTTATGTGGACAATAATAGTTTCTTCTTCGATATTTATGAACAGAGGAGGAGGGAATAAGACATTGTATTAATCCATTATACGTTATTACAAAGAAAGGAGGAAAGGAAGGGAGGAAAATATTGCTAAGCGTTATTCCTTACTTTTATACATTAAAGTTTTTAACACAGCAAATTTATTTCCTATTATAAAAACGTAATAACCCCCATTGTTGGTGATTTAAAATATTATGTAAATTATATGTAACACTTTTTTTTTTCGTATTGTAAATCATTGCGAAACATTTCAGAAAATACATGCATCATTTTATGGTATTAATGATAGTTTACATGTATTTTTTAGTTAATATCGTACTGCTTTGGCAAGGAACAACAACAATGGGGACGAAAAAGTATTAATGTAAACATTATCAACACTCCCACCTCGACAATAATGAGGTGCGAGAGTGTTTCCGTGTACATAAATTTTGCTGGCGGAGTCACGAAAAATATCGTAAATCAAATTATGCCGAGGAAACAGCTCTTTTCTTCTCGGAACCGAACGGGCTCCGGTTGACAGGTAGCAACTACGTGTCAACAAGGTGACAGATTACTTCCTCGGGACACCGCAGGAATGGAAATAATTCGGAGCACGAAGCCGTTGCCATCCACTCCCTAATGACGTCATTTCGTAACGAGTCCAAGGAGGATGACAAACGACAAGAGGTGGAAGCGACGCCGGCAACGGCCGGGAAATCATATTATAGCTATTTATTCGCTCGGGAGGAAAAGCGGCCGCGAAGGCGTAATCACGTTAAAGGAGTTTGCGCGACAGCCGATACCTGTTCGTGCTTGGCATTAGAAGGCTCTAAAGCCTGGGTACAGAGATTATTACTAGCATATTCCCTGTATATATATAACATATTTTTAAATTTTCAAAGTAATCAAATAACATGCAGATAAACTACATTTTTAAATATAAAAGATTTCGGACAGAATTTGTAAAAATGCTCAATAAAAACAGAAATTGAACTAAATCAAAGGAAATGTTGGAAAAATCTGACCAAAAAAAGACAGAATACAAGAAAAATAAAGGTACAACGTTTTTTCTAACATGTCAGAACTCGTGAAGCGCACTTAAAGCGCGGGACTGTTCGACTTTCATAAGCTGATAAAGTTTTTTAGTAACCCGTTCGTAAAATTAAGAGGAAACTATGTCCCATTAATTTTTCTGTATTCTGCCTTTATTTGAATTTTTTTCAATTCACAGTTTTATTAAAAAGACTCTAAATTATATACTATTAAAAATAATTTCGGAGTAATTTTAGATAGATAGATTTATTTGTCACAATAGGTTGAGCCCGGTGGCAACATACATTTAATATTCCAATAAAGGAATAGAGGTTAAAAAATTAATACTACTATTAATATTGAATATACAAACAAGTTAACACTAATTTTAAGCTTAAATATATTAAGTTAAACCATGTCCCTAATTGGGTCCCTAAATGATTTTACACTCTTCGGAAAAGTCGCTAGTAAATTTGCAGAAAATTTCCAGTCTTTTACGGTCCTATTTATGAAGGAGTATCAATTCTTTATGAATTATCTCAGAAGTATCATCCTTGGTTGCTACAAATGAGACTCTTGTAATCTAATAAGTAAAATTTCAGGATCATGGGACGGCCATTACAGATACAAAACCTTATTGTATAGTTATTAACTACTTATAATGCAAGTATTACTACTTAAATAAAATTATAGTTAATAAAATAACTCTCAGTAAACATATCTCAGAGGAATATAAGTAAAATTATCTGTTAAAGGATACGGGAAAAAATATGCCATGTTCTAAAAGATGATACTACGACAATACTATGATACATTTTTCACCCAGGAAGGACATACTTATATATAGAAAATCGCTAATTATTTTCGGTGTCACTCGTGTTCAATAACTAGAATTTTTCATGATATTTTATCAGAACAGAAACTTGAATTTTATTTAAAATGTTAGAAGTAAGGACAAGTAGCTTAGAGATGCAACCCTTGAGCAAAGAAGATTGGGGTCTGAAAAAACATGGCGAACTCAACTCCATTTTATATTACGTAACTAATATCCCTTAAGACCTATTGATCATAATTGGTAGAAGAAATGAAGGTTGAAATTGAAATCTTTTCAATTTCAGATGAATATCCGTTCGTTATGAGCACTATATGAGGAATGAAAAACCTATAAATATGACAATTATTTCTGAATATAGTTGAGTAAATAACATCAAACAACATTTTATTTCCTTTTTTATGTTCGACGGAAACCTACGTCCGTGAACTGACGTGAAATTAATATTGTTTAATTTTATCCTCTTGTCTTTAAAATTTTAATGGTAAAATTTTGTTTATTTCTTGTATTAATATATTTGATGTATCGTATTTCCTCGACCAAAGACTCATGGATTAAATGATAAATTTTTTAAAAAAATCTTACAGACACTTGTAGGCGGGTTTTACAGATTTATGGAGAAACATTACTATATACTCAAAATTATGGACTACACAATAATCTCGGGCATTTTGTAATTTTTACATTGACAACTTTCTCTCTTCCACTCTCTTCCAAACTATCTATGTTTATTCTGGGTTGTTTAAACCAATTGTTCGACCCGCTAATTTTTGCGAAACATTGATACATACAGTCTGTTGTTCTTCTTTATTTAATTCATTTTTAAAGTAATTTTGAGTTGATACACTTACGGAAAAATTGATCCAAGTATAAACACTGAAATATTTTTATAAATATAATTGTTAGGTTTATTGATAGAGCTTTGTTCATTTTATGAACAAAGAATTGTTTGCTCATTTAAGTTTAACAAGAAAATATTTGATGGTATGAATAATAATAGATGAGTACCATGTAATTAAAGAATATCGTAAGCCATAAATGCGTACATTTGAATATTCCCAAAATATTTGGCTTCCTAGTATTACGATCGCTGTAATGCGCTTAACAACTTACAGATAGGGAGGGAGAAGGCTTGGATTCCATTATGAAACGATTTAATTTATATCTCAATACCTAAACTGAAGCGCGTGCAAGGCTTGTATTGTAAGACTAAACAATGTCTTTGCATAATAATGAAAGGGAATGTGATTGAGCGTATTAGGCTCGTATTTGAGGAGAACCTGGTTCTCAATCTTCTTGAAGTATTTCGAAGCTAAATTGATATTTACTCTAATTGGGAGTGAGAAGCGGCATCAGCGGCTAATCAAAGTTCAAAGAGGTAAAATATATGTCTCGAATTATTAATAATTTCTCAAGACTCAAGGTAAAAATGCCAACATTTAACCTACTGCGTTTTAATTACTTTGAAGTACTTCAAAAGCAGCTAAATTAAGAAGAAAACTAATTAAGGCTGCCATCTTATCTCGAGCTAGACAGTTGCACATCTTATATCCCAGGCGTACAGAGCGCAGTAATTAGAGAGCCTTAGTTGGGTGTGATACACCGGAAGCGGGGGTGTGGAGACTCTTCCGCTCCCCTGCCAATGATTTAAATTACATTCCTCGACGTTATCTGCTGCGCGCAGTCTCCGCGCCTTCAATGGGAATCGAGCCATTCGGGATTGCTCAGGTGCGAGGTCAGCTTAATCATTGCTACCATCAAATACGACTCAAGACCTCATCTCATTCGCTTCCTTTCTGACCGAACATAAATCTGAGAACGAATATTTTGGACCTTAAGTAACATTTAAAACTGTTGACAAGGTTTCAAGGGAGATGGAAAGCGAAGCACTATTTGACTGTACACACAAAAAAATTCTGAAACATTTTCTGAATGCAAGTGAAACACGTATATGCTTAAATGACGTACATTTTTATACTACGTTTGACTACAAAGATTAATCCTAATTAAGATCCAAAACTCTTGTAAGGAAGCTTACGAAGATTTACCACTTGAGTTGGAAATTCTGGAACACAATGGAAAGTTACGGTTTTTTAGTTTTATTAGTCTTCATACTGTTTGTATCATGCTTAACTTCTGTGATACAATTAATGATTCAGTAATACTGCAGAAGTAAACACATAGCGAACAGATTATTGCGTTATCGGTAGTTTACCATATGAAGATTACTGGTCAATTAGAAACATGAAAAGAATAAAACACTGACTAATCAAACCTTAAGAAAATTACATCTGTATGCTTAAATTCATGTTTAAATGAGGCCAGAAACAGACAAAAAATTAGTGATCACAACCAACGAAAATTTAAAAACTACATGTTTAGGTCCAGAAATAGACACACTTCAGGTTGAACTAAATAACAATATACAAAACTATTACATTACAAAGTTGTTAAAGTACAGACAAAGAATACAATAATAAAATAATCAAGGAACATAGAAATTTAAAGAAGCAAAGATAATAAGTATACATTTGATACACTCTATTTAATGAATTAAGACATGTAGTTCTTTTAAACTTTTAAATTTCTACAGGATAATAGTCGATAAGCACACAACTTTGGAAAATTATCTTTGAATATGAATGGATTAAATTTCAAAATTCAATTATTTTAAAACTTCCCTAATTAATAGTTCCTTAATACACATTTTTATGAACTAAATGGACCACAAGAGTAAAAAAATCTTATAATAGTCATACAAAGCCTTAACGCTTTTAGAGGTACAATGAGTTCCACAACCACTACTGTACGGTCTATCGTTCAGGCTCTCTTTGAAGTAACCGCGATGCCTGTCTGCTAACATAACCTACAAATAAATTCTCCCTGCACATGTGCAGATTAAATTTAATTTAGATGAAGAGATAAAAGAGGTATTATTCAGACTGCAAGCAATCAGCAAAGAGTGATGAGCCTTTGTTATTGCATGTCTGGGCGTTATGAACCTCACTTAAATTTCATTTGGTTTGTTATAAAACGTGACGTTTGATGGTAAAACGTTCTGAAAATGACTTCAAACTATATTAAAAGTAATTATTTTTCAGAACTGATGGTAATACGCAATTTAGAATCTGTGTATTTTTTATATAACGTGGCTTTTAAGTTTAGTTTTAACTTGGAAAATTCTATACATATTTTAATTATACTGCAGCACTTTTCCATAACCAGTAACTGCACAAATTGAAAGGTTCTTTGTATTGCAGAATCCTAATAGCTTTACTTTATTGTTTGACTGAAATAGGTTGAACCTTTGTCCATTGAAGACTTTTAATACATCTAAATTTAGAATAGTTTGATTTAAAAAAAGTACATATATATGCATTTAAAATTTTGACGGTCTGTTTTCGTTTACGATTATAATAAAACATTATAAATGAAAAATTGGTAGTGAATGATTACAATACACGTCTTCTCTCTGTTTATTTTAAAATATGAACGAATTATTTTTTATTAAGTGGTATAGGTAATATGCATTGTGTAACAAAATTCGACGCCAAAATTTCAGGATTCCTTAAATTTAAAAAAAAGTAAATATACATCAAAAAGGGTCCAGAAAAAGGATAAAAACGTTATCCGAGCTTATATGATTATTAGTACCTGACGAAATGCCTTTTTATCTGAACTAAAATGCGAGAATGTGTCATATGAGGAATCGTGCTGCGAATATACTTATTGTTGACCTGAATACTTCTTAACACCCGCTAATAATTACCCGAAAGGTACTTAGCCGTATCTGAACGGTGTACATCTGGCTAGTTGAATGATGTGTTAAATAAAGTTACCTCATATTGACTGAATATAGGAGGCGCCTCTTCTTCGCAATGAGTTTTGGACACGATCAGAACTGCATGGTGTAGCGACATGCTGCTACAATTCGTTCACGGAGAGTTACAGAAACACCAGTAATCATTTGCAGATCCTAAGAAGTATTCAGGTCAACATAAATTTTATACGCAACATATTTCCTCATATAACAATTTTAACCATACTCTCGCATTTCAGGCGAGATAACATGTCATGCACTAATAAGGTTTTAGAATTTTGTTACAGTCTGTATAATATTTTACTGAAGAAAAGTTTTTTGGAGAAGGTGGATATAGAAATTAACAACTAAAAAAATTATAAATACTACGATATTATATGCAGATATTTGCTTTAATATGAGTACATCAGTATTAATCGTTAAACGAAGAAGATAATCAGTGTTGAAACGTTTGGAATTTTTAATTTACATATTAGTTGTTTCTCATTGTGAAAATATGAGCATATAAGACCATACTTTATTATTCATATTATTTATCTGTCTGGCATGAAACCGGAAACTGACTATTCATCACATTTACCTGGAAAGTTCTCGTCTACCTGCTGGTCGCTTTCTAAGTTGCGATTGTAAATTGTGTCTCGATTGACCTAGTTGCTTCTCTGGATATCGAGAAATTTCTTGAGGATTAAGGTCTTCCAGTTTCATCAACTGTGAATCCTTGGAGCTTATATAAATAGTTGCCAATTTGGGCCAATAATAACACTCCGCGATATGCATCGACTAATGAGAATTGCAAAACGCTGTTAATACGAGGTCCAGAGAAACTAAACCCTATTTCTCTCAAGTACATTGCAACTGATGGTGGTACCCCTGCCAGCATAGTATCACCCGCATCACGGCATGAGAGGTGTGATCCTTATTTTTTTTAATTATAAGTTTAGATAGTTTTGAACATCGATAACAGAGATTTAAGTTTTTCTTAGTCTCCAGAAATATTTACGACCATACATCACTCTTAACCACTCAAACGGTTGCTTACAACACTCGAAGGTTCAGCTGGGTCTTTAACACGAGTATCATCACTTGATTACGTCATCAGAGCTGTCTTCTAAAGACCATCCTTTCAGGCTGTTGCAGCAGCTGTGACAAGGGTTAGCGGCTCGGAAATATCGGGCCTTGCAAAAACAACACAAGCAGCTTGCGTCAGTTGAAGGCTCCTATCTTGCTGTAAATAATCCGGCATTAGGCCTAAACCTGTCAGCTTCGACTAATTTATTATGTAACGCACCTCAAAAAGTGTTGAATAAGCTGTTATGGCGCAGAATGAAAACACCGAGCGAGCAAAAACTGGAGTAGAGGAAAAATAAAATATCCATCCGCGCAGAGCCGGCTGAGGTACAAATACGCTCGTTAGAAAAAACATCGGCATACACAATCCAGATCGCTATAAAAATAAGAGGCTAGAACATTGATTATATAACGCTTTTCAATTAAATAATTCAAGGAACAAGTAACTCTTACAGGAGTAAAAAAACAATACAGAAATTCTTGTCAAAATCTTTAGAGCAATGCTAAATTTACCAAACATAAATTACTTAATGTTGAGTTATGTATATAAAATGGTATTTTACAAGTTCTTCTTCAAACTAATTGAGCGGAAATTCAGTTTTATTACTCACGTCCTAGATTTTAGATTGAATAAATTGAAACAATAATTTCAATATATAAATATTAGTAACTCCAGTCAGGTCAAATATCAATAAAAAGGTAAATTAAACTCAAGCAGAGAAAGCTATGAATGTAACCTTATGTTTGCTTGAGAATTATTTTAAACATATTTATAATAAATGTTTAAAAATCTTCATATATTGGCTTACACAGAAACTCTTCCCTCTACTAAAACAAATATCAGACTTTATTTGAAACTTTATTTATGGGTTTAAAAACGCATTTGATAAGAATATACCTGAATTACTTCATTTTATATAACTGTTATAATTATAGAATTATTTGGGCTTGCTCACGGAAATAGTTTATTTTCTTGAAATATGAAAAAAGCATAATGTATTTACGTTTTACTATAATTTCTTAATTATTTAATTAGTTATTAACCAATATAAGGAAACAATCAATCTTAGTGGAAGTAACTGATCATGTGAATAAGTATTTAGCACCAAATATTAAAATCAATGTTACAAAAGAAGGTTTATTTTTAACGTTTATATATACCAAATATCGTATAATTTCATTTATATTATTAAAAATAGATTTCATATGATTATTTAAATGTCTATCTTTTTCATGATCTGTAAGAATTCAGTACTTTACCACTTAAGACAACCAAAGCATTCATTATTTACATCCTGAATTGCACAGTGGCGTTATTATATTGTCAGTATGCTTATAGATCATAAAATAGATACAATTGCTGTCCCGTAATTGATCCTCATACTTTATGAATATTGTTTTAGGAAACCGAACAGTTGCATGCAGAGATAATGTCGACTATAAATGGTTTTTAATAGTATATCTTGATAATAAACTTTTTAACCGTATGTTTTCAAACATACAAAACTTACTCGTAGCTTATAATACCGTATTAAGGAATTTATCAATATTTCCCCTCACACTAGAAGTGATAGGCTATAAATTTTGCGTTCCCATATTAGTCTATATAAAGAAAAAACAATGAGGAATTTTGTTGATGTTAATGTATACTGATATGAAGCTTAAATTTTTTTGCTTTATTCTGGGAGAGATACAGGAAGGATATCTTCGAACAGTTTAAAATTATTTTCAAGGAACTAGGTAATAGTGAACGTTAAGGTTTCAAATATTGTGGATTAAGACACCTTGATCTGCATTAAAAAGTGGGAACAAACAAAAAGATACGAAAAATGTGACCATGGTAAATAGAGATCAAATACCCACTTAAAATTAATAT
Source organism: Eucriotettix oculatus (assembly GCA_034510155.1). Classification (NCBI taxonomy): domain Eukaryota; kingdom Metazoa; phylum Arthropoda; class Insecta; order Orthoptera; family Tetrigidae; genus Eucriotettix; species Eucriotettix oculatus. The sequence continues at coordinate 53,542,545 of CM067381.1, forward strand.
CACTTTAATAAACCAAAACTTGCCCGTGAAAAATGGGAATGGAATTTAGAGTATCTATTATATATATTCCCTAATAAAAGAATCAATAGGCATAAAAGTGGTATACGAGCAATATTAAACCAATAGAATAAATACGATAATTTTTTTTAATTACTTAAGGAAGAAAGATTTGATACTTTTACTCGACTTATAGAAAGAAATTATAAATTTAATAATACATATATTAAGAGACTATACATAAGTGAATTCATTAAAAATAAAATAAATCGAGTTAAGGTTGAAGTTTTATTCAAAATATAAGACTGCATAATTTTAAAAATTATAACCTCAAGCATCAGCTCAGTTCTACGATATTCTGATGCATTATTTTGGCATTTAATTTTGTAATGTAAACTTAATTTTCCTTCGATACCAAAAGTTGATACGAGCTATTTAATTGACTATAGCTGCATATAATATTTGTTGCTTCGATACAGTTTATATTACAAATTAAATTCATACTTTGTGTAACTTTTAAGGCGGAAGCGTAATTAAAACATATACTAGCCTCGAAGCACTATATAAAAACTTTTAGTTATTAAAAAAATCCTGAGAAGAAGAATGCAGCAGTTTCCTGGAAGAAATATTCGCTCCGAAGTTGGAGCATTAGTCAGCGAGAAGGTGTGAACTTCGCGGAGCAATCTGTAATGGGCGAAACAAAACAGCGGGCCAGCTCTTGTCGTTTTAATTACGGGATTACGCACCTGTTCTGCCTGAAACTGTAATCACTATCTTGGGTCAGCGAATTCCCCTGCTCAGTATCGCATTAATTTCCCGGAAGCAAAACGCTGGCTGCTAACAAAGAGGCGGTTCAACTAGATAAACGAGGCAAATACTGACGCTCGCTGGGTTGCGAAATAAATTGCATTTAATGATTAGTCGAAGGGCGTACCTCTAAAGGTATTGTATGTACTCTAATTACATTTTAATAAACGATATCAATATGCTCAATGATAACTTCATTTGTATCTAAAAAGAAATACATAAATATAATGATAAAACTCTAATTGACTAAGAAACAAAATAATTTAGTATAAAAGTTACCTACCTGTGGGAGTTTCTCTCACAGAGTGACTGCGGGGCTCACCTGATTCTGTCGGCAATGCCTCGTTCTCACTCTGTTTTTTTTATCAAAGTTCTCACATGCCTAGACACCTTCATCTATTTTGGGAGGTATATGTACTGGGGTCGAAGACCTTGGGCATATGGCAAGAGTTGTCCGCTGATCCCATTGTATCAGCCAGACAACTGCCTCCTAAAACTGGTGGAGACACGAAGAAGAGAATGCTGCGACCCAACAGCAAACTCGTCTCCCGCCATTCGGAAGGACGTGAGAATAGTACCCAATGCCCGACCTACCAGATGCAGGCTTTCTAGAGTTTTCCCTGCATCACTTTAGGTGAAACACCGGGTAGGATCTTTAAACCACAGCCCTTGGCTACCTTTCTCTGCCATCCGCATCCCCCCTTTTCAATTCCCTTCCTATGCTATTAAAGGGGAGTTGTCTGCTTCAGGATCACCCTCATTAAGCCAAATAATAAAATCTTTTATATACATCGATAAAGTAGAAAGGATTTTGGCTCAGAATCAGTACTACCCCCAAGCCAAATGTTTTTCTGTAAGTGATGCAGTGTGCCTATACTGGCAAATGAAGTTACACTTTTAAGTGAAAACAGTTACCCATAATTACCCGAGAAGATCAATTATAAATAGAAGCATTAAACTACTCGTGAACTATGCGTAATAGAAAATTAAATACCTTGTTGGCAATTCAAAAAATTATTCATCTGCATTCAGAATCCTAATTTTAATAAAGTAACCATAATCCACCCTGTTCCTCCCTTTCGACATGTAAGAATTGGTCTTAGTTGCAAAATATTTTAATGGTCTTCGCCAACGAATATCAAAACAGAAATCGTTGTTGCCCCAGATGATGAGATATTGGATTTTGACGCTTCAGGGTCTGCAGGAATATAATCCTCTTTCCGGGATGGGAACCAGGAAAGAATAACTGATCTGAGAATATATATGAGGGACTGATCATATAGTTTTGTTTAAAAAAGTTGGAAACCCAAGTGAGATTTTAGATTTGGGATTCTTATTTTGGAGAAAAAAATCATTCCTACTTACTTGTACCATATAGACGCTTCAAATGACAGTACGTAAATCTGAATAATTTTGAAAAAACTAAGTCATCTAAGAAATGTTTGAATTCTCTGGTGGCAATTTAGGTATCGATAGTCATACTGATGTTCGTAAGTTGCGCAAAACAGATAACTGACCTCGAAAGCTATGTCACAGCCATTTCAAGCTAGCACAGACCCGTTGGTCATTGTTGGAAGCCGATATCTAGGTGAATCGCAATACTGGCCTCCAGTGCAGCGTGACATAACTTCCAATTTGATGGCGATACTGCAAATGAACAGCTCCAAATGATTACCGTGTAATTAGTGCTCACGGTCCGGAGAAATTTAGCAAATACGGATTTGGAATGATCAATTAGACGGAGTAAAGCCTTGTGCAATTACACTTATCCCATAACGCAGGGCGCGGGCGTCGGAAGACTTAGCAACCCCCTGTGTACGCTACGAGTGTTATTATCCGTGAAGCCACAGATTTGCCTTGCGATTGCGTTTTAAACACACCTAACCCAAAGAACCTGGATAACGTTGTCTGTCGGTCAGACGAGTTGAACGAAACAGAGGCATATTTTAATTCGTTATTTTATATAAAAAAAACATTCAAGTAATGTATTACTCAAAATGTTGAAATATTTTCCTTACATTCAACAGCAATTATACATTGTTTGTTGTAGTAATGATTTCAACGCAATATATACAGAATAAAATATATAATAAAATTATCTATAGTCCTTTTCAAATGGGAGTCAATCAATCAAATTCTTGCGGCGTTGTCACATATTACTATCCACGCAGCTGAAATATGGGTCTGTTGAGTTGGAGATAAGACGATGTTGCAAAGTTCATGTAATACTCTAATATCATTAGTCGAATGCCAAAACGGCTCTCATTTGGAAAGGCTATTGTTCGGCTTTCTTTTCTATCCAGCACGTCTTTAATGCACGCGCAGATTCTATACACCAAAGACTGCAATTATCCAATTAATCTATTCTGTCATCTTTTACTAATAACAGGTCTGTGACAACAAATGTTATTTTGTAGGTCTGAAATAGATTGAGAAATTAAAAAACCTTCCGAAAATTTAATTTGTAAGTACTGTGAAGTATTAAACGGGTCTGTTTTTCTTTTACAATTCTTAAAAACTGTCTTATTTAACATAAAAATGTGTTAATTTTGTGAATTTCTATAGTTAATTACTTTTTCGGGAAGTATTGTATCTAAATTGTAAGCACAACACGGTGTATCTGACTGATTTATTCAATTAATAGTAATTTATTGGAACTGGATTGTTGACGTTTTCTTTTAAGTAATATGAAGAACTTTTTTATCTTCAATTTCTGTGCATTATTTAGGCTCCATTAATGGATGGCTTAGTTGTAAAATAACAAAGATGAATGTGCCGAGCGATGTCATTCCCTCTTACTACAAAAAATAACAAAATAAAGATATTAATACATATTACCAATTAGGAGTTTCTCATACCATAAATCATGAGATAAATACAAATTAGTTTTGTTTGAACATTCAGACCACTTATAACATTTATCTCGTATTGGTAGGATGACTTACCGTCACGAAAGTTCACGTAAATGTACTATCTTGACGCGGCGCCGGTCAAGATCAGTACTCTCAAATTATATATATATATTATTCAGTTTCTTCGTTGTTCACATGTTAAGACGTAATTATTCTATTTTAAACACCAAATTGAAAATTAGAACGAAACAATCCTAAGCAATTTCCTCCGAGTAAGAATTTTATATAACAATTAGTGTTAAGTTCAACATCTGGAAAAGTCGTGTGCCTTCTGCGGTTGAGAACCTTTGTATTTCAGAAAGAAAAATTACATGAGACAACACCTGTTACTAAAAGTACTGCAAGTTTGAAATTAGCGACCATGTAAAACTTGGGAGCTCCTTTAATGTCTGTCTCCTGTCAGATCCGTGAATTACCTTCTGCCTCCTAAATATATCATGCCGCGGAACTAAACTTGGCTGTTTACATATTCTATAGCCTCGCGCAAATTGTTAAGTGCAAAGTTCGGCTGTGAGTCTGGAGTGTCACAGCTAGTAACACCCACTCGTGAGGGTGTCACTAATTATTGGCAATCTTCGCAGCTCAAACTCGAAAATTTACTAGCGAAAAAAACGACACATGTCAATTTTAGCACTTAACCTTACTATACAGGGCAGATCCTTCAAATATTTCAACATGATAAAGTTTTAAAATTCAACTAGTATAATTTTTAAAAACCATTATTAAAACTTAATTGAAACAAAGTAAGATGATAAAAGTACAAAACTTTCCGAGAATACCTTGTTCCTTTCTCAGATGTACATGATAAAAAGTGAACCTAAGTGATGCTGCGTGGATATTAATAGTTCTAACTCCATTATACCATTCTAGTAATGTATTGGTCCATTATTATTCCTCTTTCCTGACGATACAAAATTCTTCATGTCATTTAAATATATTTACACTTCTTATTCTTATCCTCATTCATGTCTCAAAAATAAATTAGACACTATAAGTGACTGTGAATAAAATGTTTCCCTGGTTTGAGGTAGAAGTGAAATATTAAAGGGAAAATAATAAATAAGAGGACTTTGGAAGGTATGAAGATGATCATCTGTTTCTTTCGAGGAAAAAAATTAAAGTATATATATATATATATATACATGATTGGACGGAATTAATTAGAAAGTAAACATTACGTGTCATTAAAGTACAAATTATTCAGAGAGGTTGAATATAACAAAACATTTATCATTGCAGTAAGATCAGAGAATTATTGAATGAAAGAAGATCTTACAATTAAATTTGAAATAGAAATAATACGAAATTTTATATTTAGTGTGTCGTTGGTTTCAATACGTACATTCCGTAAAGTTTTTTGTGTTTAACGCTGTTTATCTCAAAAGGAGATTCTGTTGAAGATATATGATTCTTCATTTCACCTCTCCTAGGCCAAAAACGTCTCACGTAAATCATGATCTCGGCGACTTAATATTTATTCCATATGATTTCCTATACCATTCATTCCATTGCCATGAAATTTTGGTGTAGGCCTCTATCAAGAAAAATGTTTTGTGAATATTTCGAAGATTCAGATTCTTTTCCTCTCCCCCGTCAGACCGAAAACCATCTTACCGTAAAGACACACAAAACATGCAAATGGATAGCGAGGAATAATTCTGAAATTTAAGTAACACGATTTAAGTAACAACACATTTTAATTAGTTAATAATAATTAATAATTTTGTCTATGTCGCAATTCAAATGGTTATGAATTACGATTCTGACGCCCGAGACGGGATTTTCTGTAACTATGTTACTTACCCGATGTGACACTCGCAAAAGCAATTAAAACGTATCATTACTTAATTAAAATGTAAATTTACCCTTAATGACTATATAATCATGGGTAATGATGCTTTTAAATTAGTTTATAAATATGAAAAATGTCGAAGTGCAGAATGATTATTTAAAAAGAGGTGCAGCACTAACTCAATTTTATTTTTCGTAGATATGTATGTTTCTATATATATGTTTTGAATCAACCCCCCTAATTTAAGGTCAGAAAATGTAATACTCTACAGACATATAGAACGTATAACAGTATACATTATATGACGACGTTCGCGAAAACAAAAGCAACAAATAAAATATTAGTTACATTTAAGCAATTATTTACACGGGTATCGGCGGACATCCAGATATTAATATAATAAATGTATTGAATACAAATTTTCCATTTGGATCTTACTGAAAATAATTTTTTCAAATTTAGATTTATTAACGTAAAATACATTTGATAATATGGGTTGCATAAATTACAATCATTTCATTTAACAAGTTAAAAATCATCGTATTTCAATGAAAAGAGAAACTTTTAATTATTTACATCTTAATTGGACCATCCATCTTGCAAGTAAATGAATTTCTTGATTCTATTGAAACCAATGAAGTATGAAAATGATTTGAATATAAAGCTTAAAATAATAATATATTAGGCATATTATTTTTATATAATTTGTATATAAATAGTTTTACTTTTACGGTTCTTAGCGTTATAGATAAATGGAGGCATCAGACTATTTACGTCATATAAGTTAGAATTACGGTAATTGGTAAAAGGAGTTTAATTTTATTTCAGAACATGGAATATAAAATGACCCCTTGCAAAAAGTAATACCCTACAAGGTGTGTAAATATTTAAACTATACAGAAAATAAAAAACAGTTGTACAGTGATTGAACTTACTGATTGCCAATCAGAAAATGATGTAGTTGTATTAATTCACTCTTGAAATACATTTTTGGTGATCTATGTTAATTTTTTATTAATAAATTTTTTCAATAATTCAAATTTAATGCTTGACAAATTAAACCTGCGATTGATGTCATATTTTTTGTTCTAATGTGCAGATATTTTATAGAATTAAAAGGAAAGTAAAGCTTAAGATTGTAAATATAATACAAGACACATCGTGTAATTGTTACATTGCTAGTATAGTCTTCAAAGTCGTAGATTGTATACTAAACACAACTTTGTATCACTTTGCATGAAATTTATCGTCCAATACACCGCCAAAAGGGGATTTCATATTAATCAAATATTTTCCTGTACAGCTCCAGGCAACTCACAAGATTCGATTGCTACAGAGTTGCGTCAAATTAAACGCGCTTCAGCTACGAAACATTGCGTAAGAATATGAATTTCACAAGTACACACGTATATTATTCATTCATTCCTTATTCAAATGGGACACGAGAACAAATAAAAAATGATATGTATATATTGCTTGTTTGCAATCAATTCTATTATGTAAATATTTATGAACCATATGGACGAATGTTAATAGAAAACATTTATTACTGGGACAACTGAATTCTATTTGCTTACAACGGTGGACAGACTGAAACTGAGATACGTAGAAATTTTATTTATTTAGAGATACATACTGCAAATTTTTGTCAACAGCAAATGATTACAAATAATCAGAGAAATTTTAATTCCTTTTGTCTCCTAAAGGAATTTTATTACAACAAGATGGCAATTTCCTTTGTACAATTATAAATAATATAAATAAGTTGACTGTTTAAAGTTACCTCTTTCTCAAAAAAATATCGTAGTAGTTTCCAATATTACAGTTGCAGAGGAAACGAAAATTGTACACGTTACTAATATTAATTTTAACCCCTTTCCGATGTCCCTGTTTTAAAAATTTGTTCACCCACACATAAACTTGTGTAACGAATCTCTCCAATAAATTTTTAATTAAACCATGAATGTCGTTTTGTTCCACAGTTTTTGTATTTGCCGAAATAAATTTTTATTTCAATACTAGTAGTTTCATTACTCAGCTCTTTTATCTCAGAAAATTATGGAAAAGGGTTTAGATTTAGAAAATATACAATTTAAATATTAAGATAATTTTAGACTTCTCTTTGACCATAAGAAGTGATAGATTAATTGACCACGTTCAAAGACATGCGGGTCTTGTAAAATTAGTATTAGAGGGAAGTGTATGGGGTGAGAACAGAAGAGGGAGGCCAAGGGTGGAATAGGGTAAGAAGAATAGGAAGGATGTGGAATGTAGTAGTTATGTGGAAATGAAGAGGCTTGTGCAGAATAGATAGTCATGGAGGGTTGCATCAGACAAACAACATAATTTTTTAAGCTTGTCACAAACATATAAAATCAAATAATATTCTAATAAGTCTGTAAATCTCGATTTATGGCTAGAAACATTGTTCACGTAAATTTGCGGTTTTGGGTTTATCTTTCATAGAAGTTTTGGGAATACAGGCTCGTAGTCTCTCACTCGCAAAGGGATTGATTTTTTTGTGTAAATATACATTGAATTGACTTCGAGTGTTAATATTTGCTATTAATATTGTTTAATAAAAATGTAAATATTACGGTGTTGACACAAGCACACAAATTTCCTTTAGGCAAAACTGTCAATTGAGTTTGTTGTCTGAAACGACGAAAATGCCTGAATTAGTGTTACGGAACCGAATCTTCGAATAGCACAAAATCACGACAATCTGAACCTCAGTATATATCAGTTTTCATTCCACCAATTAAAATATTTCGAAAATAAAAATTTGATTGTTAGTAAGTTGAAACTTTGTAATGTTGCAAAATCGTGTTAATAGTTGAATTTTTTAGAACAGAAAAATATTTTTCCAACGTTTACAACTGTTTTAGTTTACTTTATTGAAGGTATACCTTATCGAATCTTGCGTTTCAAGATGCTCACATTTTATCTATGATTTGAGGCATTGACAAATGAGACGCCTAAATTTTAAAACGGAGACACCCTTTGTTAATTTTTTTAATCAAAGAATGCTGATGCATGTATTTCTGAGCCGAGGCCTCTATGTTGATTAAAACTTGGCTTCTGACCACAACACTGGCCGGTAATATCGCCGATCAAGAGAGATGAGCGTTGAGTCTGCAGCGAAGCTGGGGCAAGAATTTAATCACATGGTAATTCCACCCCCGCATTCCGATGTCAAGACCGAGTAATCGGGCGGGGTCCAGCCTTGTCGCTAATTGAAACGTGAAGACAGCTCCACGCGCAGCTATCATCTCTGGATCTATGATCTTCTCTCAGCATTGATAATAAGAACGATGCTCTTAAAGTTTCCTTAAGACAACCAACCCCCTAACATTTGTCGTTCGACATAAAAATCATCAACGTTTCTGCTGCTTCAACTATAATAATGAACAAATAAAATAAATTAAGCCAAAACAAAATTATAGTTTCCAATAGAAAATGATCCAATTCCGTTCCTCACTACATGTTCTATACTGGAGGAATTAATGAATAAACAATGCCATGATATATTAAAATTATGAGGATAAACACGATTTTGTCTATGGTATTTTTATCTGATAATTGATTACCAAATTTACAAGTCATTGGACGATTCAACGTCCTTACATTCGTTTTAAACGTTAAATTAACTTAGAAGTCGAATTTGAAATTAAATTGCATGATTTTCCATCCTTGTTTTGAGAATTAATTAAATGATTGATATAGAAACGATCCCATTTCTTTTAAATTTTTAATTATAATCAGGTATATTTCACAGGATACCAAAGATATAATACAGTTTTGACAACAATGGAGGATGTTATTTGTCTTTTCGTTGTGAACGATAAGTGCTGCATAGATTCCAAACGTAATTCAGAGACAATCAAGCTCACAAATTCGCATCATGTCTTTGTGAAAGTATGTAGCAATTTCCATCGATATTTTAGTAAGAGTTTATGCTTCTCTTAATAGATGTGCAGTTTATCGTGAAGCAATTTCACAAGGAATAAATAAATAAAGAAATAAATAAAGTTTAAGAAAAACTGTCTTTAGAAATGTAGATTATGCTTATGTTTATTGAGTTGAGTTTGGTTATCGAGTATAGGAACGCCTAATAGGACATTTAACTCGTAGTTAGTTTTCACGCCACCTTTAGCGCGGCAATCCAATGGTTTACAAATATTGAAATTAATATCTTATGAATTCTGCAATATATCGAAAGGAAACCTACACGAAAATATAACTTAAAATTCCTTTTTCAATCTCTAAAACTTTCATTGAAATCCGTTGAGCCGTTCTGGAGCATAAACAAATCACGTGTATAGTCAAACCGCATTCACAGATTTCAGATTTCAACGCACGTAAAGGAAGAAACCTTCCCGTAGAATTAATTTTATATCATATTAATATCAGTATCAAAACGAAACATGCAGGAATATTTAAGTTAAATTTCCGGCTTTTTAACCCTTAAATTTGCATTGAAATCCGTTGAGCCGTTTTGTAGTCTATTCGAGAAACATACGTACAGACAATCAGGCAGACACTTAAATTTAATTTATTGGTACAGGTGAAGGCAAAAAAATTATCCTATACGTGAACGTGTAATGGCGTCACGCAACGTCACCTAGTTACTTCCCCTCAACAGTTTATATTACTATGAAGCTGTAGAATAAAGTAAAAATGTGTAAAAATAAATGGCAATAGAGATTTACATCCGGGTATTTTAGACCTTCTGATGATGCTGTAATTTCAATGAACCGCGAAACGAATGGGCATCATTACTCAGAAACCTAGAAGTGGTTTTCTTTAGAATTGTTTTGAATGTTACTTTGACATGAACAAAACATAAAATGAAATGACGATGTATGCATATTTAAAAAAATTATTTATTCTTTGCTGCCTGTAATAAATAGTAATCCACGAGAGCAAAGCCTCAGGCAACAGATAATTAAGATAATTACTGGATTGTTTTACTTGTGGTTAATCGTATTTGTCTTTTATATACTGATACTTGGACATTTATTTTGAAAATATAACAGAGAAAATCAATGAAAGGTAATACACATTCATTATTTCAGAAAGATCCCTAGAAACGAATTAATTTACCTATATCATCGTAATTCTTCAAAACATAAAATGTGTAAAAGGAGAATTTCTCAGGTTGAATGAGCCTATAGGCTATTTTTTTTTAACCTGAAACAAAATGAAATGAAAATTTTAATTCTTTTATTCTTCTCTAACTGCGTGCGATTTAATTAATCCCTACAATTTGAATAAATATTATACTAAGGCTTAAATTCTGTCTAGAACTGAGTCATTATTACTTTATTCGATCCATTCGGAACGATCCTTGGGAACCATTACGAACGATATTACTTATACGTTAATTAATAGTTTCGAAGCGTGAAGATCAAATTCCGAGTCATGCTACCCATTCATTCGTGTCGAAATTCCGTTTAAAAAATTTAATTGGTGATTTACATTAAAAGCGCAACACATTTTCCTGTTAAATTAAGCTTGGTAACTTTAGAAAGTAGAGCCAGCGGAGCGTATTGGTCATAATCAATGGAATTCTATTCGTGACGCTTAAGGTGGGGCTTTGACGGTCGCTGGCGCGTGATATTATGAAAGCCCTGGGCACAGTCCAAGAAGCAGAGATGAAATAGCAATCCGATCAGAGAGCAGCCGAGCGAACATAGTTTATATATCGTTGGCCCAGCACCGCATTTCTCAAAGGAGAGCCACAGAATGTTTCGAAATTCCGCCGCGCGGGGGATAAAGAAAAAAGAATAAAATAACGTATTATTGCTCTACACTCCACGCCGAACTCCTAACAATGTGAACTATTCCAGAAAGAGGGAGAAAAAGGAACTTCGATTACGATATTTCCTATCTTCCTGAGAAATGTCCAACACCAATCCACGCTAATGGTTGCCCGTCTCGCAAAGAATACTGGAAGGAATTATTTGCTAACGACTTTTGTTTTTAATTTCGCAGACTATAATCCGAAGAGCCTCATGAACAACACTAAATATTGTCCTCTAAAATTTTGTCTTGTTTCAAAAACATGGAATTCATGTGTAATTTTTAATCGGTTTTGTGGCCGTTACTAACTTTATCTTCTAATTATACGATCTCACGTATAAAAAAAGAACGGTACTGATGATAACATAATTTAATGCAGTACACAAAAAATATTAAGATTGGTTCTTTCTGATTTCAATAGGTTTCTTGTTAAATCTAATTTAAATGGTGGAAGTTAGATTTTATTTAACATAATTGTGATACATGTATTGAATAATTAAATATATTTCGAATGCTGTAACTCTCATTTTATAAATTTCCCACATTTTGCTTTCTCACCTTCAAAAAAAAAAGATATAAATAAATTTTTATACTACAAATATTTAAACATTTTAATAATATTTTAAAACGGAAAGAAAGATAGGAATACAAGATGCAAACAATTTCTTTAAAGTTAATAACGATAATCTGGTTTGTAAATTTTTCCTTATGGGACTTAGATTCATTATTTCTATTTACTATAAATATACCTGAACGAACCGGATTTGTAAGAGTCAAAATTTCTAAAGGAGTTTAAAATTATGTCTCGAAAGAGGTGATGCATTGCAAATTAAATTGCAATGCAAACAGCGAAGAGTATACTTTTCAAGGATGACAGTTAAAAGACCAGGGGCTACAAAAATTTATCCAAGAAAAACATTCGTAATTTTTCTGTGTACAAAAAGTTTATATATATATATCATAAATGCGAGTGACAATGAATTCATTACAAAGTACAAAAGTAAGTTTTTTCTTTACAGTTCTACTTTTTCTAGGGCTGATTTCTGTAATTCATTTTACCGCACTTTTCTCACTGAAAAGTAAATTGCAAAAGTATAAATAAATACTACATAATATTCTCCTTCGTCATGGATATGTGAAATTAAAATAGTAAAATAAATTTTGTTAAAATAACATCGCTTAGTACAAACTTAATTTTGAACGACTATGGCAACAGAATCCAGAAACGTTCAGTCACAATTAACCAAATTTTTTAGCTTTACTATGTTTATAACGCATATAGCAGTGAAATACAAGTATTTTTTGTGGCCAAGGTAAAAATAAAACTACCGAATTGTATGGTAATACATAATCCATAGCAAGAGGAAAATAAAAGAGGTATTACTAAATCACGTTAACGTAGAAGAAAGTATAACTACAACTGCCGGTTTATCCGCATGTGGTGTTAGTGTCGCTGTGGGGAAGAGGAAGACGCGACTGTTAGGCGAGGGCTGCTTTACTTTATGAGGGCAATGATATCCGCTTTAACGGCACGGGGCAGAGTATCGATCTCAACGCTACGAGAAAGGTGGCTCACCAAACGGTTCGCGGGGTCAGTGGAACACGTTTTCCCGTCTTCCCCGGTCACTCAGCTGCTCAGCGAGACAAACATTGCAGCTCGTGAGATAACTAGAACCTGTTCCGACTGCACCCTTGGCGATTGAGATACAAAATGAAATTACTCAATATTGAATATATGCCACTCGTTTTTAAAGAACGAATAAAACATCCAAATAGATATTCATAACATCCATTGCCATTGCCCCGCACCACAGACGTTCCGGGTTCAATTCCTGGCATGTTTGTGTTACAATACTGAGAAAACCCCGACAAAGGAAACAAGTTCTTTAATTGACAATACGTTTATAAATTTCTAGTTGCTAATGCGTCTCTAAAAAGAATATATTAAACAAAAAACATCTATTGGGTAATAAATAGTGTGGCGTTATATGAGTGCGAAACGTTGACGATATGAGTTGCGGAAATGAAAAGAATAGAAGCCTTTGAAATGTGTTTCAATAGCAGAATACTAAAAATCATATGGATAGTTACTAACGAGGAATAGGGGAAGAGAGAACAATGTGGAGTACGTTGACCAATAAAATAGATTAATAGGACACGTTTTGAGACATGGGGGTCTTGTAAAATAAGCATTAGAGGGAATTGTGTCGGGTAAGAACAGATGAGGGAGGCCAAGGTTGGAATACGCTAAGCAGATTAGGGAGGACGTGAAAAGTTGTAGCTTAGGGGAAACGAAGAGGCTTGCGCATGGAGAATTGCATCATACCAGTCTGAGGACTGAATATCACAACATCAATGAACCAACTTATGTTGCAAATTCTAGTACTACGTGGGAAGATAATTATTTAATATACTCTCAAGGAGGGTAGATTAGTAGATTCTATGCATATATAATTAAGAAGTCAAATGGAATACTTTTAATTGAGGTTGATAACCTATAGCTGAAAAGGCAAACACAGTACCAAAAATAAAACTGAAAAATAAATTGGTAAGTTTTATAGTAAATATTCGTTTATTAACTTCACTCTGTAATGAAAAACTGTAGAATTTTAAAGATATTTTCTCATATGAAATTAATTTAACCTCATTCTTTTTTTCACCGTAATTATTCAGACTGATTATAGTCTTACTAGACTATTATCTTGCCAATCGTAATTGTTGGGAAACGGGACTGAACAAGTTCGTCACGCCGCAAGAAAGAGTGGCACTATGTCTTGGGATGAAGGGTGACAACAAATTGGATTAAAGGAGATTAAGGTAGTTTCGGAGTAGGAGATTTAACCGCTGGAAACGATGAGTGCGGGTCACCAGAAAATTACTAAGTCCATTGCTAGTAAAGCTCAATTTTAAATTCAATTTCCTATAAGAAACATAAAAGCGGAGGTTTGAGAATCATCAGAGTTCCGGCTGCTGGAGACGCGCCTTTACAGTTATCAGCAATTAAATTCTGAATTTGATTACACTTTGGCAGAAATGGCCTCACCAAACCCTGACGATTACTTCTTGCTCCTTACAAGTAAAATAAAACTAATATTCGGCAGTATGTGCCCACACCATCGTGATTTACTTTTCTTGCTATTTATTTCTCTTGTTATACTCAAACGAAGAAGCCTTTATTTTCATTTTGTTAAAGTTTGTAATAAAGCTTGTGTTTGGGGGTTTCAATTTTAAATTATTTTTTTACTTTTAAGCTGGCATTCTCCATTTATTATGATATGCGTTACTTGTATTTATTGTTCATATCTGTCCCCGGGATATATTTCATTCTCAAATACGCATATTCCTAAATAAGGACGTATTATATCAACAATACATGGATGAGAAAAGTACACTATGATGTGTCATTAAAAATTTTAAAATAATCAACGACGTAGGTTAAGAATAATGAATTTAATCATAAAATAAGTGTTTAAATATGTAAAATAAATGTTTAACCCTATGAATCGTAATTGATAGTAGTACAGAATGCGTCTTTTATAATTATAATTAAGTAGAAATGAAAAGGTTAGCACAGAATAGGTTAGTATGGAGGGTTGCATAAGACCAGTCTAAGGACTGACAACTACAACAACAATAATTTTACATATTTTGTGCTATTTTATTAATGTACAATTAGTGTCGCTGTTATGGTGACGAAATGATTCCCCCATGCAGAATACATTAGTAGTCATGTAATATTTAAAAGTTTATTTAAATTAATTTTGTGGATTACCTTTGTTTATAGTTTGAATCATTGCAGTAGTAGGCCATCAGATCCTAGTCTATCCATCGCTGATGATTAAAAGCTAATGACCGTGATGGTTCTGATTTGATCGCTGATTCAATTGGATAAGTCAGTAGCGTCTGTAATTACTTCACGATGTGATTTGTTTCCTGCTATATGTGTGCTTTATTCTACTAAACAAATACATATTCACTGGGGGATGTGGACGAGGAGATAAGGAATCTATCAAATTCTTTACCCGATGGGCGCTTCCCAGATTATTTCCGGGCAGCAACCGTGAAACTATTTCTTTTTCTAAACCAGACTTTTAGAACTTTCCATAAGAATAATAAAGCAATTCAAATAACGCTAAAATTTCAGGTATTGAGTATTTTTGACCAGTAAAGCTTTTATATTTTGGTATGTGTCATGACCAAAATGAATTTTGAAAGTTAGGAGATCTTGTAACATTAAAAACAGATTAGGTATGATTCAGACACCATAAAAGTCTCTAGGAATGGATAAAAAGTGAGAAAGACAAGCAGAGCTACAAGTTATACGCTCTGGAGCAAAATTTTATTTGCTTGTCCAGGGAGGAAGACGACGGACTGGGATCTGATCTCCAGGGAACGGCTCAGAGACAAACCGCTCGCTGTTCGACATGCTTTATGGGCCTTCCATGACCGCGCTCCAACTACAATACAATCAACACACGAACAAGAGAAACTGGACCCTAAATTCTGCCAACATCCACTCCCTGAGTAACGCTCGTTTTAAATTTTACGTGGAGGGTTGACCCACCTTTAATTTAAATAAAGACTGGCCGCAATACTCGCACTTCGCTATCGTAAAAAGTATATTTACTGCGGTAAATATAAGGCAATTCCATTTTTATAGAAGAAAACCTTATGAGAATAACTACAGATAATACCGTTTTATTGCCATCGTTACTTCATACGTGTCACACGCAAAATAACCATCCTAAAATAATACACTTACCGCGATTGTGAATAAAAAAGAAAGTTCTGTCCATCCAAAGACAAGACAATAATTCTAATCTGATTCAATTTATCTATCAACCCCACCCTTAAATTGAAATTCGTCTATATAATTCCGTATTTTATACTTAAAAATATTATATAAAAATTATAAAATAACTTTTATTAAATCATTCAAAACACCACACTTAAATAAATCTACAAGTCTTTGGTTAACTTATTTGTCGGAAGAACTTTCGTTTTCACGTCTTTATCATATTATTATGTTCAAATATAAAAAATAGGTTAAAGTCTGCATGTTTTATTTTATGTTTACGGATGACACAGACGTGATTAAACAACTGATTCACGAGAATTCCTGAAAGAATGTTAAACGAAATTGTCCGGGAAGTGTATAACATGTTTCTAACGATTAAGAATGGATTAAAATCGTCTAAATTAAATTAATGGAAACTTAAGTGTATAGTAATATATAAATGATAATTCTAATGTATTACTAGTGATGTGCCCAGCGTGTCTCGGGAATATTTATATTAGGCCACTGCCGCAATCCTTTTTTCAATATGTAAGCCATTAGCGATAACGTCACATTATTGACAATTTACCTTTCCACGCCAACTACCATTCGAGAGATACTGAATGTTAATTTTATCATAACCATTCAGATGACTCACAGTATCTTAATCGAGTTAAGAAATCTAATGATATTATAAATAACACAGTAAGTATGAAAAATTGTACAATTAATGCTCCGGTACATTTACACAGGCAGAAATTATCCCAATACCTTCAGAGAGTCAAATATCCCTGAAGTGCCTTGATAGACTGAAAAGTCTTCCAGGTACTTTAAAAAAGTTAAAAATATACTAAGTAAGCTAATAGAGTCAAGATAATCTTACACAATTCTAGGTTGTTTTAACCCTTCATCCCCACAACACACCCTGGTTCAAAAATAAAAATTAAGTGGCATGTTGAATGATGGAATTGGATTCAGCGGTATGCAAAAACCCCGGATTCAACACGTTGCTGGATTATTATCACGTTATTTTTATGTAGTAGCACTACCATGGTCCCCTCTCATACCGAATGGAGATCAAATTATACACACATAATATGGGAAAATTACAATTAATCTCACCGATACAGAAAAATATTTATTCGACCGAAATAACTGCCGTATTTGCTCATTTTAAATTTACTTCCATTCAGTTCCTGCCCCTAGGGGTGGTAATATTATGCTTACCCCAATAGTGTTAGTTTACAAATCGTAACTAACGTGTAGAAAATTTAGTCTAAATTGCCCCACGGGTTTATATTTGCATACCAAACAAACACACATACATAAACAATATTAAATAGAAACAGGCAATTGATAAGGAGATTATATCTGAACCATCTATTCGAGCAAAAAATTGCATATAATTTATATGGAGTTCGTTAGTGGTATGTTTTAAAAATGAGGAAATATTTTAAAGAATGCAAGTAAATATTAACTTCCCTTTTAATAGCTTTAGGATAATGTTTTATTAAATTTTAAGAATTGTTCGTATATCCAACGAAATGATTTAATGTAATTACGCAATTGTTCTGTCTAAATAGGGCTAAATTGCGATATAATTCACCATAATTCCAGTTCCTTTGCCATTTGGTGTACTGCTGTGATTTGGTCAATTCTTCAGCGTGAGTGTCCAAATTCACACTAACAACATATTCTAATACAGACTTGTAGCAAATTGAAACAATTAATGGTTAAATATTGCTTAAAAATAAATTTATCCAAAAATGTACCAAATTCATTTATATAAAAAATCATTTGGGGTGTGCTTTGCTGTAAGATTTTTAACTACATTATTTAGAGCTGTGCAAATCGCCTTTATGAATTCTGTAAGAGGAAAAATTACTTTTGGTTGATTATTCCTTTTCGATTAGGAAGGAAGCAATTTTCGTAAGTAAGGCACGAATGTGTTGCATCGGCGTTTTCGTTTCGCAATGGTCATTAGCCGAGCTCTGGTCGATATCTCAACCTCAATAAATACAGAATTTAATCGCCAAAGCCGGGTCCGTCCGCCTTTATGGCTCTATCTCCAAATATCGCAGGCATAAAAAGAAACGGCTTCAGATTTACAGTTGCGTATTTGCAAATATCGACCTCCGAGTTATTGAAATTCAGCCAGTCATCCGCAATTTATCAAGTTACATCGCAATCTGAAGCAGTTACAAAACCCTGAATGAAATGGCTGTATTGATACTTGTGACGAATGAGAACACCTCGGATCTACATTTACGTGTAACTGAGTACCAATTCCCAAATGTGATATAACCCTCAACAGTAAATATTTTGAGCTAGACATGTAAAAAATAATTATTGAAAAGATACTAAAAATTATTCCAGTCTTATGTTTCTGTTCTACAAAGTATAAAAATTAGGGTATTAATAGTTGAGTTTTATCACCAGCTTGTGGCATGAGCGTGCCGACTTCGTTTCCTACCAGCAGCTAAAACATATCAAGTTTTGAATTATTATTGATTACTGGGTTGGTAGTGAAACAGTAATGTTGTGGTATTTTTAAGTAGTGTACTCAATTCGTCCT
This sequence comes from Eucriotettix oculatus, assembly GCA_034510155.1. Lineage (NCBI taxonomy): Eukaryota > Metazoa > Arthropoda > Insecta > Orthoptera > Tetrigidae > Eucriotettix > Eucriotettix oculatus. The sequence goes on from CM067381.1 coordinate 53,561,210, forward strand.
TTCAGAGTCTGTGAGTTGAGCTGCTGCTTGTGATCGTTGTGTATGATCAGCTGTTAGTTTGAGGAAACAGATGAGGGGCGTCGTACTGACAACTGTTTAGCTGGACAACCTTGTTTATAATTGTGTGTTGCATATAATGTGTGTGCATAACAAATAATCCTGAAAAACCAATCTAAAGTGTATAAACGATCTAACCATCCAAACAAAATAAAAAAATTCTACAAATGTTTTTTCTGAGATTCATAAATTACTTATTTTTGGAAATGAGGTAACTAATGTACACACAAAAGGAGGTTTCTTTATACTTTACATTATTGTTAGTACTGTAGTTTGTAGAATGATATTCATATTAATGGTATATATAATCTCTGGCTGGACTAAGATTTTGCGGTGAAACATCGCATATAGTTCACGATATGATCCCTCTGTGTGTAGGCTGTTTTCTATATCCACGCGAGGAATTTTAAGTATCGAGGATAACTACAAAATAAATAAAAGAAAATTATAACACTAATTGACGAAGTGAAACGTATCCGATAGATAAATGCAGAAAGAAATATAAAATCTTACGAAATTTTTTACTCGTAATTCAAGCGAGAAATAAAAAATGTTTCTATTAACAAGTTTATTTAAAAGGAATGAAACCCACAAAATTATAATTTTTCATCTCTCTGCTGGCTATAGAGTACATAACTAAGAAAGATGGACACACAAATCATTGTAAAACAATTTTTTTCAAAATTATTTGCTGTTAAAATATTGGAGAAATGTTTTTATTGTTTTATAAAATTGCTTATACTATTTCAATAATATTTATTTAACGACTCTGTTATGATACGAAAATATTTTATTAATTAACAATCAACAACAAAAACGTTTTGGGTTATATTTTTACTCTCATCAGTTAGGCTATGAATATCATCATTTTTATTTTATACAGTAACAGAAATTTTTACAAACTAGTCTAGTGGAAATCTGAAGATAACTAGAAACATCTCAACTCATGGATTCATTTTTACTTTCTATACCCATCAAGATTTTATTTAGCTTAATAAATAATAAGAGAGTAGGTAATAGTAAACCTTGTAAACATTCGAAGAAGTAACGGGAATAATACAAAATTTCAAATTAGAAAGTAATACAATAAATTAAAAAGAATACTTGTTGGGATAATAAGAGCGATATCTTTTGTCAGAAGCGGTGTAAATGTCAAAATGATATTTAAAATCATAAATTTAGAAAACATTTATTATTTTTGTATAATATTTATTCCGTCTTCTGTGGTCTAGTGGCTAGCGTCCCTGCCTCGTATCACGGAGATCCCAGGTTTGATTCCTGTCAAGGGTTTGGGTGTTTGTGTAATTATTCTTGTGCTCGTTGCCAATTCCCAGCAAACTTGAAACTGAAACTGATCAAAAGAATGGGGATCTCCCTGACCAAAACCTCGACACAAGAAGGTATAAGAGGACAAGAATTAGAAAAAGAGAGAATATTTATCTGTTGCATATTGTGATTAATAGACCTCTTTTGAAATATGATAAATTCTGATAGAATTGTTGATAAATATATTATTAATAAAAATAAAGGCATAAAAGTAAAATATTATTTTGTATAGATGGTGAGTGTCTTAAACCTGTTTTAAATAATTTTGTTAAAGATGTCTATATAAGTGGCGGTGAAAAACATTAACTGAGGAATTCAGTTTTAATTTGTTTTCCAACATTTAAATTTCAAATTCAGACACTGAAAGCGAGTAAAAGGAAGGTGATGGAGTGAAATTTAAAGGTTGAAATGCTCTTAGCGAATGTCTTACATAAAGAATGAAGCCACTTCACGTATTGCGTGGAACTGGGAAAGACGCTATTCTATCTAATATCTGTAGGCAATCGCTCATGTGTCGGCGGTCGAGTAAATTAATGTGATTGATCCGAGACACCATTAAGTATTCAACAGGTCCCGACGCTCGTTCAAGCCTTACCACCCACACGGATAAAACAACTTTCGTAGGTACAAACTATTCGAGTGGGAAAGTTAACTCGAATTACAGAAACATTTCAATTACCAATTTATAGCTATTCAACAGCACAAGAATGTTTATTTTGAATTTTGAGGCAATACGAATCAGCCAGTTACTAGCAGAAAATTATAGAAAGATTGTTTGCGGAATCGTCCACACAATCCGATGTAAAATATAACTTAACCTTCATTAATGTATGGGGACGGATTTTCTATATTGTAAAATATAAGAAATAAATCAGAAAAGGAAGGTTTAATATTAAAACATGACAAAGAGTTTAATTTTACACTTACTCTGAGCCATTATCTGAGACATCGTTATGATCTCTATGAAATTTCGGATTGTTTTAAAAAGAGACTTTGAAAAGAGAAAATAATAAGAGGAACAAGAGATCACAAATATTACAGTTATTCATTGTAAATATTTGCGTCTTACAACTTTCTATACGCCACAAAAAATTTTGAAAGGCCAAATCAATTTTATAAATGGTAGTGTTGGTAAGGGAGATTCCCTTAGACAATAATTTATAAAATTTAAACAGTCGTGAGATGTAATACTACACGAATTAAATGACCATACACAAATATTTAAAAGCAAACGAGTGTAATACCTTACCATTGGAACCAGTACGTTTATGCCTTACTCCACAAGTGTATCTTACATAATCTCTAATTATAATAAACGTGAGGGTGTTATAATTACCATTTATTTCACTAGTTATCTGAGCTGCTCAACAAACAACGGTATAAGGAATATATTTTTTTAATGGCCGACTTTTACAGCCGCAGAAATCTATTCATGGTGGAATATTTCTTAATTCATTAACAGTAATTGTCTTCATGCTAAAATGTTCCTCCTAAATATGATTTTGTAATTTGAGGGTAGAAACTGCATCTCGCAATTTTAATTGAATGAAAACAATAAAGACTTTTTCCGTTCTTTATCCCAGATATTCAACATTACAGAGTTAAATGAAAAAAGTTTATATCTATCGCAAAAATTTCAGAGCTGCTTGAAGAGGTGAAGCAAAACTCAATTTTACTTAAGGTCTTAATTTTAGAAGAGAGAGCGCTTGAGTGTGTAAAGAAACGAAAATACGTACGGCGGTGAGGGGAGGAAAGGGGTGTATAAGCTTCTTAAAAGGAGCGACGAGCGGAAATTAAGGAGGGATGCACATGAGACGAGATGATACAGACTCCTTCAAGAAACGAAAACATTTCTATGAATAATATAACTCTGCTACATCAGAAATTTTAATTTACTTTTGAAATTGTAACAGAGGTTGTGTGTGGTGGACATGTAAGACCAACTCAAAGAAGGAGAAAATAAACAACACTAAGGTTTTCCTTATTTGTAATTAGTACTTTATCTAGATAGAAATGATAAATTTACGATAACTTAAATTGGACTCTTTGGAGGAAAAGTAAATATTGCTCACTTTTGTCTTCATACGCAACTGTACTACAATAAATATGAATATTTTTGAAGCGTGTGAAGCTTTCTTTAACAATTCAGCAAAGTAAAAATATTTTCAATTTAGTTACTGTGAATTTTAGGATACTAAGTTACAGAAGAACGTTAGAATAATTTATGTTACTAGTGAATTTATTGACACTTAAATATATAAAAAATTTAGTGCCTACTAACCGCTTATATATAAAATGTAAAACTATCGTTTAGGAAAACATATACTTTTGCATCTGCGTTTAACGACAATTTAAAAAGGGAAAGCTTGATTTCGGTACGAGACATTTAAATATGGAAGTAATCAGTTTTATATTTTCAAACGTTAGTGAACATGAATTGCAGTTAAAATGTGGGTATGGTTGATAGACTTCCTTCTGATTTTTATTACTTGTTAATTATTAACAATATATAACATGCCAATTAAAAAAGTAAAATTTATGCGAAATGAAAGTTAATTATAAAGCACCACACTTTTTCTGCAATCGTTCTATTCAAATTTTATATCATTATTGGTAACACAACAACAACCTCATTTTAAACGTTAGTCCAATTATACGTCAGTATAAAATTTTTTATTCGGATAAGTTTGAATTTAAGAATAACCTTAATGGACGGAAGAGTTGAGTAAATATGAACACGTTGATAATGAACGGAGAAATGATTGAAATAAATATTGCGAGATTAACTAGGAATGTAAATTGTTCCAAATTACAAACCAATGATTAGTGGGTTGTATTTTTGGGAATCTATTAGTGGCCCAATTTAGTGTGTACAAAAATTGAATGAAGCGTCAGAACAATGTGTGGAGTTTCCCCGACGCCAAATGGAGAGTGCTCGAATATAAAACGCTCGGTCGTCCCACACTCGAGTTTGGTTCTGGATGTCCGGGTTTTTATTACACGCAACATTTAAGAGGAGTTATTAAAATTCCAGTAAAATCTGTAGCACGTGGCCTAGAAGACGAAGTACATTATGTGGGGTGGAAATCGTTGTCAAGGATAAGGTATCTAAGTTTTGTATTATAAAAGTAATAGTTAATCTTTTTATATTATATTTATACTTCGTTCTTTTTCAATCCAGAAGACTATTATTCTTCTTGTTATACATAATGTGTCATTTCAAAATTGATCTCCAGTTAATATTATTCTTTACATTGACTTGTATAATTGAGATACTGTCCTCACGTCTAGTTTCTATATTTAAAATGATTGTTTATTTCTTGTTGTTTAATTAGTCGTAAATTCACCTATTGTTTTCCGGTCAAACTCCCCGTTTGTAGATTAAATTATATGCATACATCCTATTTGGACAGAAAGGATGAAAGAATTACAAGGCTAAGGTCCGAAATCGGATGTAGGGAATTGTCTTTTTTTCTTTTTTATATAAAAAATTGATATGGTATTGAAAGAAAGTATTTTTCTGGGAATTAGGTTCAGAAAACTAGACAATGTCATATTAACTCTGTATGTAGAATAGCCATGAGTAAAGCTCTTCGTGAAACGCTCGGGACACATCGGGTTCGCTCGGTTTTACCTTCGTCAAAGAAACAACGGCACAGAGGGTACGCTTGAGTTCAAAGTAGTTAGTGTAATTTATATTTTTATAAATTATATATTTCTATAAATTAACCTATTATATGAACTGAAACTTCATATTTCAAACCAAAATGCTAAGACATGGAAGGATGATGATAATAAATTCGTAGGACATTCTTAAATCATGTGGAAAAATTTTATATAGCCAAGTTTTGGAAGTCTTTTTGAAGATTTACAGACAAAGAAAGAAATTAATGACGTCACTTTAGTAAAATGTACTGTAAGTAGCACTTAGTTTTTAGACAAAAGCTACTCACGTCATCGGAAGGGCGTGGGACGAGTACCGAGAGCCCGACCTTGGTGATGCAAGTTTTCTTGAATTTCCGTGCATCACAATTAGCCCAACACCGACCAGGAGAGATCTATAGCCCGGTGGTCCTTGTTAATCCTTGTGTCACAAACGGTGCCGAACAAATCGGGTCAACGCTTTGTATTAATATTTCTAAGTTAATCGTTTTTTTTGGGATCTTAATAGCCTCAGAAATGTTTGTCTAGTAAACCGTTCAAGTACTACGAAAATAAATCCCACGTTATGTTTTATAATATTCGTCTTATTACAAACAAGTTTTAATGCAAATCAAGTTACTTTTATAATTTTTAAATTATTATAAATTAATTCTTATTCATAATTTTTGTAAGAATACCAATAACTGGACTATTACGTCAACTTCGTGAAATATGATTATTATTAGGGGAACAAGCTTCAACTTTTTTCTAAAATTTATCCATCTCTTACTTCATGTGAGTAATAATCATTAATTACTCTGCAGCTATAGAAATAATTTATATTTTAACTTGTCTGTTTACATTTTTAATTGTAATGTGGGGCCTGATTACGATTCTGATTGATTTATTATTCAATCCATTAGTCCTTTCTTTACTTAACCTGAGTAGAGAATAATTTAACTAAGGAAGTAATGGAAGAAAAACGAATTTTAGGGAAAGAATGATCACAGCAGATGTCAAGTAAACTATATGAGGTAATGTTCACGTTATTACGCAGGGTTAACTTTTTATCTCTATTAAGACATATTTGTTTGTCGTGCGAGGGGTGAGGGTGGGGGATGGGGGGGGGGCAGGAAATTCAAGCAGCAACGGAGCGAAACACAACGCGCGTTAGCAGGATATTACAGGCCATTACCCTGCGAAAATATGCTTTCATTACAAGCATGAGGACGTTTGTTTATCAGATCCAGTCCTGAGCTGGCAGCAATGTCACACAGTACTTTCAGGGGGTGGGGGTGGGGGAGGGGCGGTACAACCATGAACCAAGAGTGAAATTACGTCTGCAAAAGGAACTTTGTTAGCAGCTCGGCGCTTCATTTACTCCAAAGGATCTAGGTGCGCTATTTCCCTAGAGAAGAAAGAGCCTTCTACCCTCTCAGTGAAAGTTTCTTTGATAATGCCTAAGAAGATTTTAAATTTAACACTTATCATACTGTTCACCAAAGTCTAAACTTCAGAGTTTACCGTGATAACTGTACAGAGAGATAAGACTTTAGAGAAGTACGAGGAATGGAATAAATCTGATAGCATTTTAACACAAAAGCATATAAATTTAATGTCGTATTTCTGTATTGTTGGTGTGGAATTCAGTCCTTTGACTGGTCTGATGTAAACTCCATGCTAGTCCATCCCCGGAAAGTCTTCATTTATACATAGCTACCACAACCTCCCTAATCTCCTTAACGCATTTCATCCTTGGCTTCCATATTCTCTTCTTACCCCGCACACTCCCCTCTAATGCTAATTTTCCGAGACCGTCGAGTCTAAAAACGTGGTCTAGTAATCTATCCCTTTTATTCGTCAAAGTCCTCCAAATTTTTCTCTCTTATCTTTTGCTTATAACTTCCTGGTTAGTTACTCTATTCCCCCATCTGATTTTCAGCATTCTCCATAGCACCACATTTTGAAAACTTCTATTCCTTTTCTTTCTCCAACTCCAATAGTCCACCATACAAAATAAAGACTTCAATTACTGATACGATAAATAATTAAATAAAACATAAGAATGTGCTTGATTTCCCTAGTATCTAATAAAAATTTCAAGACTGGAGAAATAAATAAAATAAGAGACATTCGTAAATAATATTTTGATTTAATTTCAATCGGCATGAATTAGATATATTTCCAAAAGATCTTCACAAATTCCTTCATACCCGGGCTCTGTTAAAGGTTACCAATCAATACCCTTACAAATTTATAAAATATACTGGCTCTGGAACGATGTAAAAAAGTATGCCAGAAAGGATTTCTGATAAAGAGGAGAGTAGGCCCAAAGGGTTTGAGCGAAACTGCTGCAAGGAAGAAGGCAAGAAAAGCTCTACTTTCGCTATACAGCACACGAGGGAATAAAATCTTGTGAAGATATAACCGATCAGACATCGGAAGTCTTACAGAGAAGGGAAGCAAATTACTGGTGTAGGAAACTTTCCCTTCCTGAATAAGGGATTACAAACGAGGGTTAAACTGATAATTGGAAAATTGCAACAGCAATGAAAATAGTCCTATTTTGAACTTTAAAAGGGTATCGAAACTCATACATTCTCAACAATATGAATAATATTTACATTTTTCATCTAAGGTGTGTTCATATTACAAATAAATATTTTTACAAACGACTTAACAATTTTAAAATTTGAAATTAAATTGTTTTTATGTTTATCGCCTTTATAAGTAGAAACATGTTTTCTTGCATCTGCAGAGGTTGGAAATAAAGGAACGATACGATGTGCTGTTTTAATGAGGTTTTAAAAAATCCTATTTTTATTCAAATTTAATTATGGCTAAATTGGATTCTCTATTCATTATTTCACTCAAGTCAGGGAAACTTGACGATTAATACGTTGAAATGTATTGTACAGGATCCGTCTCGTTACAAGAAAGAGATCATTCAGATATTGCCGGAATTAATTTACTTCATTATTATGTGGTCGTTACTTAGGTATATTATATTAAATGTTGATAATAATAATAATTTATCATTTTCATTTTTAACTTTTTATTGTATCATCATTAGCTTATTACGTCTGCACAGAACGCTTTGTTACAGTCAACATTATGGACAATAACCGTGTGAATTTGTGAATAGGTAAATATCGAGTGGTTATCAGTAAGAGATATATTTTATGGTATATCTTTATAAATAAGAAATTAATATTGTAAAAATAACGTTGTTATTAATAAAACAAATGTATAATAATTGACCGTAACTTTAAATTAATGTTTATTTATGGCCAAAACGTACAAAATTTAATGAAAATAAAACGTAAAAGGATTTAATGCAGCTACACGTTCCGGTCCTGATCAGGACTGTCTTCAGGTTGTGCTAAAGTTAACAAGACTCAATGTTTACTTTCTTCAATTTTATTTCAATCTTAAGAGGGACCAGATCAGGACCGAAACAGGCAGTTGTATTAAATCATTTTCGGTTTTATTTTATTAATATTTGTCTGTTAAACATTAAGGAGAAACGTATATTTGATCGAATAATGGGAGTGAGTCAGAAAGTTGAGAAACTGTGTTGAAAATTATGAAATAAATTCTTCTTTAAGTAAATTATTCAGTAATAATTACATAAAATTATATACTTTACAATTTTTTATTTTCGAGAACAATGTTCACTCTTTTCTCTTCATGCCTGTCGTTGAAATTCTTCGCCAGTCGATTTGACGAAGATTCTCAGAGATACTCGTTGCTATCTCGTAAATATTTTCCAGTGTCGAACATTGTGTCTGACAAGTTCCTTTTTCCGTTGTCTCTCGCGAGCAGCGCACTCGTGGAGTTAACTCTGCGACACACGTATGTCGCCAGGGCGGAGCTGAGGAAAGCACGTATGAGCGAGCAACTTGAATGAGTTTCGGGCGTGAGACCCCCGCCTTGGCAGGAACACAGAGCCAAACTTTGCGACATCCATTCTTAACTTTGCCTCGCTCGAGTGGCTTTAATCTGAGAAGCGTTCCGTAGTCATAGGGCCTCTCGTAAATCTTCTCTATTGCCATGTACACGCTGAACATTAGGTTTCCAGAATAGCACTCGGCCAGATGCGGTTAACCTAGACACTGGTAACAGCCCAACTCTAATAAAAAGCTTGACATTTGATAATCTTACATACAGTAAACTATCGAGTTTCCGACGCGATATAGCGGAAGAGTTGCGGGTTAGAAAAAATCAATATTCAAGAACACATCTTCAATCCAATACTGGTTCGTATTATCTTCTGGCAGTACATTACTTTTACTGTGTTACGTACTGGTCAGACGATACTGAACTGATTAAGTGGAGTAGGAGTCTGTGAAAATTTCTTGGTAAGTTATTTCATATTTCAAGTTAAAGATTTGTTGTTGCTGGGAAATTTGATCTTATCGTAACTGAAGTCACTTTACAGTTAATACAATATGACCATTAAGGACACTGTCATTCGTAAAACTGAAGTGAAGTATCACTATAGTTAAAATAAGGTTACCAGTTTGTTACTATTACCTTACATACTTTCGTGGCGTTTAATGGTGATTGATATCAATTTGGATGTTATAAAATTTGGGCTTATTAGTGTATATTACAGTATCATGTCTAATGTGAATAGTTAGGCATCAATATATTGTTTTAAATAATTATATGGTGAAATACTGTAGAGATTCGTTCCCATAAAACTTAAACATTAAATATGTAAAATATTATCATCTCAGGAAAGCGCAGAATATATAATTATATTTTGTCGAAGCGCCTTCACAATGACCGTGTCCTATTTTGAACAATATATTTTAATTTTAATATCATTCAAGACTAGGTTGGAATTTGCTTGGGGAAAACAGCCGGACGTGGCAAGAGTCTAATTGCTAGAAGACGTCCACCACTTTCAGGTGGTGTTATGTTTCAATGATAGGTTGGCATAAACTCGGTTTAAACCGGATATTAAGGGACCCTTATTTATTACGGCCACATGATTTAACCCTGTGCTTGATTGGCTCCCTTCCAATCTCCACGGAAATTCATGCACCTCGGAGTGGAGACATGGCTTGGCTTGTGTGTCTTTACAGTCCATTTTTATCATAAACTTCTTAAAATTCTCTTTTGTTTCATATTTATATTCAAGTTCCGGATTGCTACCAAGAACTCACATTACTGAATCTTTCCTATTTCTATTTCTGAATTCTCTTCCTTTAGTTCCCCGAAAAAGTTAGTCATTTCATTGTCCTTTAGTCCATTGTGATCCAGTCTGATTATTTCCATACCTTAGCCGAAATTTCAAAATATAACCATTTTACATTACTCGAATTCTCTTTGTTTTGCAATTTAAATCATAAGATATCGCAAAGGAGGGAGAAAGCAACGCTGCATTTGCTATTAAATGCTTACACTAGGAAAAACCATGGATTGAAATTACTTCCAAAACTGAAAGGGTAGATGGGATAAACAATTAAAAGTAAAATGTAGGAAGCAAAAATAAGAAGTTGGAAAATTATCATTACTAAATAGGAGCATCAACGACTGGAATAATTTACCTGTGGGAGTGTTTGGGGGAAATCCTCTTCAGGAAAATAAATTTAGGACAAATCTTACAAAACGTGTGAAGTGGTAATTCTGAATAATATAAATGTATAGTCGATTTTAAATGTGAAAGTCAAAGTGAAGTGAAATGTTAATTTAATATAATTCTTGTAGTATATCTCTTTTATTTCTTTCAGTGGTACAGACCTTTTAATGGAAAATAATTTCAGTATGAATCTGCCACCGGGATTACGTTCAATTGTAGATCAACGATAAATACATACATAATACTTCCATTTGGAGACTTCCATTGGAGGAATATTTAACTTGTAAATCTGGTTTACATTAATTTCATGACGATTCATATTCAATTATTAAATCTAAATCGGATGCCAGCGAGCAGGGGGTCAGAAATTTATAATTAAAATTAAGTAATTTATATTTTAATTAAATAAGGTATTTGATGTAAATTAATTTGTAGAAAAATTAAGCAGTCCGAGATTGGAATCCAGCGTCCATCAGGATCAACTACATTCATTGGAATCAAAGGTTCCTCGCGTGGGGTCACAACGTGAACTGGGAGGGGAAATAATCGAAGACTCTTAAAGTGCACGAAAATTAAATTCTAAATTAGTTTTAAATCCGGGGACCGGTGGCGGTTTTGTCCACGCTACGGGCACCGTCACAATCAAGCTCCGGGTGGAAAATTCGATTAATCGATTTCGAAGCAAGATTTAATCGATTCTTCGGCCGCTGCGGTAATGTGACGCTCCGAGGTCGACGCGATACGAGGCAACGCTGTTGAAACGTCGGTGGGATGGGAAGGGGTGGGTTACACGTTGAAAAACTGACCCTAGTGGACTCAGTGAACGTCACTCTCTCCACAAAGCGATTGATTAAAACATCAGCTGCAGCAAAATCCTGTGCTCCCCTCCAGCAGTCTCCGTGATCTGCCGCGGTCACAAATACTCGAATTAAACTCCGTACACCAACATATCGGTGCTGTTTGACGGATACCAATAAAAAAGAGGCGCTTCAATTTTTTATTTTATATAAAGAGAATTCGATCAGATAAATATCTTTTTAAGGGTAACTGATTCAATACAGCACCAGGAAGAGGAAAAAATTGTGACGTTGAGAAGCGGGTTTGATCCTTCACAGAAATTCTCCTAAATAATTAAATACAATTTACAACATTCCAAATAAAATATTATCTCATTTTTTTCAAACGGTCTTAAATATAGTTCCAAAGTTTTGAAATGTTCATTCACTGGTTTGGTAAAGCAATACAAAAAAAGGAGCTTGCGGCCAACAATTATGCCATTACCAGACCCATGATTGGCCACCTCTCAGCAATCAAGCATCTAAGACTCAATAAGTGGAGATTAATACGACATCGGTCTCTGAAGTTTTAATCGTTATCAGTTGGATTCAGGCCTCTTACTTGTGCTGCCCACAAGATCTACTACAACTTCAGTAGCGTTGACCCCGATACGTGATCCAACTTGTCTGGAAGCTCTATTACATTTATAGAACCTTACTCCGAATACGTCTACTTTTTTAACTATGCAACCTTCATTTACTGAAAATGCCACTCCATCAATAAATCGGTTAAGAATTGTCTTGCTTACGTGGTGAACACACAATATTGCAAAAAATTGAAATTATAAAGTCATGAGAATTTAATGCCAGTTCTGAGTTTGAAACCTGACGTTTTATATTATACGTATCGTCAGTTACCTAAAATTCTGGACTAAGGTTTTAACAGCAACCCAGAGGAAGGACAACATTTCCTAGTACGTCGCTAGTTATATTTTGTAATTGAATAAAAAATAAGCCGTTGATATCATATTTGATGTGGTATAATATGATATTGAATATTACAGAAAAATTGATGAATTGCTAACATATGTTGAATGAATATGCAGCTAAGTTTGGTATGTAAGTATAAGGTAAACGCAGAAAAAGACTTTCTGAAAACAATGGTAAACACAAAGTCGTCGAGGTTTACCGTAGGTTCTCGAGTTGCTGGTAATTGGGCTGGGAAATTGGCAGAGGGCTCGTCGAGGGGGTCTTTTGAATGAGCTTCCTGGCCGAGTGGCCGTGTAATTGGACACTGCGTAGAGCACCTCTCCGGACTCTTCTTAATGACATCGCGGCGGCCTCAAACTTGAACCACCGAAATACTCGATGTGCTTTCATTCGCTTGCTGCCTTCTGACAATAGGCTAGAGCCATCCAACAGTTTTCTTACCTGAGCTCAAACTTGGAAAAACCCTGAGGCCACCATCATTTCAGAGATCCGGAAGAGAGATCGGCTAGAATCCTGAGGATGACGTCTGAATATCATTGGCAGGTCTCACTCATGCAGTCTCATATATCTGTTCATGTGGTAGTATCTTCCATCAGAGTAATTCATCCGCAACTCAATTTGAAATATACTCGAATCAAGTTCTGTAACCCAAGATTCGGTAGAATAATGAAATAAACTATAATAAAGATGAGTTATAAGGATGAATGTAGCCAAGGGCAAGCAGATTAAATACCCCGTGTAGTAAAGAAACTCTGTTCGCCTCCAAGAAAATACTGATGCGATTTAAGCGGATGGTATTTATCAACATGAAACTCTCCGTTTCTGGAACCCGAAGAACCAAGAGTTATCGAAAACCTTGCGCCTACAAAATTACAAATTTACTCCTCAATTTATTAAACATATACTCGAAAAGCAATACTAATTGAAAGCGTAATTTACTGAATGATGTGAAACTATATAATTATTTAATTTTTTTCAGCTAAGTATAGAAACCACAACATATTTCCAGCCCTTGTTGATATGTGCTGGGGACCTTTCAAACTATTCAGGTATTACTAAATTTTAAAATCGTTTATCCCTTCATTAACAATACGAATGCCTGCTGTGCGTTTAAATTCCCTTTCATTTCATGCCTACTACGTATGGTGAACGATGAACAGAGGCACTCCTGTAAAACAATTACACAGAAAAATAAAACGCTGTACGAAATGTGTTCGTAAATAAAGAGTGATAATTTGTAAGGACGTAATCCAGTGTCATGGACCCGCATTTGTGCTCCACAATTATTTTTTCCTTCTTCATAACATCGCCATCGTATTTGCTTGCAATAAAAATGAACTTTCTGGATAGTGAATTGGTGAATAATGTTTTCTACAGAACAAAAGATGGATTCTATATTTTTTCTGCAACAAAAAAAAATCATGCTAGCCGCGGGAGCCAATTTTATTATTAAACAACAATTCATCTCGCGTAGCGCAGGGCGATGTAACGAATAATTTAATTCCCATTGTATTGCAGCTAAAGGTTGTTTATGCAATAAATGCTTGTATCAGTTATTGTCCGGAGATATTAGCCAGTAATATTTACTCCTTATCTGGTGTTAGCTAAAATTAGTTTTTTTTAAATGTGTGTTGAAGTGGAACGGCTCAAAAGACAAATACAATATTCCATTCTGTTTCTTATAGTTGATGTGAAACTACAGAGTACAGTTTGCTTTTACATTTGAACGAATCATTTCATTTCATTCCCTGAAACGTTTTCTCATATTCTATAACAATGCCTAGATAAGGAAAAGTAGTTGTCGGAAGCGCTTGATTATATGCATCGTTTACCTTTTTTAAACAACTTGTTGCGCGATTACAATAGTTTTCAAATGGGAGTCGTTCTGACTTTCAGGGAATGAGAATAGAGAAACATACAAACGCCTGCCTCTTTGGTGAAGTCGTTAGCGTCTCAGCGTCGCACCACGGAGGTCCCGGGTTCGATTCCTGGCAAGGGCCTGGGTGTTTGATTGTGTGTTCAAGTTCCCTAACTGAATACAAGGAAATGGAAAGGAAATAAGTTACCTATTAGAAATCGCTAATGAACTCGATGTTGGTGCGATTAGGCAAAGAATTAAAGTATATATGTAAAGGTTGCCACAAATGGCAACAAACAGATGCGTGGACAATAATATAAGACAGCGTTGCTTGAAATTGATTCTATGGCACAAGGAAGAATTTTACGGTCAACTCGGCTCGCATTTAAAAATAGCTTTAGCCGTAGCTACAGAAACAAACTCTGATGGTAATTATTAATATGGACCAAATGAGAAATTGCATATTATTATTTAATATAACTTGATATCATCTTGCTATTAATAATTTTTTTATATAAAACAGTCCTTCAAGTTATTACAAAAAATATTATTTCTGTTATTTTTATGGTAATACTTTCAATGTGTTAGCATAGAATTAGATATACCCATAAAATACCTCGTTCAGCGGGGATTGTGAGGCCAGACTAATCGCAATATAGAAAACGAAAATATTGTTTTTATACTCCCATTCTCAAAAAACTTATAATTAAGGTGATCACAACACAAACATGTTGCGTTAAATCACTTTTTTAATTTCTCAGTTGATTGAAAATGTTAGTCAATTCATGTTTTCTTTTATTAATATTTTAACCTTATTTTTCAGAAGGATATGAAAATGATTTCAAAATATTCTAATACATTCTGAGTAACGTAGTTTTTAACATAGTCACTGCTAACTACTGAATTTTTACATATTATGATATTTTAAATATAATCAACGTTTGAAGGTTGAGAACAAAACTCTTATTCTGGATATGTAAAATATTGACATCGTTTTCACCGATATTTCGTGTAGCCAGATTTATTTCATAATCAGAGAACTGTTTCCCGGTTATTTGAATGAAAATTTTACATTCCTGTGCAATGATGTATTAAGTTCATTGAAAACATCATTCAAGGGAAATTAATTACATGACATTATCTGAAATTAATTTATAATTTTACAAGAGTGGTTTAGGTCGTGTTTTGTAGTCGCCTCCTAGGAATATGCCCTCAAGAATCTCTAATTTCCTGGACGTCTCCTTCAACTATCTCCGAGAAATAATTAAGCAAGTAGAAGGGTTAGGAGTGTGAGCATTTCGCCACTAAGCGCCGCACCCCAAGTCATAGTTTTGAAACGCTCAATTTCCTCGACATTTTAACTTCATAAAGACTGTTAATTTCCTTTCACAGCTTAAGGGAAGCTCTTACCGCATCGTTAAACCGCACAAAGATTAAGAACTATCACACCATTGCTTACACTACACCCTAAAGAGATAAATCAGCCTAAATTTGTTTGAAGTTAAGGTACGAAATGATTTCATAAATTTATGAATAACAGGCTCGGGTATTTATTTATACGATTCTCGTGAAGTATTGAATTCTCAATGACTTTATATTCAGTAATCTCTGTTGTTTTATCCATATTTCCTTCAAGTTCTTCCTTTGTTCCTCCCCTCCCCGTTCAATATAGGGCTGAAGTTCAGCTTAATCTGCATGTATAATGTCAGAATTAGACTCAGTGACACCCACAACTCCGAAATATACCCTGTCCATGTCTAATGGCATTGAAATTATACAAGTACATTGGGGGAATTAGTATGAAAGTAATTAACCTCGAAAAATATTTTTACCATCATGTATTTGATCCAATATATTAAATTTTTATATTTTGCCATTCAATTTTATGGTTTTATAAATATATGCTTGGATAATACTGAATAATTTTGTACGTTAAATTAAAAATATAAATTTAAGAAAATTCACGTTGAATGGCATATTTATTCTGGTCTGATGAAAGAGATGTTTCACATAGATCTGAAATTTGGCTATTAACGTTTAAAATAATACGAGTAATTTAAACAAAATTTATAATTGTTTTCTACTATAAAATTTCTATTTCAGGAATTATTCAATTTTTCGCTGTTTTTTAAACACTAACAATATGCTTAACTGTTATTTCGGTATCTTCGCTTGTATCACATACACGTGGTCATTTTTCATTTTATAAGACAATTTTTATTATACAAGATATATTGTGTTGTAAATATCTGCTTTGTATTTTTAGAACAAACAATATGAGAACGGTGAATTAAGTTTATATTTAATTTTTATCGTATATGCTCTTTTACAATTTATTAATAAAATTAATAAATTTATCAGTTAAGATAATAAACTTGTATTCTAAATAAGAAGGGATACATGTGAGTACAAATTATTTACACCATTAAAATTTTTTCACCATTATTGTTTTTAAATATGTTCTTAATAAAAGATTTTGTGGCGAAGAAGATTTATTTAAAAATGCATAACTATTACCGGTTTTTTAAATAATTATTTCAGTTGTACTGTATGTTCTGCGTTTTACACTAGCCATTTTTAAACTAATCGAAAAAACAAAGAATATATAACTAATATGCATAAGAATTACTTGTTTCATAAACGTGTTTTCAAGAGCAGTTTCAGAAGATGTATCAATTGGTAATCAAATCGAAGTCAATTGAAAGATTATCAACATTTAAAAGTACATTACTTAAATTCGTTACAAATAAATAATTATTATAGGAATAGAACTACTGTAGAAATTATTCAACGAAAAATTGGTAGGATGCCATTAAATTAATTGTCATGTATCGTATCGTCTAATCTTAATTTCTCAGAGGTCCTAATTCACTCCCTTCCATTAAAAAGTATAACAAGTCAATATAAAATAAAATTATTAGATTTTCATTTTAATAAAATGAACCTATAATTTTTTTAAATACGGTGTGTGTGTGGTATTCAGTCCTAAGACTGGTCTGGTGCAACCCTCCATGTTAACCTATCTTGCGCAAGCCTTTTCATTTCCGTATAACTACCAAATCTCATAAACCCCCTATCTCCTAAGCGTATTCCATCCTTGGCCTCCTTCTTATGTTCTTATCACACACACTTCCCTCTAATGCTAATTTTACAAAACGCGGCCCATCTCTTTGTCGTCTATAAATACGGTAATATTACATAAAAACATCAGCGCAGTACTTAAGTATTCAGTTGATATAAATACGGTGTCTAACAGAAATAAAAGAAACAAACGTACTCAATATAGTGAAGAAAATCAAACTTTAACTCGTATGATAATTTACTACCCGTAATTTATGCAGCCAGCAGATTTTTAAGGAAGGACTCAAGTGACAGTTATCCTGATGTGGTTTCCGACACTTTAAAAAAATAAACTTTTGATTTCTTTCGAGATTCGTATTTTCAATCTGCGTGATTTCCCCGAGTGCTTTAGGATCCCTTCCCGAAGCTAATGGAGGAGCTACGATGAGAAATCAAGCGAGGAGCGCTCCGAGCTTGACACCTGCAATTAGCACAACAAGCAAGGCGCGGCCTTGAATGTCAAATTAATAGCAAGACCCGCACCTAACTTCGTTAAAAGAGACAGACTCTGGCAAATGTGGCACCTAACACGCTCCGGGCGTCTTCTGTATTCCCGAAACCCGTTGTCTTATAGCCTTATTAACATTCTCCTGGAACGTCTTTCACGTGCCTGAGCAACAGCTCAAGAATTAAGCACTGCATAATCTTCTAATAGACATGTCCCTCGGGGCGTGGAATCCATATAAGACAATAAGGAATCCACGAAGACACGAGTACTTAATACAGTAAATGTAATATCAAAGCCGGTAGCCTCATAAACGGTCCCAAGGATCAGTAGTAGTGAAGGTATGACTCTATAACAAATACAATTACTTGATTTATATGATTTTTGTATTTGATAAGACTGTATAAGAAATGCAATCACTTAGTTTGTATGATGTGGGTATTTCGTATTTGACTTTAAATTTAAGAAGTGATGAGAAATGAGTCGTGTAACTGACTAATTGTAGACATCTACTACGATGGTAGGTCAAAACGGACTCACAAGCCCTGATTAGTATAGATATACACAGAAAAAAGCTTGAGTTCCATCTTTCAAAATTCTTCTGTTCATTTCTCTCTTTCAATTTTAATATTGCTTTCCAAACAACAGACAAAAAGAGTTCCAGTCACATCCGTTGGCAGAGAAAAACTCCTGTGAAGTGAAAGCTGAGTTGCATGTTCATGGCACTTCTTTCGCGTCGTTTAGAAACATCTATAATTTGGCAAATACGATTAAATAATTAGTGAAATCGTTATGTACGTCTACTGTATAACAAAAAATACACTGCTGAATGATCAATGACACGTAAAATTCATCACAATCATATTCTATTACTCAGTGGTTCCAAGTCTGTCGGAAAAAGTGTCTCAAAAATATACGTAAGATGGAAGCCACGTTGGATTAGGTCGATGCAGCGGCGTTTTCGAAGATGCATGGAACCAATACTACAGTTAAGAGATTAAAAAACAGTCAAAACACTGGATTTCTCCCCTTTAACGATGACCAGCAATTCAACATGCAAATGATACATTTTCGTTATTTCTTGATTGTTTGTAAATTGACGAATGTTAGTAAGAGATCGCTTTCAACTGTAATTCGATCGATCCTGGAAATAGAGTTGCCATCCACAGATTGGAAGCTGAAATCCTATTCCATTCTCAGACCATAACACCAAGTTTATTTAAAAAAATTAGTGATTGTTGAATGACGCTGAGCAGAGCGGAGTATAGTTTCTAAGCGACTGTCCCAGAACAACTATCCTATTCTTCTTTTGCAAACAGCAAGTAAGATACAAACACTGCGAATGACTAGGAGTAGAAGAGTCCTCTGTGGACAAAGCTTCCCCAGACGTGTCGAGTGTTGACATAGCTGCTTTCAAAGGGAACATGTTGCAGTCCACAAATACTGCACAAACGGTTTCCCGCGCATCTTTAGCCTTCTTTTGAAACTACATATTTACAATTATTACTCACAAAACTTCACATTATATTACTCAACGTTTACCATTATGTATATTTATAATTTCAGTACGTAGTACTCTTTTGAATTACGCCACTTCTGCTATAAGTTTAGGATCGTATGTTTCCTTTTATATTAAAACTAAACAGCAACGTACCTTAATAGGTCCAGTCCAACTAATTTATTTTTGAGAAATTAACATTAAAATTCTCGATTTATTAATCTTTGATAAACTTTAAAATTTAGAGAAAACAGTATTATGAAATTGATAATATTGAAGAAAATAAATTAGAATCGAAGTATGAAAGAAATTATTAGAACCCAAAGAAGGTTTTGTTGAGTCCTATATTCTCTTCATTAAGATTTTTTGACAGTTAATTCGCTCTGTTTCTTCATAGGCCCGAGTACTGCAATCCGTTGACTTAAAATTGTTATTCTCTAACTTTAAACTACTAAGTAGAAGTTTCCTCAGCTTCTTTTTCTGAATTAAGAATCTAATAACGTGTATGGGACCCTGAACGAGTCTAATAGACCAGCGTAACATCACTATTTAACATTCTCGCTTTTTTATTGTGATTGGCAACTACAAAAATAATTACAATAGAAAACAAAATATATATTGATATTTCTAAACAACGCCGTAGAACAGACAATTCTTCTTAGACCAGTGAAACTTCATTCACACAGGTACAGAGATACTTTTTAAATTTACTCAATGAATTTCAGAAGACTTTGAACCTTGCTGGAGAAGAACAGCCCCCTGTTTTTCCAAGCTGGAATTTAGCAGATGGTGTTTTCTTGGTTGTCCCCTTTTATTTATCGAAGAATTTCCCTGATTTCGTTGATGTAACCACTTCAACATCGGTGATTCGACAGTCAGTTGAGCGTCGTAAGAGAATCGGTCAAAACCAAAATGAAATTGGATGGGTAGTCTTTGCAATGTGGTAATGCCATCAGCATCTCTTTCCGCGTACAATACTTGCAGCTGATTTGCCTTACAGATTTAGATAGACCATAGTGACATATATACTGAATTATTTTACGATATATCAAATCACATCCACCGTATCTGTATTGGACTTATTTTTCACTTTTTGAAGACATAAAATGTAAGCGCATATAATAAGGACTATAGGTATTATACCCGTTAGTGGAGTTAACCTAAATAAGCGATGAAACCGTATTATTTTAAGATTCCTGTAGACGAATGCACATGCAACTCTGACACTTAATTTTGCATTTAGTGATGGCCCTGTTGCATCGTAGGAGCTAGATGGCTTGCACACACGCAATGTAGCAAGTATTCCTCTGAATTAAGAAGACTTGGCGGGCGGTACCCTCTTAACATCCAAGTTTCTCTAATTAAAGCGAAGGTCCTTGCACTGCTTCAAGTATCTCCAGAAATTGTAAGGCGCTGGGGAGATATTCTGTAGCGCCAGCCAAGTTTCTCCTTGGCAGGAGCCGATTTCGGGGTTGTTTATACCCTCATTAAAGCCTCCAGATCCCAGAAATGTTTCGCAGAACTGAAAACGAGCTGCGACACTAGGAAGCACTTTTTCACGCCTCTATGACGTAATAAAACAATTAAACGCGGGAGGCCTGGAGAGTGGAGAAGTTCAAAACTCTTAGTGAACGACGATGGTAGTGATGACAGTGTCCAGTTTACTTCAATATCAACTGACTAGCCAATTTTATTTAAATTCTTCAATAGTCAATTTATTAATATTTCAGAATAGAACAAATGTGTCAATGTGAAAAACGTATACAAACTAAGAAAAATTGCCTATGGATTTTACTTTAAAGCTTGTTTTATAATTTCCTTTTAACTATTACTTACTAATATATTTTCCTGTTGCATTCACCATATTCTTAGCATTTAAAATAAACTCCTTAAATCGCATTCTTTTATTATCCTGTAACAGTCTGTTCTTTGAACGGAATAATGTGATGATGATAAGTATACATATAAATTCACAAAAAATTAGTATATTGTGGAAGTTAAATCCAAAAACACTAAACATATTATGATCTACCATTTCCAAACGATGAAAAACAGTTTATATTTCTAGGCTTATGTTAGAAATTATACGTATGTTTTACGAAATACGTTTTACAATTTTTTGAATTAAGTCAGTAACGTTATTATTAAATTAAAAATATTAGAAATGTCAGTAAATCGTAAAACGTTTTTCGGCACATTTCAACAAAAATATTTGAATGTTACATTCAGTATAGAGACGGGATAGCTAGCGTTATACTCAAGTATAAACAACTAAGATTATGAATAGAATTTCGGTTAAATGCACAGCTTAACAAGTAAATAATTAGGAAAGTTGATAAAAACCTTAAAAGTTGTTCCTTTGTTTCTGGAACAATAAGCTTTTTAACTGTGGAGTGAGAAAAAAAGAGAATGAAATTGTGGGATTTCTGACCCACCTTCTTTCCGTCTTCGTAATCTCCTTGCAATTTCCTGGTTTGAATTAAACTGCTGAAGGGGACGGTGCCTCAACAATTCAGACTTTTCTCGAAATCCAGCGAATTTCTCAAGCAATCCTAACCAACCTGTTTCTGGAACTGTTATAAATTATAAAATATGAATAATAGTGTAGTCTTTCGTTCATTTTAGATACTATATATGTATATATTTCAGTTCGGCACGCGTTTAGAGTATGTTCCTGAACAGCATTTTGTAGTTTATTACATAACCGCATAACAAGTTGTAGCAGAGGCACGTCGGGTTTAATTTGAGGAAATGTAAACGTTGTTCGACGGAAGGTCGTAAGCGGGCGCATCTTTGTCCATCCAGATTTATGACGACGTTTCCGAGTCCATTACTGGGATTGCATTCTCTTTTCTGATAGCGGAGTGATAGAGCTGCCTCCCAACCTCTGGAGACCGTGGCCTGCGACCGAAGTATTCGTCTTCCATTCTCGTAAATGTCCACTAACCACAAAAGCTGCACAGTGAAGCAATAGCTTCTGCACACGGAGAATTCTTTTAAAGGAAATGCATAAAATATAGCGGCAGGTATAACCGCAGGGAAAACATAGAACCAGCTGGTCTGCACCAAATACATTTAATGAAGCATAAATATTAACATTCAATTACAGTTTCGTGTACCAAAATAAGTAATAAACAACGATAAAATAAAATTCTCTTTCCGAAATGAATTTCTGATCATCTCTTAATTCAAATGTATATTTAAAGGAAAATATTTACTCGCATCATGACTGAGAAAAATTCTCTTACTATTATCGGAAACATTATTTTATGACAATCTTAATTTATAAAATATACAACTTTCCAAGAGTTAACTTTTTAGGAAACCATAAATACAAATATATATTTTATAATTAAGGTTTGCTTACCTACTGTTTCATTTTATACGTTAATGTATCGCCCCTTAGGTACACAATTTTTTTAATTTTTAATGAATATTTTAATTACTCTGAATTTAAGTTTCAGAAATTTTGCATAAATCTGCACAATAAAGTAACAAAGATAACTAACAGAACGAGGTTTCAACAGCATGTTCTTGGAACTCACCTGTAGACTACTATACCCGTATAATTGGATAACTAGTTACTGTGGCCTGTTCTTAACCACCAGGCTAGGATAGCCCAATTAGAGGTTATTACAGGGAAATCGATACTGAAGGAACACACACACACAACCTGGAATATCTATTACTATGTTTAGCAACAAATCAATATCTCTACCTGATCTACCTGAAGTAATTAAATTGTATTCGCACCCTCATTTTATATACCCGGGCACATAACGACCGCTTCAAGTATATTTATTTCATATTAATAACACTAACACGTATTGCACGTTTACAAATACAACGGTTTCGCTTCGAATTCAAAGAATTTATTAGCGAAATTTATTTGTAGCAACAATGTGTGTAAATGCGAGTTGTTATTGACATAGCAAATGGTGAATACCGGAAACTACCTACGCCCATAGAAAATGGAATGCCAGTTCAGTCTCTGAAAGACACTCAGCCAATTCAGGAAATTAGTACAACAGAACCCAAAAAGTGCTGCAGTCTCTATCATGCGGATTCTTAACTATGAATTTTTTTACTTTACAAAAGCCCGATGTACTCGAACCGCTTATTTTATATAAAGAAACTTGTAACACTTACCTCAGTTATTCCCCAACGTAAAAAAGGACAATAATATTTTCCACATAATATTCAGCTCATTTCCAGTTTTATTCCGTGATCTTCCTAACCATCTGTTTGTCATTAAAAGTTTATCGAAGACTTCAGTATGTGACAGTTAATATAAAAATTGTGATTTCCATTCACCTGTGATAACTAAAAACCGTGAAACCAAGAATGTACTTACTTGGGTATTTTATTCTTATTCTCTATGACCAGTATAATTTTTTCGTCTGTACTCGTTGTAATGATATCAAGAAAAAATTCAAATTGTCTCTGCCCCAGTCACTGTATTTTATATATATCAAATACACACTTACATTAAATTAATTTCGGGATCCATTTTTAAAATTGGTTTCATCATGCCATAAAAAAGTCGTCATAATCTAAAAAGTTAGTTCTCACACAATATATTAAATTTTGATAGATAAGTGGACCGTAATGATGAACAAATGATACTAAAATATTTTAAAAAGTTATATGCTTTGGCTGCATGCATATAGATTTCTGCAATAAGAGTTAAAATAAAAGCAATGAATAAATGCTACGATATTTTGGCGTTATTAGAATTGTCATGACATATTTAAAATAAATTGTGATAATTAAACGATTATTTTTGGAATATTTTGTTTCCTTTAATTGTTGTGCAGATTGTGATTATCATTTTGTACTGAAAATATACTGTTTCTGAAAACTATTAATTTTAAGAATCGTACAAAACACTTCCCTTCCGTCAATGATTTACCGTCATGTCGTACTCCGAAATCCAATTTGTTAATATTCAGCCCAGATGCGTGCGTTTGCTGTGTAGAATGAGAAACGCAGATCATACCTTCCGGGGTTGAGAGGGAAAGAAACGCTACAGCAACATAGAAATTGATTCTAAGAGCCTGATCTGAATTTAGCGAACTTGTAATTTTGGCCGGAGGTATTCGTGTATCGGGCTGAAATCGCTTTTGTGTCTTTGCCAAAGCAGTTGTGCGCGGAATACCAATCAGAGCAGCGCAGTCTCGAATCGGATTGTAAATCTGCGATGGGAATAGCAGTAACTTTCGAGGCTGAGGCAAGCTCTTAATCCTAAGAAAGTCCATTATAAATAGGAGTACACTCTACAAAGAGACAAAGCTAAACTACTTCGAAATTGGAAACGTTGATGTATCTTTACAATTCATTTTCAAACTTGTTTCATAAATAAATATCTAAATATAGTGTAAAATTTTCGGGAACAACTGTATTTCGGTAACTTGCGAAAAATAATAAACAATTTAAGTATTTTACATAGTTAACTAATGACTTACTACTAGAAAATGACGATTTCAAATAAAAATATGCTACAAAATGTTCCTGTTATCATTAATGAAATATATCACTTAACGCCTGGTTTTATAAAAGAGAATATTTACGAACAAACAGCAGTATTCAATTACGACGTTACGTTCTGAAAAATGAGAACTTTTTCGGTTAAAATAAAATTTCTAATGGTCTTAAATCGTCTGTGCTGCCTTGTTCATTTTTATCTTCAGATAAATAAAAAAAACAGAAGCATATCAAAATTAAATTAAAATACATAAGTTGTAATCTTGTCCCAATTTGGAGTGATTTAATACGTAATAATTTTGAAAACCACAACAAATTCCTCAATTTTTTCACAAATTTATTATTTCATATTGCCAGTCAAAACTTAGAGTAGCTGTCGACCTTAAAAAACCATAGTCATCTGTTTTAAGACTTCCCATGTGCTCAATTACATTTCGAGACACCTTTTTTCCACCAAATTCAGTTGAATTTGGAATGTGTTGGAATAAAAGTGTCAGGACATCTCTATTCCCTTCCTATGATATTAAAGGGGAGTTGCCAGTTTCAGGATCACCCTCATGTAGCCTGTTACCCAACACAAATAATAATTGAGCACATGGAAAGTTTTAAAACAGATGACTATGGTCTTTAAAGTCCGAACCTCCTATAAGTTTTGACTGAAAATGTGAAATAATAAATTTGTCAAAATTGAGGACGATTTTTTAGTTTTCAATCGTTGATACATAAGTTGTTTAGGATATTATGGCTTAAAGGCATACAAAATCATAATAAATTTCTACACAAATTAAGAAACGACCTCCTTTCTCACAACTGTCTTTTTTTGTATACGTTTTAATCTTGCTTTTGTATAATAAAGGTCTGGCTATTTTTAATCCTTCGAGTGTCAGTTTTGTTTATGCTTTCAGTATCCTCGTACAAATCATCGAATGAAACCGAGAACTAATTTGTTTATCAATCAATCAAAGGCCTTTGTGACTGAAATGGAGGCCACCAGCTGGGCACAAACAAAATTTTAAAAATTTATTTCCACAAAACCTCGGTCAGCATCGACTTTTCACGAGGCCGAGCCTAAACCAGTGATTCCGTTTAATAAACGACGCCATCCAGCGCGGTATATCATGGCGTAATTTAACATTTAAAGAGCGGGCGATAAATTCCGGGTGGGGCCTCCACCTTGAAGGCAGAATTTATGCACGGTGACTCGCGCAATAACTGTTGGAGCAGGCACTTGCATGGCCGAGCCTCATATTTCTCCCGCATCAGCTGTTTTCCATCTCTGGAGAAATATTGCCCCAGCAATTAAACGCAGCTTACGTCGCACAGTGGCGACTCTTCCTTCACACCCCATTGCAGTGTATTCACCAGTTATAGCCAATATTAAAAACTCCGCAGCTTGATCTGTTTCCACGACCCCTCGTATCTCATATTCAAAACATTTTATAGGGTTGTGCGATGTGTGCCACATAAAGAGCGGAGAGAAAATTAAAATCACAGGCGGAGCCGGACGGCCATCGGACTCAGTACACTTCAGAAGTGAAGAAACCCATGCTCAGAGAACAATTGATTTTCAATTTGTTTAACACATTTTCTGGCATTATGTTGAACCGTGGATGATCAAAGAGTTACATTTTAATGACCTAATCAATGATTTTTCAGCGATTGGGCCACGTTATTTATTAGAGAATTCACCGAAACTTCTCTCATATTTACAGGAACTAGCTGATAGGTGGGGCATTTAGTTATGTTAGCCATGAAAATAAATAAATTCGACAATCTCCTGGTCAACACGAGATTTAACTGGCATAAACTCTCGAGGGGCACACACACACACACACTAATCTATACCAATTTGGGGTTAGCTTTAAATTAACTAATACTGGCGGCAATATTTCTCCAAGTACATTACCTAAGCACGGTTAAAAACACCGATGAAGTAATAGAGCAGAAAAATAACCCTGAACTTTAATAAATTTAAAATATCCTTGTAAGTAGCCCACGCGGTACATTAAAGGAATAAAAAATCACTCATTTCCTTTCAAGGCGTTAAGAGTAATCCCGGTACCTTAAGCTGCTGAAGAATATTCCTGCTTGGCTATGCTAAATTTGGAAAATCGTCACTGCGTCATTTGATTTATGTACTGTTCCATTATTGCAGCTCTTGGGTCTTTAAACGGCCCGGTGAAAGCATCAAGGATTTCAGAAACACGGTGTGGTATTTAATTATTAATAAATATCGTTGCAGTCTGGTATCATCTTTCTGCAATTAGTATATAATAATTATTTTATGTAAAATTATTGCACCTTACAGTTCATGAGATTCTAAATGGCATGTTAGATGCTAAGAAGAGAAGGCAGAAGGGAAAGGGGAGTATTGTCTTTTGAAGAGGAACTTCCCCTTTCATTGTTAAAAACATTAATTGTATTCTTCCGAACTTGGTATGGAGACTGTGACAACGTCTTTTTAACACACCCAGTACTTATTATCTATTACACTTTACGGATACGTTTCTTAACGTAGAACATATCCTAAACTGACCTGAGTATATTTCATATCGGCAATGTTTTCAGAATTGCTTTTACACTACCAAGTTGCGTTAACAAAACTGTAGATAAAGTGACCTATTGTCTATCCTCAATAAAATACGGGTGGAGTTGTCACTGTGCATCTTGTTGACACACGACTAGCAAAAACTCCTGAACTGTACCATACATTCCTTATATTATTCAGCGCCGCATCGTCCATAATGCACGTTTTAACATTTTTGAAGTTGGAGCCGTTTTGTCGTTTCAGAGAATGACAGCGGTGAAATACACATCGTGTACGTTCCAACTCAAAAAACCTTTTTTCAGCTACTTGGACAATAATATCTGACGTCGTCACAAGAATTTGATTGAATGGCACAAGAAAGAACTTCGAAGTCATTCGAATCCCGTTTGAAAGACAATGTAGTATCTACTTAATCTCCTTTATATGAAATAGAATTATAACATTTAACCGAGCATTTAGAAAAAATCTTCTGTATTTAATCTATGTGCAGAACACATATTTTGATTCTGTCTTTATCATGTTACAAACTCTTTGAACTTTCTTACACAACTAAGCTGTTACGTATCTGAACAACGCATGGTTAAGAATACTTCTTGTGAACTTGTATGAATATATTAATTTATAAAATTAATTGTTTGTTACGAACTCTTTGAACTTTGTTACAAACTCTTTGAACTTTCTTACACAACTAAGCTGTTACGTATCTGAACAACGCATGGTTTAGAATACTTCTTGTGAATGTATGAATATATTAATTTACAAAATTAATTGTTTGTTACGAATTTTGTTGACAAAGTCAGATTTGTTTTAGGCTTTAGAACAATTTGTGTATCGCTGATTGTTTCTATAATTGCATATTACTTTTCTAATACTCACAAATTTTAATTAATTAAATGTCCTCTTTTCAAAATTTCGTAACAAAAGGTAGGTAAAATTTACAAAATTATTAATATATATGGGTTTATAGAGTGGCTATGATTTTCTAAATATTTAAGATCATTACCTGTTAATATATATTTCATATGTAATATTAATCACAAATTAATAAACCGGTTTTAACATGCCTGAAAATATTTATGTTCTTATATTTATGATATTTTAGGCGTCATTGTTATTAACAAAGTAAGATAAAAATCAACAAACTTGGACATAGAACCCGGGACCACTGCTAATCTCATCTAGCTCCCAGATCGAAGCTCCGTGAAAGTCTTTTTCTCAGGCTATATTACAATTTACTATTAAAATAATTTAGGTTAGCTTCCCAGTAGTATCGAATTGTTTATACCATACTTCATTAACTAAATTCAGTAATAATTCATTTAAATTATTTTTGAGGTTCTTATGATTTTTTCCTGCCAAATTTTAATTTATTCTGTCCATGTATTCCAGAGCAAAAACCATAACGTAAAATGCGTAAAAACTCAGAAATAGTATTATTTATTCTCAGTTCCCTATACGAGTTCCCACCCGTTTGTCCTGAAGCTATATAAATAACAGTACATAAATATAAAACAAATAGAGGGGAGAGCTTCCCTTGTAATTACTGGATAAATGCTTCCCGACTCTCTGTTACTCCATTGTTTGTATACACTCTGAACTTGGATGGAATTGTGTGATCACTTCATCCGTAAAATAAATACTATTTTATCTTCAACAATATCCTTTCGGGAAGGCTAAGTTACCCACTAATATACGCAATATTTTTTGTTTGTAAGCGAACGGATGTAAATTAACTCAAACACGTATAAGTTAAAAATATTTGTTCCGAGGGTTTATAATTCGCAAAAAACAAACGACCGTAATAAAATAAATACATCATATTTCGAAATCACCTAAAGAGAAAAATGGTGTTTGAGTAACATCGGATACAGGCTTTATCTGGTACGATAAATCAATTAATAAAACCAAATAGTGGATTATATAGATTGTAATTTAAATTTCGAACAATTGTTAAAAGAAAAGATTTTAAACTTCGTTGAGAATTGTGAGGCCTTTATCCAGCCGGGTGCCCTATCAACTGACCTAATCTGAGTCGACGTCCAAGGTCCAATTCAACATATCTCCATTCCCGTAAACCTAAAGATCTATGAACGAAAGGAAACGGTAAGTATAGGAGATAGAAAAATTAACAAATAAAACATTGAAGGTAACAAAACTGAAATAAGAGAAATATAAACCAGTCAGATTAGAATGAGTCGGAAAACACACTTAATAAATAACCACGACATAGGATTAAATTGTGATTCAAGACGAGGGAAATTATGAGATTAAGAATCAACCAAATATATCTTGAAACTTCTAAACGGTGTTTCATTATATATGAAACAACTCTAAACGTAAATATTATTCAGGAATCATGAGAAAAGTGTTTGTCATTAAATAATACAAAATATTATATAACGTGAAAATATATTTTTATTCACTGTTCTCTTAAATTCCTCTAATCAACTAACAATATTATTTACACTGTTAATTTTTAATTCATCAATACCCTCTAAAGGTACATTTTAATGATATAATATGAAATATATAAAATAGATTAAATATTATTGTGTAAGTATTTTACGGATAACGTGGCTAATGCTGAAAGTTGTCTTTAAACAAAAAACATATTGACGACTTAATTGGTTTTATATGGAATATACTATTATATTTATAAGAATAAATATAATTAAACCTGAATAGGTTCAAACAAAGTGAAGACACTTGTCTATTATTCCTTTGATTAGAGCGTTCTAAACTTATTATGTTATAATTCAGTTGCTGCTTCATTAATTTATAAAACAACTTGAGTTAATTAAGTGTGGATTTTTCAAAATACTAAAGTTCCTTTTATATTTTGAGACTCATTTAGAATGATAGAATCTATTTGGAAACTCGCAATCTAATAAGATCAATATAAAATAAAATTATTGATGATGCGTCTACTGACAAATGAAAAATCATTTAATTTTCTAGATAACCTTTTGTGCCTTACATGCATAATCGGAGGAAACAATATTTAAAAAGAAAATCGACTTAGATACGACAGTTGTGAATAATGATTATATGAGCGACGAACGTGAAAAGACTAAAATAAATTTTACTTTATACTTTAATGACTTTCGCGCTGGAATAAGTCTCGCATATTACGAAATTGTATATTGAAAAAATTCAGAACTACTGTAGGCTCTTTATGATGAATAAATAACATTACAATTTGACGATTCATTTTTACGTTTTTACGTTTTCTAGTTTTAATTTAAATTCTTTAAATGTTGCGGGACAAGTTCTAGAAAAGTATCATATAAAACCATTTATTTGCAACTCTATTACTTTTGCATGACTTTGATGTCGTATTTAGGTTGGTACAGTTATTTTTTGTAATAAAATTATCATCAACAAAATTTAGGTTTCTAAAAAATAAATTACATGTATTTATCATGTGCCATTTCAACTTTCTTATATTATTATCCGTACTATTTAAAATTTATTTTATTCGAATCACCAAATATTTTTGAAAAACTGTGGTATGCAAAACTGATTAAGTAAGAATTTCAGAGAGTGATTTTCCTAGAGGTTCGTGACCTATCTTTTACTGCCGACATATTCGAGATAATGGTTAAATTCATGGAGCTCATAGCAATAGGAAAAGGTGACCTTGGGTTGCGTCGTGCGAGCACAGGATAGCGTTGTGCATCTGATGTTGCTCCTTTGTCAGCAATACATCACGTCTTATCGCGGTTCCGGGGAAAGCCTCAACTCCTCGCAAGTTTCTCGGATACCCGTCGGGAGCTCTCGCTGCCTTAAGTTGGGCGTTCTGGGGATTTCCCTTGGTCCTTCGCTCGTTGAGCCAACTTTGGGCTCCAGTTACATTGATTACAACGCACAACCCACAAACGAGATCAGGCAACGACTTCTTAGAATAATTAAAACATAGAAGGATGTCATTCTATTTTTTACCATACACATTAGCAAGAAATTTCCTGTAAATAATTTCGCTACAAACAAGTCGGTTCTAGCAGATATTTTTCTACGAAGTAAAGCATAACGTTACTTATTATTGTTGTCGTATTCGTATTCAGTCCTTAGACTGATGCAATTCTTCATGCTAATTTATCTTCCGCAGGTCTTTTAATTTCCGCATAAGTACAACATCCCACATCCTTCCTAATCTGATTAGCGTAGTCCAACCTTAGCCTCCGTCTTCTGTTCTTACTCCACACACTTCCCTCAAATATTTATTTTACAAGACCGACTTGTCTCAAAACGTTACCTATTAATCTATCCCTTTTCTTGGTCTATGTCCTCCACATTGTTCGCTCTTCCACTATTCTGCTTCGATCTTCCACGGTAGTAGCTTTACTCACCCATCTGATTTTCAGCATTATCCTATAGTACCACGTTTCGAAAGCTTCTGTTCTTTTCCTTTCTGCAACTCCTAGCATCCACGTTTCGCACCCATACGAACATTTTTAGCAATGATTTCCTGGCATTCACACTTATATTAACCGTAAGTAATTTCCAGTTTTTTTTTACGAAAGCCTTCCTTGCCTGTGCTATTTTACTTGTTATGTCTACTATACTTCTACAATCCCTTGTTGTTATGCTGCTCCAGAGGCATAATTCCTCAACATCCTTTAAAATATCCGTTCCCAATCTAACACCGTTTGTTATTTCACTGTTTCCCATACTACACTCCATAACCTTGGTCTTCCCTCTATTAATCCTCAAATTTAACTCTTTCTCACATAATTATTGTTGCAATAGCACATAAGTTAGTAAGAAAACACAACTTTCCGGACTAGAAAAATTAGCTGAGATTTATTTTGGAAAGTAGTATTGAACTCTACAGCTGATATTTTTAGGAGATTGACTATAAAGATGATCTGTAATATTTTTTACCTATCGCATTTTCTAAAGTGAAACGAGAATAAACTCAATTGGCAAATGATTGGGATGAGTAGTTTCGAAAAAGAAGAGGGTTGGTTAGAAGAGCATCGATTAAGTTTGTGAAATTGAAATGAGTAAATAATATTAATCACTAGGTGGTGAAAGATGAAGGAAAGAATATAGTTATGTGTTTAAGTTAAACGCTGAAGAGAAAATTTAGGAACAGAGATCTTAGAAGTGATGAGAAATAATTAAGAACCGTTCGAGAGCAAGCGCAACATTGAGCAGGCCTTGACTCAACACGTTTGATATTGTGCAAAATATGATTATAGCAATCAACAAAAATTCCGCAATATTCACTTTTGAGCATTTTTTAACATAGTGAACAAATTATTGGTGAAACAGAATTTATTTATTATTATTTAATATAACAAGTAAATGTTAAAGTTATTTGAATATATTATCACGATTTTTAATTCAATAAAGTTAAGAACTTGAGGTAAGTAATTTGAAATATTTTATAACAAGTTCCACAACGATCGGTGAATATAGGAAAAGAAATTATCTTCAATTAGCATCTCTTGTATATTTTATATAAATAAATATATAATTGTTACATTTTTTACTGTTTGTGGATAGTTGAGTAGTCTGTTCTTTTGTCAGCCGCAGCAAGAGCTAAATACTTGACGTTATGACTGTCGAATGAAACTTTGAGTAGACATTTTGAGGGGAGAGAAATTTCACAGCTGACGTTTCCCGAAGCTCGCAATCAATGGCAGAGACGGAAGAGCAGAATACAAATATGGGCCACTCTTATGGCAGACAGCCATTAACTATTCCAGCTGAGACAGCATTCATAATTCGCCGACTTTCTTCTTTCAGTGGACCTCGCCGGAGGGGACATGAAATTGCTCGTGTCCCCTTTAAAAACGCCCCCTTTTGCAGCGGGAACTAAAGTGTGCTACATTATAGAACTTTGCCAACAGGAGTTAAAGAGGAAGTGACTAGTTTCGTAAAGTAACCTATCACAGCTTAAAAGCCTTTAATACACCTTTCGCCGGCGATGAAACTTTAGATAAAGAAGATACATTGTGAAAGAATCTGCTCTCACACAAGAAACTAAAAATGCAACCCCTTTAAAATTTATTTTCAAGTAATGCAAATACGATTTTAAAATATATATATATATAGAGAAATTCTTTCATTCCAGAATAACTAAATAAATTCTAATACAGTTAACATAAAGTAAATTGAAAATTATATCTATAAATAGAAAATGTTTTCAATCAAAAACGTGTAATCTGAATATTAAAATTTTTTTTGACCATTGCTGATAATTTTAAAGTGATAGTTAAAATTTCTGAATAGTAGAAGACAGTTCTTTCAAGTCTACTAATTTTTTTCCTAAACGAAAATCAAGGGATAAATTCTGAAAACTATGAACCTAATATTCTTATAAAATCAGAAAATTTGAAGATAAATAAGTTTTACAGAATTTAATGGGATAATGTTTGGAATAAAATATTTTCCCATGGCTTTTGGATAAATTTAGTGAGTGAGCAAGATAAGGAATGCTTATTAACAATTATAATTCATTTAGGAATTCTTACTGCACTCCTACATTTATCTGGAATCGGTAAGTAGCTCATTATAGTCTAATCACTAACTTCTGCATTGTCTTCCGAAGCTATATTTCATGTAAAAGTAAGAAATATGATTGATATATAAATTTAAATATTGGTTATTTTGCGTAAACAGAATAGGTAGTCTGAAATAAAATTTAATAATAAAAATTTCTTATGTCACGACGTTGCGTTCTTTTCATATGAACTTCAGGATTTTAATAGTTAATATATCTATAATTTATTTATAGTAATTTATTATTTTACACAAAGTGGTTGAAATGAAGAGAACGAAACGATGACGTACTATTTTTCCTTAATAATATTAATAAAAGAATAACTGACAATGCTGTTTACACATTTATCTTCAATGAAGTCAAAACCATATAACTATTAATTTCTTCCTTAATTTAAAGAATCGTTTTGTCTAGTTGTTAAAAATGACCTCGAAAGGCCCGTTTAGAAAATATTTATTACTACTAAAATATAAAATTAAATTCGTGGGGACATCACTCCGTTATTTTATTTTACTAAATAATTTGCTCGTTGTGATTATTTATTTTCTGCTTTCTAGTTGTGGTCATTAGAAGAGCTTAATCTTATTGTTTAAATTTGATACTATTTCTCATATCTACATTTTTTCTGTTAAGAAGACTTTTAAAATTACTATAATGTTCTCACTTCTATGTTTTAATGTTGGTGTTCTAGAACCACAATTAATATTTTGTACTTAAATCTGAAAATAATTTTATTGTGATTTTAATTTTATACGAAAACATAAGTTAGTAAATGCAGCGTCTCATGTGACTTTTAAGTAAAGGAATGGCGTCATTGAACACGCGTGGAACGTAAGTACCTTTTAGGATTGTGAGCTGTGAATACAAGAAACGGACGGCCGCTCCACGGTTCATTGCTGCTAGAGAAATGTCACAGACACACTTGAGCTGTATAAACTTGGCAACGCATACCAGCAATGATTGCGACTTCATACAACTCGGCTCTTGAAGAAGCTTGCTCCTTCACAAAGGGAAGTGGTTGGATCCAAGGGCTTCATTGCGCCAGCCGTATTTGCGGAGATGAAAGGCGAAAACTATCTGAACAAACCATCTCCTCCAGTCGCGATAAGATCTCGAACAACGCCTTCCGTTGTCAAAGACTATTTCAGAAATGAATTAGGAAATGCATCCACTACCTCTAAAATTTATTAACATCAACCATTGTCATTAAAAAATATTTGCTAAAAATAAAAGCATTGGATTGACCATAAACGTACAGAAATAGCGCTCACACGATTCACAAATAGTACCTATTAGTAGAGAAATGATTTTTCAATTCACTAAAAGTCTAACATAAGGTCTAAAAATCAGGGCGAATATATACAAATGACCAAATGGTCAATTTTGTATATAAACGAGTCTGTAAATTCTGGTTTTCAGTGTTTTCTTATAAGCGGACTATAATCGTTCAATATTATTGCGCAATATATTGAGGAAACGACAAACGCGTTTAATGTTACTATATTTAGTAATTGCACAATAACATGGAGTCAATATATAGTGAAATATTTCAACATACCGTCAACATGTCGAACGAGAACTTTGCTATTAAAACAGAAGAAGAAATCACGCAGATGGATGAAGAAATGGATAAAAATGAAGTGAATAGACTCATGAAAATTTATTGTGTGAAGTAAGAATATGTGAACCAGCTGACCTTTGAATCTTTCTAAGAATGGTCGGTACATTAAATGATGAACTCTTGAGAATAGTTACAGTTAAATTTCTGTATTTAGCTACTAGAAACGGTTTCAAGGATTCTAGCACGATTTAATTCCATTCTGAAGTAAGGCCCAGCGAATTAATTTTTCTTTACTAAATGCGACTGATCAGAATCTAGATACATCTTCTATTCATAGGAATCTACCGTTCAGCGTGTTCATTTTTTAAGTTATATTACCACAAATATGGAAAAGTCTGATACAACTAGGTACACTCGAAAATAAAGTTATTTATAGCCATCTCATAAATGAGTTGGTAAAAGTTTATAAACAGGATTTTCTCACTACACAGTTCGATGTCCACTTCTTGGCTGCGGAGACATAACTGACGCAATATTGCACAATTTCATCCACAGACGATACAATATTCTCATATTACTCAAAAATGTCTAGCACTTTTTTATTGACTGAATATTTTGCGCAATCTTTTAATATGACATATAGACGGCCAATATTGGTGTCCAATATCAATCACGGCGCAATGTATTGAAAGTCTAGACGCCTCTATCAAGTAACATTAAAGGTTATGAGTTAAAAGTGAAAAAAAATTGTAGATAATTTCTAATTTTTCAGAATACCCTGTATAGCCGTGATTAGATAGAGAACTAAACTAGACCTGATTTAATGACAGACTTACAACTGGCTGGAATAACTTACTGTAACATTACGGATGACCTGATAATTGACCTGAGAGCATAATAAATTATTTATATGTAATCAATGGAGTTTGGTACTTACCCAAGATCTCTACCGTGTGCGTGATCTCCCTTGGCTCTAGAGTACCTATCTGGCACACGTAGTCCCCGGCGTCCTGCGTCTGGACGTCCCTGATCTCCAGGTT
Source organism: Eucriotettix oculatus (assembly GCA_034510155.1). NCBI lineage: Eukaryota > Metazoa > Arthropoda > Insecta > Orthoptera > Tetrigidae > Eucriotettix > Eucriotettix oculatus. The sequence goes on from CM067381.1 coordinate 53,597,656, forward strand.
GTATCCGTCGACCAGGCGGATGCGAGCGTCGGGAGAAACTTTAGTGGAACCGGCGGTGAGAACTGCAATGCCTCGTTTCCACACCAGCACAAAACCACCTGTAAGCAAAAGAAACAGGTAATAGGTAGTGAAAATAAACAAGAAAATCTTTCGGAAGTAAACTTTGTGGACAGCTAATAATTTGTACATTTTCTACATGTGGGAACAATACGCATTCTGTGTGAGAAGGACAATTCGTAAAACTGTAATGTGAAATTTTGGATGAGTGTAGCGATAAAATGAGAAGGGAGCTGTTAGGGGCTGTAAAGAATCAAAGATTTAAAGAAATATCAACGTTTCTAAAAATGAAAATAGCTGAGGAAATAGTTATCGTGTTTCGCAGGTTTCGTCTGGAAGATAACGACAGAGTTTACGGTCGTCGTATTTTAATCGTTATGCTATTTGTGTGGACACTATAGAACTATTTCTTCAACAACTTCATCAAGAAAGCCTTCGACCTTTAATAAAAATAGCTCTTTATTAAATCAGGGACGATATATGTCGACCAGCTTGGTTCATCTTATAACTTCAAAATCTACATTCTGAAGAGTAGTTTTAAGTCTGACGTTAATTATAAGAAAGAGCACGTTACACTAAAGTAGTGAGAATTGGTGGAAATAATGAACCAACGGAGACAACGTGAACTTTTTAAGGAACATAATATTATGTATATCACATGGGTTGTATATTAGTGTATCATGATCTTTCTCTACGTCCATAATTATTTCTAACAAGCTAAACGATTCCTGTTTTATTTTTATCAATTTGCCAAGTTAATTTCAAATTTAATCTAGCTTATTTTTTTATGTAAGTTAAACTACCCATCATACTTGAGTATAAATTAAAGGATAGGGTCAGTGATTGTAACAGGGAGACGGAAACCCTAATAAACAAGGAGAAATTGCGAAAAAATTAGAATTTGAATCGGATGAGTTAGCCATTAATCCAGAGTTCCGTCTGCTACCAACCTCAACACGATACTGACAGGCTTTCAGGTAATCACTGTGTCACGTGCTCAGAGGTGGTGAGATGAGTGGAAGAATGTGACAGGTCGGTATCTGAGCCAAAGGTTTCTTTAGTTTCCTTATCAACGTGTATCCTTTCATTCTTAATGTTTATGTAATATTTTGTCAGTAGTATCATCGACGAGTATTATAAATGATACCAGCTTGTACTATCCAGGTAGTTTTTTCCACAAAGTCATTTCATAACAATGAGTTAAAATAGAAGTCCATAGAGTTCTTACAATAAACCATTGTTACGCAACTCTTTTATTATTCTGAAATATTTTTCAGTGGACGTGTAGCTTCTTATTTCTTCCGACACGTGTGATCCCAAGGGTCATCGTTCCAAGAGAACAGAAATAGGACCAAGACTCTTCAGGTTTTAATTCCTAGGTGGAAGGATTTATGAGCGGAGAGGTTGTCGATTGATGCGATCCTATTCTGTAGCCTTAGCACTTGGCTTGCCGTCACCTTACAATAACAGTCGGTGACAAATGATTCTATGGCTGATATATGGCGAAGCCAATACGACGACAGAGGGAAGGGAATGGCCAGATAACCCGGCCTTTTCGTCTCTGTGCACGAACTACTCGTTGGCCAGTTAAGAAATAACTATATTAGCCAAATATTTTGAAGAAACCAAAATAGAAATATAATAGACTTAGAAGACCTTATTCAGTAGAGACAAAGATGATGAATAATTTCAAATTTGATACTATATTAAAATTAATGAATTACGAATATCAATATAAAAGAAAATTAGATTTATTCTTTCAAAGTTAACTCAAATCTAACAGTTGATCATGACATATTGCCAAGTAAGTCAGAAAATAGTTATTGAAGAATATATTATTCTACTGATAAGGTAAGTTAGTAATTTTTTTGATAAATTAAATTTAATATTATATAATTTTAAATATATTTGTAAGTTAAGAATGAATAAATATTGCAAAACCTAATGATCTCACAATTGCTAGGATGAAACGTTGTGTGTTTTAATATTCAATTCACTTTTAATTCAGACCTAACTTAGTAGTCATTATATTATAGTAAATGTAATTTTATTCCGATAAAGGTTTCTTTAGATGTACTTAAAGTGCGAGTACTTAAACTGTTTTGATAAAATTCATTAAGTCATTATTAATTGTTATATGGATGACACTAATATAATTTCCTTCACTTAAGTACCACAAAGTAACCGAAAATACTTTCTCAGTCACCAAACTAAAAAACATAACAATATTTTCAAAGTTCAATAAAAAATTAATTTCAATCTGTAACTTGTATTACATTACTTCCTCTACATTAGCCTGAAATAGATAATTCGCTTCCCATTATTAATTTTAAAACTAATTACGCAGGAGTAATTATTCAGTAGCTCATTACACGTATACGTAATTTAATGGAATTATTCTATATTCATGCCGAATTAATTAGGTAAACGATTTACTTTAAATAATTAATGAAGCCTAAAATTTAGTTCGTGAGCTTGAGCCGATATAACCGCATTCTGCGAGAATTTTATAAAACGAGTGATATGTCAGGTTAATTCCTACCGACATTATCGCATATCGTTATCGTTATTCCACTTTTGTCGTCTGTCCGAGTCAATTAATGAATATTTCCTGTTGGAAGCCACGTTGATTCGGATATCTGTATGAATTGCGCTGTCTGTGTGGAGTATGATTAATGGCCACGTTTGAACTTTACTTTATACTAAGATGTCAGGATATAAAAGAATTTAGAAAACATATACACATATTGATTGACTCAATTATTTTTTTGATAAGATCAGCCTGAAATCAATTAGCGGGCGATTCAAGCCGACTAGTTAAAATACATATGGAGATATCATAAAGACGATACTCTATATAAACATGTAATAAAGCATCTGTAATTTTCGTTCAACATTACGTATGATGCAGTTTCGGAATCGACACCGAGGCCATATATATATTCCTGTCTGGGTTAGTTCAGCTGCATCGATTTCCGTTAAACGTTTCTACTTGTCATATACAGCGCTTTCATACCGAAATTAAAATACCACGCATAATAAGGTAATAAATATTGGAAGAGAGAACCCCTTGGTTTTGTCGGTTTCCACCACTGCCAGGAACAGGAAATTGTTCGCTTTACAAAACTACGCTAAATTCTTCAAAATAACTTTGACGTGTTCTAGTCTTTCGCCACTTGAAGTAGTTAAAACGTTCTATTAAGTCTGCCTGAAATATTTTTTCTTCGTGAGTGACAAGAATTTGTATGTAAGAAACGGAGTTGTCAACCTTGGTGACCACTAGAGTAGCACCTAGTCAGCGGTAACAAGTCTTATCCAGCCACATGGTAACTTCTCACACAGGCAATCTACGGTCGGTGGCGCTCATGTCGGCGGCTTTCCAAAATAACATAAAGGCACCACGTTTTAAAAAATGTTACGTATTTATTTTCCCCATAGCGTTCTATTATCACGATATTTTTACCTATACCAATTTTATGAAATGCTATATGAATTCTATAATTATCCAGTATATTATAGTTATATAATAACAGTCGTCTTGGCTCTTTTCCTCCATTTTACTGTGCAGTGCATTGGCTTATTAATAAACCTTGATCCTTGGCGGCTCCTAACTTCATGAAAGTATTCAGAATATTTTGGAAAATTAACACAAAATTATTTTTGTTGTTTGTGGGTTATAATTTAAACGACAGTGTGTAATAAAATTGACTTTAACATAAAGGAATTTGTTCCATAATGTAGAAAGGGTTTAGACAACGCAGTCAGAATTATTGCTGTTGTACGTTTTACCAGAACAAAATTAGACTTATCTCTGGCAAGCTGGTCAAAGGGAAGCGTGGTCGTATAAAAGCAATATTAGGATTATGTGGGTCAGTAACCGGGGGGAGGGGCTATAAAAGGAAAGTTCGAGGCAATTATTATATTATCATTATTTTTAATTGGTACTTAAAATTTAATTTTATATAATTTTTTATTTATCAGGATGTTTGGTTTATTTTAACGAGTTTTCCTTTGTTTTTATGTTTTTATTGTCCTTGTTTAGCTGGCAGTGATCGGACTCCTTTTTATTTTACTGAGGGTGAATGAAAATTGGTTTATGGCTTTAATATTGGATATGGAGGGGTTGGGTTGGCTCTTATGTTTTTAACTGAATAATATGACTATTTTTGCATGTTTTTTAGTTTATTTTCTTTTTGAAGGTAATTTTAGTTCATTTTTTTTGTAGTTGGTTATTGTTTCATTTTCTTTTTTGTGGAATCGCGGGACATTGCCATGTTTCCGTTATGATACGTTAATGTATCTTACTTGGAAGTTATTTATACCGGTTGCATCGAATTTTTTATTTTTTATATGGTTTAGATAATTAATTTTCACTTTTCTATAAAATTAGAAATTATGTTAATATTTAGGTTTAATATGTAATGGAGTTTGTCAGCTAATATAAATTGAGTTTTAATTAGCCGACTTTCTATTTTCAGTAATGTTAGAATTTATATTAAAATACTATTTTCTAATTTTATTGAAGATAGAAAGTCAGTCAATTAAAACTCTTAGTCAAAGAGAGAATAAGTATAAAGACCTGCAGAGTTTCATCTCCATTCGTAATAATTTAATCTTTTAAAATGGTTGATTTTGATGTTAGCATAGTCATTATTTAATTCTCTAACTAAGATTTATGTTTATTTATTAATTTAATCTTCGTTTACTTAATTTGTTCTGAGTCGATGAGGTGTAGTCAAAATATTTTTAAATTTCACTCCGATGTTAATTTATAAATAGCATTTTCTTTCTGACGTACCTGAACTCCAGGATGTTGTTACGTACCTGAACTACAGGATGTTGTTACGTACCTGAACTGATTATTATTAATCGTACAAACATTTTAATTGCATAGTCTGTGAGCATGGTTTTGTCGATCCCAAACGGAATGACCATCTGATAACTAAATCTTTACTGACTAGTAGGAACATTTAATATTCTATTCATTATTATCGCTTACTTATTTTTAATACTACAGATTTGATACAAGATAAAAATAACCACTTTTTACGGTGTGAACATAAATTGTTGGAGCGAATAAGGACTGATTGTGATAGTCGTGTTAGCGAAGTGGTTTAGTCTGGAAGCCCTTACGTCTCTCAGCCTCTCGAGCGTCCGTGTTTCCCGGGAATAATTCCATAGGAGTGGGTGTGCCGGTATAATGCTCATAGGACCGGACCACTGAAAGGATTGGGCGCCACCGTGACCGAAGCAATGGACACCGAAATGTCAGCCAGACAGCCGCATCATTACGCCCGGCGACATTCGCGAAATGTCACAGTTAGCTCAAATGCTAGGCGAATCAAATAATAAGCCTTCTCCGCAACAGGGACGTGAATTTGGACGGCGTCAGTCTCTAGTTACAAAACATTGATCCGTCCTTCAGACGATTTATTAAAAGGATTGAAAGAGATAAAAGAACATTGATGCAGCATTATTATGACTGACAGTATCCTGTTTATTCTGAGCTAAAAATTGTTCAGATTTTAAATTACCTCAATATTTTAATAATGAGAAAGAATCATTGACAATGGGAACTATGAGGAAAGAAACAGACCTAGGGAACAGGCAAGATAAACCGCAGCACAGTTACAAGAAAGTACACAAAAAATTTTCAATTCAATTACTAATTTTAGTTATATTTTTCACGCGCAGGAAGCAAAAATTATCTGTCGAAACGCACCTGCGGTATTTTATTTTTCGCACCACTTGCTGCTTATTGACTTTTTAAATTTTTTAATTGTGAATTTTTACAAAAGTAAATATATTTTTAATTAATATATAACGTAAGGGTCAACTGTGCTCAGACCATACTTCAGTAATTTCATACACTAAATAAGGTTTGTGTGTGTCCACTGTTAATGTTATAGAAGATTAATATAATAATAATAATAATTTATTTAGCAAAAGCTACTTATGTATAAGGTTAGCTACAAGAAATTAAGTGCCTAAAAGAACTTTTCTTAAATTTCCTGATGGTATCACAGTTTCCAATTTTCACTTGGCCTTAGCTTTTTCCAGCTCTAGTTTGCTTACAAAATCTATGAGGTTATATAATACGTTGTAACTTACATCCTTATTAGTATAAATTATATAATTGTAACATTACTTATCTGCGAAATGTATTCCATGCCGTTGCAAAATGTTGGGTGCTGGTTTATATCAGCTTCATCTAAATTTAATTTTTTGTTTATAATATTTCAAGCATTTCACGTGTTTAATTGCAGAACGAATATTATACATTACAATACTATCTTGCGTTTTCCATGTAATTATTCATTTTTCAAAAGTTCATTCCTTATTTACCATGTTTTCGACAACATTAGCTTCCTTGCGGCGACAAGCCGAACAAAAGAGTTGTCAAAAAACTGTCAAAGTATTCCACAGTTGTTAATTTAGGACGACATATGAATGCTCGAGGCTTCTAAAATTTAAAGCTTACTCTTTCTACGGTGCACAAAGAGCAGCGCCGTGACTTCTGGTTATGTTTTATGCTGCGGTGATATTGAGACCCTTTCCTGAGGCAACGATAGCAGCTGTTACTAATTCTTTTATACATTTTTCCCAGACGTTCTTCTGCTGAATATGTACGTGAATATTAACTGTATAAAGTTTACAACGACTATTGTTTACTTGAAACAAATTTGTGACATCAAAATTGAAGAAGTAATATGTGCCTTAAAGAAAACGGTATAATTACGCATTAAAATTATTTAAAATGTACAATATTATATAACCAGAAGGTTTCAACATTTATCCAGATAATTTTTTTTTCGGTTATTAAGTTGGTCTACCTCTGGTACAATAAAATTACCTGGTAGCAGCCCATAGATGAGACGGGCAAGTCCTATATCTATTAATGAAATGATACCGTATTTATCACTAGAATTGACTAGAGCTCCAAACATAAGCTATGGCCAGTAAAAGTATTTTTTTCGTTTTTAGAACCTCGACGGTATTCAATACTGCTAAATTATCATCTCAATTAGTAATTGAATAACAAATTTAGCAAAGAGCGGAAGTGGATAAATATTTAATTGAACCGAGCTGAAAAGATTAGTATCAACAAACAAAGATTTTCATATGCATCTTTCTACATAAAATTACTGCTTGACCAATTTTGATATTATTTGTTGTATTATTGGGCGTCATCTGGATGGTTCTTAGCTATATCCTGGTAGATGGCGGTGTTGTACAGATTCGGATATCTTTTCAATTTTCCAAACAAAAAAAAAATTATATATTTTTCTGGATTTCTCACAGAAAACAGAAACATAATCACAAATTTTCAGCCAGACACTTTTAAAAATCTGTAGCATTTGATTTGCGCAACAATTCACGCGCCAGCTCATTGCGTCGTATCTTGGCATTATTTTTACGTTTCGATTTAGCATTCCTGAGTTCTTTTATTTTCTGTGTATTGTAATTGCAAAATACTGGGTGTATTATTTATCAATTATTTCGATATTGAACAAATGAAGGGTGCAAATATAGAATGTGTTGAATTACGATTTGTACACATGTACATACGGCGGCATTCCATTTAATATCAATAAAACATTTTATTTTCAGTGTTCAATTGCGCTATTTCAACTATAGGGGGCGGGGGCACAAAGGAAAGTTTTAAAAAATGTGACGAGCTATCTGATGGTTTAATCAAGTGTTGACTGAGAGATTACTGTCGAATTAAATACCGCAGCGCATTAATGTAAATCATTTCCCTGGTAACACCGGGCATCCAGCTAGTATATTCATAGAGAAACAAGTGGGCAGATTGGAAGCGGAGAGGATGATCCAATTCAGACACATACCAAATTTGTTTTACTTGCCGACAGTAAAAAGTGAAAATTATTAGTAACATAGGTACTACATATTAAAAATATTTAATTAATTAATATTAATTAAATGAATATTATCTGGAATAGTTAAAATAAATCACGTTCGGACACGTATTAAAAAATATGGGAGGTATGATAGATAATTTGGTAAACAGAATTGCAAAACAAATCATCCAATGTATCTTTGTTTCAATGGTGGATATCTTAAATCAATAAGCATATTTTTCATTTCACATAGATGAAAAATAAAATCGGTGAACTAGCAACTCCAATACAAGACTTCTTTGTAATAGGTTTTCTGGAAAAATTTTTACATTTCAAGCATTTAATAGAAATATAATTTAATATACAATATTGGTTTTCACTTTAACATCAATAGAGTTCGAGATTTATATTCTGTGCCGGAGGATAGCAGAGGAATTGATTACCGCTACACATGTTCTCGTGACACGAGGGCATTTATAAAAACGTGACCACGACCCCTGGCAATTTTTCACAGTCCCACAAACTTATTATCTGGAATTAAAAAGTGCGTTAATGCTGATAACGCTAGGCACAATAGCGCTGACGTCAGATTGCTTAGTCCTAATGACCTGCCTCGGTCTCTCTCTCCCTCTTCCGTTTCCTTCCAGTGATAATGTCGTGAGCTCCTTCGTTACGGTTTCTGTTGTTAATAGCAGGACCCAGGGACAAAACACAGGCGTAAGTCTTGCACGCACGATTTGCGAAATACTCATCTTTACATGCGAAGGGTAGTTAGAGTCCATCGTATTAGGACTATTCAAACACACTGACAAAAATTTTCTTCTTTTATTTATCTCATTCTTTTAGAGTTATTAATTATCAGTAATTTATTGTTTTGGAGCTTAAGTGATTTGACATTAGTGTTTATTTCACCCAATAACAGTTTATATGTAGAATGCTTCTAATACTGATAATCAATAATTGGCTTTGATCAAACTTTTATACACTTTTTTGTTACAATCTCACCACTGGAGAGAACTGAAAGACAGTAAAGTCTTTATACCATGGATTAAAAGATATTGCAATGTAACGGGCCAATGGCGTTTGACACGCATGAACACGGTAAGTCAAAAAAACCTGGATGAGAATGCATATAAGCAGGTGTGAGCATTTATTTGATAAAGATGAATGAGATTTTCATGAAAACGTCGGTTTTAAATTCTAATATGACCCGCGTTGTGACCAAAGAACGCTTTATTCAATAATAAAACATTTCTCTATAATAATCCATAGCAATGTTAAGTAGAGGAGTAATAGTAAACTGCAGAGAAACATGAGCAATTTTCAATAAAAATAATCTATTATAAGGTATAATCATGAATAATTGAGACATCTTTCTAAAGGTACAAAAAATTTATTAAAAATACCTGAAAACGCTTATTGAAGCTAACGAGTCAAATATAAATTATTTTTCACATTTTATTTATCTATTTAGGTGGGCACTTAATTGAAACAGATTTATAAAGATACAACTTAATACAATAATACATATATAGACTTATTTTAAACAAAAACTGTCGTTGTACAAAAATTTTATTTTTATTAGTAACGTAAACATTTGTCGGTAAAAGTTCTGCGTGTGGTGTTTGTGGGTGTTGTCCTGGAGATTTGTTCCTTCAACGGATTGATGACTGTATATTTTAACGGAAAACTTGCCTGATAATATCTATATCATTTTTTCTGCACATGGTTACTCCTACTCAAACCTAATAACTGATAATTGTAACTGAATATTAACTGATATTGTTAACTTTTATCCACCATAAATTTTGTATTATTTGTTGGACTAACAGAAATATTTGAAGAGCTATAAATAATAAAGAATAATTATTCTATCTTCGTCGGTTGTTTTGATAAAATAAACAATATCAGGAAATACACGTAAATTGATTAATTTATGAGTACATTTAATTACCCAAGTAATGAGATTGAAAGAGAAAAGGGTCTCCTAACCAATAGTTTTAATAGTTTTTGTATGTAAATTAATTTATAAAATTTCCTCCCCTCCCAGAGGATCACGCAGAGACTTCCAGAAAATGCTGATAATTACAATAACAGGTACTACTGTTGCTAGAGATTTATTTTAATTTTTGGATTACTAACTATGGGTACGTGATACCAGGAAAATCATACTGCCTACTACACAGAGTATGAAACACACTACGTTAATGATCAAAAGGAATATTTGTAATTATCTTGTCAGCAAATGTCACTTCCCCTCACACGAGATTGTATACATTATTATACACCATGGAATTATGTCACGTGTTTGTAGGTAATTAATTTCATGCGATATAGAGAACAGTACATGCCCGATAGACAACGTAGTTAATGATTCCTATCCACAATAGTCATAAAATTCATACTTCAAACCATAAACGAATGTATATTAAATTGAATACTATTCTGCGTCAGTTTTTAAGCGGCATTTTAACGTAGCATAATTCATTTTCCTCAGCCTCTAGATTTTTACCCAGGATTATTCCTGTCTATTTTCAAACATTACGTATAGCATACTGTAACGGTCAAACACATCTGCTCGGACGTTTGGCGGTATGGAGTCAAAAGAAAGGAGACAGCATTTGAGCCTGGGGGCAGTAAAACACAGGCTTCACGTCGCGCCTGGGGTGTTTTCCAATTTTGGTGAGATTTGTTGGAATAGGGTGGCGTGTTTTGTCAAGTGTAACCATAAATGTTATTGGTCAATATCCATCCCTGCCACCTGGTTGATATGAACCAAAGAATTTGGGAATAGAATCTAGAAATGCGTGCAGAGATATTTTAGAGGAGATTTGGACAGATTTTTCGAGAGCGGTGAGACTGGAAAGGTGACAAAACAGATTTGGTGACAGATTCAGAGAAGTTGCTGGACAGGTGGTTGGAATTGTGGAAAGGGAGATTTCGGCATCCTTGGATAGGCAGTTAAAGGACTGGAGGATAAACGGGAATTCTTCCTGAACCAGGAAGAATATCAGCAGTGGCGGCTGTGATCTGGGTAGAATACGACCCAATTAGGAGGAACGAGATGGAACATTCACTAAGCCGGCACGGAAACCACCCCTCTGTTTCTTTGCTTTGTACTGTTTCTTGTACTGCCAGGTCCAAGTAGATTTGTGTAAAATATTTTGTTCTATTAGAAGGTCCATAATATACGACCCTGAGTATAGTTTGAAAATTGTTATTTTTAAGAATTTAATGAGTATCATTTTTTATGTAAATATGTTTTTAGTTTTAATTATGAAAAAATTGTCGGCATAAAGATTGAAAATAGAAAAATTTAAAATTAAGGTTGTAAATTTATTTTGGATAAAAAAATTGTTTTCTTATTTTGATTACAAAATCTTATTACTAATATTCCACTTAAATAACTAATATACCTCCTATTCATTTCAATACGTTAAGCGCCGAGAAAGAAAATTTTTTTGGTTTCGATCCCGCATCGCCGTTCACGATTACGATTTATAGTTTACATCAAAAGGCGTTCATGTGAGGATTGTTGACAATTGGTGAATGTAGGTCCGTTTGTTTATAGAAAATGCAAAATTGATTAAGAGTATTTACAGACGATCCGGTGCCTATTAGAAACAAATTCAGATTTAAATTTGACTTAAAACATGTGTAATAAAATTAGTGAAAATTGAAATTATAAATAAACAACAAGTTTTCTGCATATCCAGACTGAGTGAACGTTTTAGATTTCAAATTAGGCTAATTTTACTACCCAACTTTTCAGTCAAGTCCCAACATTAAGAAGTTAAAATTGGATACTGAAACGTTGCCATTTTAATTTGTTTTTTAATTAACTGTGTGTTATTGATAATGAAATATTGTTTCATAAAATATTAATATAATTTATTATAAGCGAAGCCGTCTTGGCTCACGGTTCTCGGAGCTATATTATTTTCTAATTTTAGTCACAGGCTTCGATTTAGTTATGTCATAATGTTCATGCTGTGTTCTTCTAAGCCATTAATCTCCATCAGATACGGTATCGTGTTACATAAATAGCGAGCGTGCAGACTTCAGATCGCCGGCCACGGATTCTTGACATAGTTTCTTGTTTGTCGTGTCCTGGTGTCTTCTCCAGAGGGCGTGTCTTCCTGATGCTCTTTACGGTCGGCGTGTGTTTTACGTTTCTCTTCTCTCGCGGCTTTATGGCGTAGCCGCATCCCGTAAACTTCCAAGGATTCAGTTGATTTGTTCACCTCCCCAGTGTTTATTGAAATACTCTTGGCGAGACAAAAATATATGTCTGTAGCCACGTCTTCAGTTTTGAAATACAATGTATCGGAGACTGAAAGCAACTACAACTCATCGATAACAAAATATACTTTGAATTAGGCTCCATACAAATCCAATTCTCAATCATATCTCATATTAATAATTAAAATTTTAATTTGATGCTGAATAATAATTATATTGAAACAGTAGTTGGAAAAAGGTTTGAACTTCTGAAATTCCCCAATGTTTGCATATAAAAAACAACGCCTCAGAGTGAAATATCATTACCAGAATTTTCTTCCACGCATTGTACGTTCACAATCGTTAGTTATTCGTGATAAATGGACAGGCAGAACAAATTTTATATGCTGCCGCTCTCGTTCAAGGAACTTAAAAACTTACACAGGCACCCACACGGGAGTAATTCATAAGTTTCGAGGACTTCCTGCTGAAATATTCAAAAGCCTTTGGAGAGGTGGTAGTTATGTTCGTTTTCTTTCTTGCCGTTAAGGGATTCTCTTTAGTGCTTTGACTCTAAGTAAATTAAAGGCACAAATGAAGTGTCTGTAGATTTTACAGCACCGCAACTAGCCATCAAATGATTCGTCTTAAAATTACAGAAAGTTAAATTTTCTTCAGAGTGGCTGGAGGATTTCACCTTTTATTGTCAACTGTGGTGAGGAAAACTTCATAATGATAAAATAACTATAGCACTCTCCTGTTATGACTTGAGAAAACAACTTCAATGACTGATATAATTTTAAGAAGATATTTTAATTAAAAAATAACATTACATACAGTTACATATTGACACTGTACTTTGTATCTAGTTAGCAATTTCTTAAAAGAATATCACGTGCGAACATTTATTTTGTATCTAAATAACAATGCACCTGAAAAAAAATCTAAACGTGAGACCATTCTCATTCACTAATCACCTTCAATATATTTTCATAATTAAATAAAATGTTAAAGGCTTTTCAAAGGTAGAAAATTGACAAATTTCTGACTGACGTTTAACAATTACACAGACCCAGGGATGCTTTTACACTATCAATATATTGCTGTGATTCACTACTACGCACCACGTGGTCCGTCGACAACACGTGCATGCTTAATTTTATTAATCCAAAAGTTAAGAATATTGAAACATGACCACATCGTGCGTAGTAGTGAATTACAGAACTTTATTTGTAAGTGTGATTACAGCTGAATGTATGTCTAGGCACTAGGGGACTGCCTACGGCGACAAAATTCCCTAAGGTAGATTACAAAAAAAAATTAAAACCTTTTTACAGATGGTGATTCCTGCGATGTTAATGCTTTACAGCTGTCGGACGAAATGAATATAGTTTATACGATTGGTAGAGGAAACAAAAAATATCTGAAGTTTTTTAAATTCATTATTTTGACTAAAATTGAATGAATGAAGTTATGTTTTTAAATTTTTATTGTGCAATATGTTCTATTTCGTTTCCCTGTCGCAATTAAAACAGAACTATTTATTTTTAAAAATGACAGCCATTCAGTCGTTTATTTGGTTTATTATATGACTGGTATACTCAGAAATATATTTCAGGAGTCAGCGTCATACTTACGTATTCTCGCAGATAATGGCGCAGCAAGTTCACACAAGCGTCGCTATCCAAGCAAAATTTAATGTCCTTGTTTTCCCTGGAAGTGCAAGCTAGAAATTTTGTCCAAATGGAGTCCATCGCCTTGACAACAGAGGGACAATAGCTGTAGCCAGTATTTCAGACTCGTTATTGTACGCAACACAGGCAGTAGGGGAAGTGTACGAAGTTTGTTGAAACTCTGGACCACATCAACCGTAGACATGTAGTCAGAAATTAAGGAACCAAAGAAAACGTTCACGCTACTTACGAAGTCTGAAATAAATAGAACTAATCTGATCAGTACGTAACCAAATCGAGCTTTAACCTAAAAGGCAAATAAAATACTAGATGGTTGATGTTATCAGTTACATTGTTAATACTACCTTTATAAAAATGTAAAATATTTTTTAATAAATCAGTAACCCAATATTTAAGTGCATATAAATAAGAAATACAGATAATTTTCCAGCAAAAAATTAATTAATATTTAGTAAACTACTCGTCAGTACGATTATTCCTTCAATATTCGGAAAAATTTCTTACACATGTTTAAAAAAACTTCCAGCTCTGTTACTTTACATTAATAAATGACGAGTAATAATATTTAGAAAATGCGTGTTCATCATTCCGACTGAGGGTTTGTCAAATGTACAAAATAAATGTTAACAGAAGAATGAGTATCATTGGATTCATTCAATATAATTTCACTGCTGCTTCATTCTCGCTTTTAAAACTTTCTTCGAGGCGGTCGTAAAGTAAGTATTTTGAAGGTCCGCAAAATAACCAGATTTTATTCGTGCTGATTTATTTTGCAGTATTTTTTCAGTTTATAGGAAATAGTATGATTAGAGGAAGGATGCAAGATACGGGGAATACGTTTGATTTGACGGTTTGAACTTAAGAACTAAATAAATGAACAGAACTGCATTGCTTTAATGAAAGGAAGAATTTTTTCTATTGGGCTGAATGTGGGAGTTTTCTTTGCATTTCGTGAATTAATTAATCTAATATGACACGATTGTTAGCTTGAAATTTTAAATAGGCAAATACATTAATGCTGTGAGTAAACAAACTATCCTTGGTAGACACATTTTGAGTCTTTAACTTCTGCAGCCAATTTGTCTCCTGAGACCTGCGGTCTGTTGATTTGATCCATGCTGCATTCAGTCATTTCTATCAGGACTAAATCGACCATAGGTTTTGATTTATTCTTCAATGTGAAAAAACGCGACACCACTCCCCGTTGATATTCTCAGAGAGAATTTTTTATATTACGTTGAAACCACTGACTTTACAGTTTCATTATGTGTCTGTTCGTATTGCTATTAACTATATCTTCATAAACACATATATAAATTTTCGTAGCTCATAAACTAACCAATATTACTTCAATCCGCTGAAAAACAAATTAAGATGTCTATAACTTCCTAAGACGTTTCATACAATACATCAATTTTAATTAATATAAATTTATACCTAATTTTTTTATATGATAAGAGCACAAACTTTTCAGTACTTCTTTGCTCATTACTAAATTCTTATAATTTTATCATTTCCGGCCACGTTTAATTTGTTATTAAGGTGACAATTTCCAATTAAATGAACTATGAACAAGTTTTAAAAATTATAAGATCTACTAAGAAGCTGTTTTTCGAATTAGTATTACATGTATTATGAAATAGACGAGTGTTTAAAGTTTATTCCTTTTGTAATATTCAAAATAACAACGATAATAGTATTTAGGGCTGTAAAAATATACCATGAATTGATTAAGAGCTGTTTTTATTTTAGAAATTTATTAATTGAACTCAATAACTTAACTGAAATTTGTTACTTTTGCATCAATAAAAACAACTATTCTATGTGATTCTCCAGGACAAAGGTAATGCCAATAACAACGTAACTATCTAAAAAGACTAATTTTCTTGAAACAGTTTACCATACAAGAAAGAATAAATGGAAGGGAGGGGAAAAGTGAGTCGTTTTACCAGTTGAATAGACTTGGGGTTACCGCTGTAGCAAGTCCAATATTGACACGAGACTTGAGGAAGTTGGGACTAGTTGTTCGCATCGAGGAGTTTTGGACAAGGGTTAGCAGTAAGAACTTGCGTAGCAAGGAAAGTATGTCACAACAAAACGTACTTTCCTGCAGTAAACGAAGTTAGCATTAATAATGTTTACAAAATTAAGACTAAATATATTTCACATTTATTTTAAATAGAGTGTATAAAATAAAATTTAACTGGTACTTAAAAGTTTTCTTTTATTTAATTACCAACAATTACTGAATTTTCATACTATTTTAAATGAAATTTTAAGTATATTTTAATTAATGCATAATATTACTAATTATTTATTGATTTTTAAATTAATTTTTATTTATTGAGACGCGTGGTCCTTTAACGAAAAATGCTAACTTGGCCATAAAACGGTGAATATGTTTATAAATATATCATCTGATGATAAACATTTTTCAAAATGATATAGGACGACTTATAAGTAAACTTGTATGTTGACAGTTACATTTTGTATACAACAGCAGGTCAGCGCATTTTCAAACGGCTTCCAATAGGTAACAAAATAATGGTGGCTGTGAGACAAATATTACTTATATACAGCTGAAATTAGTAAGTTCTATGAGCAGATTTACCAGATAGTGGACAAAATCTATGAAAGCAGAGACGGCGGAATTTTTGCGAATAACTTCCAACTTGATGTCCCTTTCGGTGTGTACAACTGGATAAATTTACTCTAATAGTAAAATGGCTTGCTGGGCGGAACAAGTTAGCGTTATAGGCACCTATAGAGCAGTAAGAAGAACGCCAGCAGCAGCTCCCACAGAAGGGTGAAGATTGCGACATCGCGACGCCCAACTGAGGCCCAAGTTTCCTAATCTAACTCCACTGGATTTGTTTTCTTTGTGTGCGAAGGAAAGGGGTAGGGGAGGTGGCAGCGGCTCTTCAATAGGCGAGAACAAGGCCCATGTTCAAACACGAAGGCGGGGAAGGCTCCTTCAGCTCCAGGGAACATAACCAATATATCTAAGGTACAAAGTCGGAGGCGACCCGAAAGGTTCAATGGAAATTAATGACGAAGGAATTCTCCAGACGCAAAACGCGACCATGAAAATGAACAGTTAAAAATAAGGTCCAAGAATAATTCAAAACAAGTTATTTTTCGAAATAATTTGGAAAAAATTGTTGACCTAAATTCAATGTGATTAGGTAGTCAACAATTTTCTGTTTATTCACTTTCTGAATTTTGAGCGAGAAACATTTTCTAGTCAGTTCCCGGAATTGTTGTTTCAAATCCAAAAATTGTAAAGGAGGATGTCGCAAAGTTAGAGTCACAGTCACGGCCACTTTCACGTCTAGATATAGCTCGACCGCTTCTTTATAAGATTAAAACGATTATTTCACTAGTTAAAATAATTTAATACGAAATGAGTCTATTGTATGTAGGAAGATTTATGTTACGAAAGATGCGAAAATAAAATTACATTAGTGAGTTTAGCTTCAATGGGCGGTAATGAATATGACGCTTGATTTTGCTTTAAGAAAAAGGATGAAACTGGTAATTCAATAATTATGTTCATATCACGTTTATAAAATTAGCAAGTAAAAATAATTTTTTTTAATTAATGTGATATGTATTGGTTTTCATTCAAAATTGTTCACACTGTAAGAAATTTAAATTTTTCTTATTTAACCCAAAGAAGTTCCAAAGCTTTGGACGAAACGTTGTAACATATCCAACATGTTGAACAGTATAAACAATCTGTTTTATTGCCTGTTTTTGTGTTTATTGGTAGACTAATATTATTTCGTTTCAAATTTGAAATAGATTTATTTTAAGGGCTAATAGATTCAAATACAAGGATGCTTTTACGTATATTTATGTCAATAGTTTCCTTTAAGGTTATGCAATTTATCGAATGCTAATCCCATTTATCGTTTTCTTAAACCCATGTGAAAATGTTGGCGCATTAACCTATTTTAAAAATAAAGTAATTATCATGATTGCAAAAAAATAATTCTAATAAAATTGACTTCAGACGATTCATTCATAAATTTGGTACACATTGCCTATGATGTCATATCTTACTTTTAAAAAATATATTACAATTTTATTTTGCAAATTTCTACATGGAAATTTACATTATGTTACCAACTTAAAATATTACAATGGTGGTCGCAATTCAGATAATACTGTTCTGACGTTTCATTAGGAGAGTAAGATGAGTAATAGGGGTAGGGAGTGAATTTGGGCTACGTGATGTCGCATCTTAATCCCTTACGTAGTTTCAGCCGTAGAAACGTTAATAAATGGTACAAATTCATTGATATTCGTCGGGTTATTTCTTATAAATTAAATCATTCTTCGTACTGCTGAAAATAATGCTTATTTTTAAGCAAAAGACTTGGCTCAAAATTAGGACGGTTAGTCACATTTTGTACAGGGGCCACACGAGTTTATTGAAATGTTTTTCATTAGTATGCGGGGAAAACATAGCCCCGTTGCAGCGACGCGGTCTGCTCTCGGGGATGCTGGGCACGTGGAAGAACCAAGCCTTGCTCCGGCTCTGATTTCCTTTATTTTAGACGCCACTACAAAGCCCAATTCTCGCGCCGTCTCTTTTCTCAGGAAATCTGTTATTTGTTTCTCAACAGTGGCTTCAAGTCTTGCTATTAGTAAGAGACGCCCGTTCGATACAGACTAGTAGAAGGAAATTTTTTATTAATTATTTTTAGTCGAAAAATTATTTTGAAATTCTATATTAAACTGCACTTTATTGTAATTTGAATATATTACTTTCAATCACTTCACAAAACCCTGACTTCATATTGTCACTGTTAATTTCTTAATTTTAAGGTAATATCCATATTGATTGAATATATTATTTTTATTCGTAATACATAAAAGGGAAAATCTCCATTTTTATTAATTTGGTTGTCTGTTGAGTAATTTCATAATTTATTTATAATTTTTTAACTTAAATAAAATTGTTCACACGAAAAGATAAATTAATGAGGGTTAATGAAAGTTTTGTTTTTACTTGTTTTTGTTGAAGTTTTCATTTATAAGACTTGTCTATCCTTTGGATAGATTATTCCCCCTTGCTATCCTTCTAATATACAATAATATAGAGGACTGGTCAAAACGCCAATTACATTAATGCAGAGTGTATGTTAAAATAATTAAGTCAGTAGTAAATGTACAAGTAGGAGGAGAATTTATAAAGTTTTACGGGAATTAATGTGGATAATACAAATTTAATAACTTATACATTAAAAAAGACTAAGGAAATAATTTTGAGGTTACCTAAAATTGACATCCACCATTTCAGATAGTTATTGCTTAAAATCAAGTCAGACAGGTTTACACTACTATCTAAAGGACGTGCTTTGTCAAGTATAAAAAATTGTGAGCCATGAAGACTGATGGAACTATGACGTAAGGATAACTAAAGATGAATGATTTTCAGAAAAAATATGGACCCATGCCATGTCCCACCAATAATATACATCCAAGGGAAGTGCTTATAACAAAAGGAAACCTAATCGTTAAGAACAAGCACAATTCTCTCGTATCTAGGGTAGTTATTTGGAAGTAAATAGTGTATAAATAAAACCAGCTCGAGTCGTGGATCTAATCTGTGCCTGCTCTCCGATTTAACTATTGACAAGGTGTCAGCTGCATCCATTGAATCTGTAAGGCTCCACACCCCCGTCCCAAACAGGGCCCCGAGGGTGGAGTAACAGACGCCTTTGATAACCTTTACTCAACTACGACTTCAACTACGATTCGACTGTACGGACGCTCTAGGCATCGATACATCTCTACCAAACAACGCTAATATTCCAAGTATTTAGCTCTCGTGGCTCAATTTCGGTATATTCTAAGTCACACAGAATAAAATAAAGTCGATAGCTGGAGAAATATTTATATTCTCTTTTAATAATATTAAAATAATACACGGAAAGTAATGATAATATTGTAAAAAATTAAAAAACAACAATAATTTAATTAAAGACGACCTTCCTGATACCATTGAGTAGTTCTCCGAAAAATAATAGAGAATTCATTAACCTTGTGCACTGAATCAGGAGTACAAGAAAAAGGCTAGGTTTAGAAATGAGGTCGAAGGAAAGTTATGAAGTGTCTTGTTGTGTGAACAACTAATTGGTATAATTCAAGCTTCCGCTGAAATTTTGGGTATAAGAGCTGAAAATAATTTTTTATTTAAGCGTTTTACATTAAATCTGGCTTGCGGCTATATACGGCACAAAAAATTCTTTCATTTTGCTGGAATTCTCTATAACACCTAACAATAATGTGGTATATAGAGTCCGAAGTATTAACATAAATCAGATGTTAAACGAGGTGAACGAGATCCAGTACCAGTTATTAAATACAAATTATTGTAACAAAATTGTATAGTGGATATTACAGCTTCTTTAAATGTCTAAATGACCGATGTATTTTCTCTGGTATTCATAAACATAAAATTACGCTAAGGTGGCACATTTTTCTCCGAGATTGAAAATTTCTCCAAGTTAAGTAAAAATATTTTTTGAGTTTTTTTAATGATAAAAATTAATTGATTTCTTTTACATAGATATTTTTCCAGCCATTATAACTTATTTATTACTTTAACATGCAACTTTTGTTTTTCTATCAGCCCAAGTACGTTTCGGTATGCTTTGGTATAGAATTGGTAAAATTGGTCACCGATCCTTGGTGACGAGACGTTACTTCATAGATAATGCGAAATTTGTATAATTATTTCTGGAAGTAAACCTCAAGTCTAATCACAGAAGATCCGACGTTCTTGGAATTGATTGATCGATACAGAGATCTTAAATGATGAAGGTATTAGTTAGCCTCCCAGGCGTGTAACTTACAGCTTCCGCGGTCATTAGCGCCCCGACGGGACTGAGCAGCTCTTCTTCCTGAATATTTGAAGCACGGCTCCCCGAAGACTGCGGTATGGCGAGACTTAGGGGGCAGGACACTTCGCAAGAAAACTCGGCGGCAGCCCACATCAACGCTAAACTCGGGATTAACCTGCGCTAATGAATACGCCATGAATATTGCAGCGTCGGTCTTCAGCAACTTCTCCCGTTATGAACGGGGCAAAACTGAATAGATCGGTGTCACGGTACCAGAACTCAACTCAAAATATGAACGCTTAATTTTGACCTAAATTGTGTATAATTGGGGATTCCACTCTGTTAGCACAGTTGGAGAAGTCCTGACTTGATTCTCAGTACGATCAATAATTTTTCACCCCAACAATTCCGTCGCATGGACTATGTCCACAACGCAAATTTATCCGCATGTGAAATAGTTTGATCCATTAAAAAATTTACTTGATGAAGTCTACAAACATGGATGTAACATCGTAAATAATTCTTTTGTTGATGAATTGTTTGTATTTTTTATTTAACTGCATATGTAACTTTTTTGCACCTTTATGTAATCTACAAATGTACAGGTATTCCTACTTACAACTAATTAACAATAAATATTTTCAGAGTAAATAAATATAATTATTTTAAAAATGTAAATAAACTCAACTTGTGGACAACTATAAAAGGCAAATAAAGAAAAATATAGGATAATTAAATTTGAAAAAATGGCAATGTGCATGGACTGAAAAAAAGCACTGGAATGATACCTGAAATAAAGGTCAGGTACTATAAAAAGACTTCAATTTAGTTTATCGTTTATGCGTAGTGAATACAGCACTACCACTATCACTCGTTAACTTACTTCGCCAGAGAAAGCGTAGATTCCTGATTTGCTTTCTGTTAGAGAACTGGAACCAAATACTCTTAGTCAAATAAATTTTCACATTTATATAACGTTTTATTTAGAAATGAGTACTTAGCAACATCCATTTTTTGCTGAATAGCATTTATTTACGACACCGTTCTTCCATTTTATCGTTAATTCCTGCCAAGGTTTATGGCCTGAACGTTGAATCATATAAAATTAGAATAAATTTTTTTATTGTTTTCAGTTGCGTATTTTCCGCAGTACGGAATAATAATACCATCCAAATTTCAAAAAAGATATACGTCGCATGAAATATATCACAACTATAAGAGACTTTCACTAAGCAGGATACGATAAATCTAATTAAAATGTAATGATCTGAAATTAATCGACGACAGAAGAGTAGTCGTCGATAAACGGAAGTCTCACACGTGTATTAGAGGAATAGAGGAGGCCGTAAGGATGGCAGGACTGGAATGACGACGATACCAGCCAGCGTTAATGAACCTGTGCCCTTTCTCTCACAGCCTCGCGACAGAGAAAATAAAAACCCCGGAACTTTGTTTAATGAGCGAATCCCAGGGCTATAATCTCCGCTACACCCACGCTACAAGAGCTAGGACTGCAGCAGCTTCTATTATAAAAGTCCGTAGCCGAAGGCGCCTAACTTGGGCCGCCTTTAATTAAAATTCACTGTGAGCTATGTATTACTTTTAATATTGTATTTTTGGTTTTTTTTTTCTTAGAACTAATGGGTCGGACAGGGACGCTGAGAAAGCGCACTCACTGTCGCCGAGGCTCGTAGGCTTTGCAAACTTCGTAATTAAAACTTCGATTAGAAGCCCTCCTCTCAGGCCGTGAACTGCGCTCGGATATACCAGAAATAGTTTCGTAACTGTCCCATAAGTTTAATTTGCATTCGCAGTAAGACGGAAATCGATCTTATCAATCCTCTGTGTTAACCTCTATATATATTTCGAAAATATAAATTACTATATTTTTAATTTTTTAAATGAAGGTTACCAAGGTTAAAAATGACAAAATTGAGATCCTAGAAAGAATCATATTTTAAGATGTGAAAGTAACGTGGTAAACCTCAGAAAAAAAAGTTGTAGTGAAGTTCAATTTTAAATTAGAAGTTTAGAACTGTTTTCTGTGACCGACTGTGCAACGTCCACAAAGTTCTTGAATGTACAAAAAATATCCCATCAAAGTTTTAATGTTTTAATTATAAACAGAGAAAAATAAGAACGAGTATGGCTTTATATATTAGAAATATACCAAAGCGAATTCAGTTAATAAAAACTTGGAGACTGTTTTTTATTCTTCTTCTCATTCACGTAAATAAATATAGCAGTCCTTACTGAAACAATGAAGTTATATATTGCACCGTTGTATTACTTATCTGTGCAGTGCTGCTTCAGTGAATCAATTAAAATGAAAAGTGTAGAGAGTTGCTAATTAAAAATAATTTAGTTGCAAAGATGCCAGATACTGGATGGAGATTAGAATAAATTTTTGTTTAATCCTGAGGAAGATGAATTTTTTTCTGGAAGATGGTAACATCTCGCACTACATAACCAATTTAAAGCAGTTATTGCTATATCTTCAAATAAAATAAACCAAAAATAATGCGAATTAAAACATTGAAAACACTACTGCTGAGAAAACTTAAAGTTTCTGTAATTTTGATGGAGCAAGTGAACGTTTACCTACCCATTACTCGCAATTTTGCTTTCAAATTAGAGAATATACGTAAGAAGGAATACGTAATCCGGATTGAAGTAATTCATTATGTACGGTATCTACGTATATAATCGTATGTAACAACCGAAGCGCTCTCGAGATGAAAATGGATGGATTAATTAAATACCATTGTCAATTTTTTCACAGAAGCTACTTTTTCTACCACAGTGCCTCCGATATAAGCGAGGACAAAACATATGAAATTAATTCTTCTGCCGCATTGGAGTTTTAATTTCGGCGGTAGGAGCTGATAATGTTGCAGCCAGAAGCGCGCTTTTCCTATCGAAAGGAGAGACAGCTGCCGCAGTCCTGGATGGGTTTCAGATGATAAAAGATCCTGTCCACACAATGGCCCATTTTCCCTCAACAGTTAATAACTAGAAGCAACACAAATGTTGTGGAGCATTCATCAGGTATGGCCAGCGGTTACTCGAATATAGACCCGATTATACGGAGACGCGGCCAGATAAGCTACTGTAGACTCGAACAAAAAACATATTCTTCCTTTTAAAAAATAATTTCAACTGAATATTAAATGTATGATGTGGTCAAGGCTTTCATGATAAATTGAAATAGTTTACTCCTTTCATTATGAATTAGGTAAAATAAACGGGACGCGAATTGTAGTTGTCGTGACATAAAAATAGTTTTACAACATAAATAACGTTAAAGATAATTAATAAATAGACAGAATATTCGTAAAATTAATAACATTATTATAATGAACAGTAGTAAACTACGTACCGTTTCTTAAATCAGGAACCATATCAGATGTATTTGCTAATCCAAAAGCACAAACTAAATTTACAGTAACACTAATATAATGCAATAATAGGATAATTTAGGAAACATTACTTACGAAATAAAAATATTAAAGTGGATTAAAAAATGACAGTTACAACCAACAGCTCTAAAGTGCATCGTTATGTTCAAAAAACAATTAAACCATTAATACAACGAATGAATAGCAGAGTTTATAATAGTAACGGAAAATAAATATTATTCAAATTATTAGTGCCATTTTGTAGATTAATGACGAAATTATTAGATATATGCTTGTACTAGACTCAACAATCATCTACACTAAATTTTTAATGAGCTTTTGCTTTGACAAATGTCACAATAATTACTGTCTGAACAGTTGATTTCTTGTCTAAAATTATGATTGTCGTATTTACTAATTTTGTTTTTAATATTTTAACCAAGTTTAAATTATTTCAAAATGCTCAAATAGGGGAAGTCGATTGGGAAAAACAATTTTAGTAAAATTATGGAAAAAGAAAAATGACTTTATTAAAGTATAAAACATTAGTTTGTTTCATTACCTACTTAATAAAATATTAATGTAAATTAAAACAAAGAATTAAGGTCTTTGATGAATTTTTAAAAATAAACTTAAAACTTTCCCGTTTTGTCGCACCTCCCGGGACAGAACGGAATAGGATGCTTTATATTTATAATTAGTGGAATAAAATAAAACTTAATTAAAGAGAAAACTTAATAAATTTGTGTTTTATTTCTTATACTTATTTTTTACTTAAGGAACACACAATATTTTGCCCCGTTCAGCCGTGCAAGCTAGTATCTGATTAAAGTTTTTCACAGACACTTAATACAAGTAGATTTAAACCTTAAACGAAACGTATTTGCAGCTAAAGACATTATTTTTACAAATATATATCATTAAAGAGTGGAAGGCAAGGAGTTTTATGAATTATCTTCTGACAAAATGCTGCAAAAAACTATTGTCTTACTCTTCATTTCAGATGGTTAACTTTTCGCTAAGATGAACGCTTAATAGCTTCAATGGAAGCAGAAAGTCTCCATTAAAAATGAAGAAGTTTCATTTTTATAAGTTCTAATTATATATTTCGATTATTGGAGTAATTAATTATTCCTAAAATAATAAAGATACGTGGATGTTTTTATTATTAGACACGGTTTCAGTATTATTTCAGTGTCACAAAACATCTAATCGTGATCCTCAAGTATATAATTCCATTTAAATGGGACGGGACGAATTCTCCACGTTGGTAGAGATACGAGTCGAATAATTAAGTTGGTTTAAGCAACGAGACCCTTGGGCGCGATTTTCCGTTCCGCCTGAAGGTTAGACGTCGAGGCCACACGTTGCACTCAACTGCTGTAGGAGTTGCCAGAGTTCCAGGCGCTAACAACAATTAGTCTCAGACAACGACCTATGTTGGATCAGTATTTCATGATTCACGAAAATAAGTGTCACATAACTGTGGGAACTTGAGAACGAGTGGAGAAATTTCCTTTCCTGAGGAGTTATATGAGATAAATGCCATGTAAATTAGACAAAATAAAGTTTATAAACAATTCGCTGAATTACATTCCAGGCAATTTTATGAAATGAATTATTTTAGTATTTAATTTATAAATACATTACTAATTCGTCTATTAATAAATTAATTTCAAGAAATGTAACGGATTACAGATTCTCGATACTAATTTGATATATAATAGCACATGGAAGCACAATAATATATATATTATCATATATGTATCATTAAGTATATAGTAATATATATTTCAATATAATAAATAAAAGTATGAAGTTTATATTTTTCTTGGACATTTTTAATAATCTGGAGGAATATTATTAATATTTAGGGGAAGTATGTCACAATATTTATGTCAAGAATAATATTATAAGGTCCTTCCTACTTGTTAATTTCTGCAGAAACATTTTTAAGGCAATATTTTAAGCTATAAAAACATATAAAGGAAGCTTTGAAGTTATTACCTCTGACACTTGATTTTTTGCAATTATATAGATTTGTGAGTCATAGCGTAAGAAGTTTCCTCCATATTACCATATTTTTGAGATAGTTAGCTTTTATTCTGTGGCGACGCTTTATAGTCCTTGAAATTTGCTGATTATCTCGTAGTAATACTGAGAAATGATAGTTAAATAATATATTAGACAAGTTAGACAAGACAAGTTTATTTGAAAAGAGACGTTTTGAGAAAGTGAAGACATATTTGTGTGTGTGTGCCCCCTATTTCACAGAGTTATCAAGATGATAATGATTAATATTTTTTATTTTCAGTTCGTTGTGTCACCGTGCCACATTATAAATTATTCTGTCTTTTGTTATGCACACTGAATGAGAACATAAACCATAACATGCTGTTGGAGATACTGGGTGGCCATCATTGTTTTTTTTTACAGTCCATGCAATTAAAATTTTATTTGTTTCCACCATGTCCATGATTAATTTTTTTGTAAATTTAAATAAGTTATTATTATAACTGTAGTTGGAAAAATAAAAAAATTCTCCTCCAATATTTGCATTCTAATATTTTACAATGTAAGAGTTGCATGAAAAACAAAAAGTTTCAAGTATCTAACAGATCAAAGAATCTTATGTTCACTATTCTACCAATAAATCAGCGGTTCTTATAGTGTTATTTTTAATAACTGTTTGCCCCGTAGAAGATATTTGCCCTTTTTAAAATTGATTCATTTAATTCTATTCATAGTTCCAAAACGATCGTAATCATAAGTCTCTACCAATCATTTCTCCATTTATAATTATTTAAATGTTACACAACGTTGACTTTTGCGCTACTACATATGTTTTAATTTAAATAGAAGTTTATTACAGTAATTGAAGGTACACTACATTCGTAATTCTATCTTCAGATCGATTACTTTTATATAGATGGGTGTGCAAAAATACGGTTTATATGTTTTCGAACAGCCTAAATGTATATTCAATACTATATTTTGTAATAGCGAGAAATCGTCAAAATGGTAGTTTCTTTACAGAGAGGTATCGTATTGACCCATTTCCGAAGTCGTATCACTAAAATTGTAAAGTTGCAAGGGTTCTGAATTTGAGTTTTTCATTGTGTTGCAGTTCATGGGGTAGAGGGGGTGTAGATTCACGTTGGAAATAAAGATATGTAGTGATAACAGATTAAGTCCTTATTCTTTTCTTCACTTTGAGTACGGACCAAAAACACCTTCATATAGTGTAAAAAAACCGTGGGTTGTTGACTTCTTCACTTGTTTCACAGATATACAGTACTTTTGTTATTAAAGTTTATTTAATTGAATACTTTCACCTGTGATGAACGTCACTATCTAATGCATAATATTTTATTTGCTTTTACAAATGAGCGACGGATATCTAAATTAATTTACGTATTCATCGTATCGTTGATCCAAAGAACTTTATTATTAGCTCTGCCAACGATAGGCTTAATTACGATGCGAAATGTTTATAATTTAAAAAATGTTTAGTATTATGGATCAGGAATATAAGAAAACAGTTTTCTCTTTAGTAGATCTCGCGATTCGTGTGTAGGACACGAAAATTTTTACATAAATTTTTTTTCCTATTTTTTTCCACACACATAATTTCAGTATATTTAAAAATATAAACATCATGGGTTGCTTCGGCCACAGAGGAACGCGTGTGTTAAATTCGGACCAGTAGTTTGGACGGCTACAGCGGGGAGATAAATATATAGATCGTAAAAGTATTTAACACTATATATGTGCGCTAATATTTTCAGTTTGTGTAAAAGAGATATATAAATATAGGTGTTTGGCGTATTCCGAATTTTACAATTTTGCCTTCCCGACAGTCAAATCTCATTTCTTCTCGATAAAAATACGATAGGGGAAGGTTGCAAGAAGAGTAACGACGGACCTGAAATTCACTGATCAACGAGAGTGAAAAAGAAAAGCTGTTATTCAACCTTAGCTGAAAAACAAAGGATCGCAGGTTTTGAGCCCTTGCGATGGAAACAAAGGACCACGGAGGCCCTCCACCTTTCCGTTATTGCTTCGATATTTCATATTGCGGAATATTGCCGCTCCACTGGCTGAGGAAGAAGTCTGCCCTTTTTATCTGTTACGTCAGCTAGCAATAATTCCTGGGGGAAGCTGGTGCTACTTCCGGCGCGCCAAACCGCGGCGGGAGCTTTCTTTCCATTTCTCAGTTTCTCCCCGCAGCCACGTGGGTACAAATAAAAAGAGGCGAGCACACACAACACGAGTTGATTTGTATCCACCCTAGAGCCCTATTGTGCGCGGTGTATTGCCGTAATAAATTCACAATCACGGACCCGCGCCGCTGGATTTAGTACTTAGCCTTGGCCAAGCTGGGTCTTGGGCAGTTAATCTCGCCGATAGATTACCTGCTTGCTCACGACTTGCACACGAGCCGTTTTATTAATATTCCATCGCAGTTATGCGGTAGCTGTAGTCAAGCCCTTTAGCATAGTCATCACTTCATATTTAACAACAACCCGGATCAACGTATCGCAGCTGACGTTATTGATATTCTCTCGGGCATTCTCATTCCTCAAACAACTTTGTTTGGCTTCAATTCTGACAATATTGAATAAAATTCCAACGATCATCGAAGCTTTCACACTACTTTCCATTTTTCTAATGTAATAAATTTTAACTAAGCAATATTTCAAGCAGTTACATTCATTGGTTTAATATGATATTATTTAACCCAGTGGCTAGCTAAAATCAGTTTCCAAAAATTTATAGGAAATTTATTTTAAACTTTTAATTATAAAAATATTTACATTTCAGCTTCGGAAGTTGATCTGTAGCAATTTCGCAGAATTCAGGGACTGAAAAAGTACTCCATGTAAAAAAATCACCGTTGCTATTGTTACAATACTCGTATTTTAAAATAAAATTCGCTCCAATTTCCAAACAATACTTTCACTATAACACCACATTTTTTATTTTCAATGACGAACATCAAACAGTTTTTCCCAATAACTGTACAATTCAACTGCCTAATTTATCTAATATTAATCCTTCTCAGCTAATTTTTTTTATTTTACATCTCTTCCATCATCACTTCTGCCTTTTATTGTTCTCATACATTCATCATTCTTTTGGGATTGTCATTTGCAATCCACCAAATTTTTCTCCATATAAATTCAGGCTGAAAATGTCTTAAACACTGTGAGGTCAAGGTCAGGGCAAAAATGTATATATATATATGCAATAACAAGAAATATAAATTAAGTACCATATCAAAAGCGGAGTAAATTTTATCTTTTATCTTTGTTCACTGCAAAGAAAACTAAATATTGTTTAATAAATATCTTAATTTGATCGCTAGTGGTGTAGATAATATTCATTCTTGTCGTTTAGCTGTTTACGTTGCCTAATTTACATAATAGAACCATTTGCGTAACAATATTTAAAGATTTTTTTAATGAAAACCGAAGCATAGAGTGCGGTGGTTCTGGGTTCACTTACAGCTGGCAATCAAGAGTTTTCTTCCTTAAAAGTGATAATTCGTATTTACCGTTGATATTCGGAAGAGTTAATCCTATTCTCAATATATAATTTCGCCATTAGTCGAGTTAAATAATTTTTGAGCTGTAATCTGAAACTTTATCACGGTATATTTATTTCAGTCATCACGTGTCAATTTGTTTATTTTTATATAATACTTTTTCTTTAGAGAGCGATGATGTAATATCCTAAAAAGTATTAATAGTTCTGCAAAAAGTTTGTTTCGTATCTAATATTCCTGAAGTGACTTCATCTATTGAATGTTGCCATTTACGAGTTTTGTGGGTTGCAATTAGCCTCCGAGGCCTGTTACAAAAATAAAACTTAGTCTAGTGTTGTCTTGTGAGAAGCGAATGTTTTGTCACCAGAATTCAATTGATGTTTTCTTTGTAGCAAGACAAGAAAACCTAATAAGCTTTGTTATTATCTCGACATCTGTTCAGTTTTTAAACAAACACATAGACATAATATTGTATCTGCTTTTGTTTGCATACTGCTCGATAAAATACGGACATGCAGAATGTCGAAAGTCAACTAAAAAAGCAGATAATCTGGAATAATTGGAAAATTATGAACCTTTCCTTACAATTAATTTTCTGGAAAAGTTAGTTATCCCTAATTCGACATGGAGTTCACTTTGGTTGTTCGGAACGACTTTCCCTTTGTGAACGGATCTCTCTTTAATACTCTATGACATGGTATTTAACAATATTCCTTTATAAAACACAGTTAACATGATTACCTTTAATACAAGCCTAAAATTCAATTAGAGACGGAACTGGAACACAATTTGAGGCCTCGCAATCAGACTAGCAATCAGAAACAGCCAATTCAATCGCAGTTCTATTGAAAGCCAATTACTGGTAATTTCTGTCCTATTAGACATTCACTTTATTATTGCAAGGAATAGTTCATCGTATGGCTACCAGACACGAAGTATACAAGACGTAGCCTCCAAGAAGTTTCTTCACCATTGCTAATTATTGAAGTTAGAACCTTGGTAATTTTATATACAGAATGTCTCATACTGTTTCAGGATTCATCAATCCAGAAGACGTTAATAAGGAATTATTAATTATTTATGATTTAATGCTAAACATTCTCGTAATATTCGGTGATACTAAAATAAACAGTACATCATAGAATATAAGAAGATAAGAAATGAATCTAAATAACTTTTTTACGGTTTCAGAGCTAAATTAGAATGCATTTTTACAGTCAATATAAGTTTTCTGCCTCGCATAAACGTAAAATTTAAATAAAATTATTATAGTTCCTCAACAATAATATGTAAAAATATACTCTCTAACTTTGATTACCTCACCAAAAATAAATAAATAAATAAATCAATAAATTGGAATAATTTTATTTTTACATAATTAAATTGGAAATTATATCTCATTAAAATACAAAATGGAATACAACACGTTAGGCCAAATTTGGGCATCTTCAGGGAAACAAAGGGCACACAAATTAAATAAACACTCAAAGTTTTGAAATTAGTTAATATGTTTGGAACCTCCTAATTGAATTAGTATAAATTTGAAATTTTATGTTGTGGTACTTCATGGAACTGGTTAAAATCTCCTATTTATCATTATTTAATAGGACCTGATGGAATTCGACGTTTGGTCCAAGCGTTGAATTCCTACTTCTTTATTTTCATGAGATGTAAATTACTAGTATTAAAATGAAATTATTCCTACTTTATTGGGTGATTTATTTTATTTATAAATAACGTCAGATAAAAATCAGTTTTAAAGGCATTTAGCTTTACGTGTAATTCTTTTCTGCAAACATCCAGCAAAGCAAAACATGAATCACAATAGTTGATTCAGGTGAAATAAACAAACACATGATAATTTCCATGCTAAACAAACAAGAGCACAAAATGTCGAGGGTGATAATCGATACATCGACCATAAAAGAGAGCTTTGTTCACGTGGAAGGGGCGTTTTCATGCTTTCTTTCTCGTTGTTGGGAGTCATTTCCTTGTTTTTTTTTCTTAAGGCTGATGTTGAATTACAGGATCCAGAACTTCCTGTTTACGCTGTTTTGAGAGGAAAACTCGTTAAACTTTATAAGGTTCCAAAAATATTTAAATGAATCCCACATTAATAGTAATATAGTAGACCTTTTCAACCTGCAGTGATCTTTAGTAACATATGTTTCCTAAATACCCTATAGACTATTAAATTATTTAATTCCCTAGTTTTTTTTAACGAACAAATATTTTGTCAGAAATCACTGTTGTAGTGACTATCATCATCGCGGTGATCAGGAAACTGACGGAAATAAAAATAAACAATTTTTATACATCTGTGAAAATAATGTAACCTAATTTCGTAAATTCTAGAAAAAGCTTCAATTATCCAGATGATGTTTGTTAAATCGATTATAATTTATAGAATAACTTTTGAAATGGATGAAGGAAGGATTGATTGAAGAGTACGTTACTGAGTAAAGGCGTATCGAAATTATTCAGTAATACAGCATAGACTTACCTGCGTTCGATACTTCGCATGGAAGAACGACTGTGTCACTGGTAACAATGCGATAGTTTTTCCCCGTAGTCAGGAATGAGGGTTGATCTGTAGCGCTACTAAGGTCGTTCCCCAAAGCGTACGTTTCTGAAACAAACAGCTATGTTATACAACGAAAATATAGAACAGATAATAAATTTTATTTTGAACAACTATGTGATAAAAGAAATCTCAAGGCCCAGATACGTTCATTGAAATAATCGTACGTCCGAAATGCCATCTTATTAAATTTCTATAACCTCTTCCTTTTGTTACGAATTAGCAAGCATAATATAGTTCGGTTTCTATAAGTTAACAAAATGCATAACATCTTGATTTGTAGCGAGGAAAAGTATTTGAACTCAAAATTATCGGAATAAATGAATTAATAACACTTAAATTAAAAATAAATGACAATTAATGCATTATTAGCAACATAAATAAGCATTAAGACTAATTAATAACGTGTAATTAATTTTTATTTTGAACAGTAATTTTTATTTTTCTATTTAGTAGGCATAACGATGTTTTACTATTAACAAACATTTAATTTAATTAATATCCCGACAGGCGTGTGTATTTAACATGAAATGAAACAAGTTTTTTGAGATACAAAAGGACTCGTTTACTCACAACGACACGTTTATAACCCGTGGCTGAAAAGCCTGACCTCACTGGATTGGAAATAAATTTATTTAAGCTGAGAGCGTCGAACCTGAACAGAAAACGGGCAACTACGGGATGAAGATTGGTCTAAAACGTTGGAGTAGGACAGATTTGAGAAACAGACAGTTTTTAAGCTGTTTCTGTTGAAGAACGGTCATTGGAAAATTGACATTTTTATAAAACAAAATTATTCAAAAAGGTTTTAAAGAAGATGGAGCTTATACTGAATGAGCTCTTTGACAGTTTTGGTAGATATAAAATGTTGACGAGTTTTTGACAGTTTATTGAGGATATAAATACTGTGTAAATACAGAAATTTCTAATTCCAACCCGACTAGGACCTCGACGGATGTAGCATGACCTGATTTCATCCTGTTACAAAAGTCTAAGTGGGAAGATATTGAAGAGTATGTACTTTCAATTTAAATCATCTGACAAACACTTTTCTAAAGCACATGCAACAGATACATTAAAAAAACTTAATACTTTCATAACATACAAAATAATTTTTTTTCTATGAAGTGATGTAGAAAGTGTATACATAATAGATTTTTATAAATAAAGGCATTTTTCATTTAAAGAAATTAATTAAACTGTCATTTACCACCATAATGCTTTTCGAGTTGATTTATTGTTCCATCCGATAAATTTCGGTAACGTTGTCACATTATTGTCCACCCAACTGAAATAAGTGCAGTGAGATGATATGGGAACGTTTGTCTGCAGAACGTGAGATGTGCTCTCATTTTAAAAGGACTATAAAAGGCTAGAAAAAAAGTGGAAGGACACATCAAGCTACTTTTAAAAAAAATCTTCCGATGTCTAAAATTCATATATATTGAAGCATTAACTTGTTATGATTGAACAATATACCCGTTAGAAACGGTTAATCTCCAGCAGGATGGGGCACTACCATAGTGGAGCATTCAGGTGTTTTTTAATGATAGGTTTCGTTGGAAATGTAACAGTTGTATTAGAAAAAATGATTCAGCTTTACATCAGTTACCAAACCTAGCTGCATATGATTTTATCTTGTGGTGGAGTGGTTTATAAATATTTTAGTTAATGTGCCTTCTATTGAAGCAACAATGGTCAGCAGCGGAACCTCATAACAACAGCCGTGAAGGTAGTAAATGAAGATAAGTCGAGGAATTAGAATTCCCTACATGCTTCTTCTCGGAGGATGGGGAATATTAAGAAAATTTGAGAAATGTAGACAATAATATTAATTTGATGTGTCCATTAGTTTTCAATGACGATTCATTTTGAAACAAATTTCAACAGAGAACCTTTCAGTGAGCATACACACCACCTAGTCTTGCTCTCATTAGATTGATGATTTGGAACGATTAGGAGACGATAAACCGCAATTATTAGTCGTGTCTCCATAATTCGGCGTAGTCTGGGAATAAGAGAGGCCGGATCCCGCCAGGTGTGCTGATGCTGAGCTGAGCACGCGGGCGGCCGCGGCTGCTAATTAGATTCACTTGACATGAGACTCCGGCTGCTTGATTAACGGCGCCACCGAGCACCTAGCCGAGTGCCACGAATTTCCCCTCCCAAAATCTTCGGGAAATACTTGGCTCATTAGCCGCCGACGTGCGTTCGTGCGTGCTCACGAATAAGCGAATTCTTTCCGCTTATATTGCAGCTCCACCGAGTTCTAATGAGCAATCTCGTTTTCCAGCAACGAGTCATTTCCGCGTACTAACCACTGCAACTCGCATATCGCTTTGCAGACTACATTAGTATGGAATTTCTTCCCTCTTAATAATAATATTGGTACGCTCATTCCAGGAACAGAAGCAATAATTAATAGTGTTCATCTGATGCTCCTGTTCATTCATTAATATAGAAAATTAGTAAATCAATGCAGGTAACCTAGATAACATTAACTTTACTTATAATAAACAATTTTAAAGAGGTTTTGGTACAATCAGTTTATGGTCCACAGAATTATAATTACAATCCATAATTGTCCATAATAACAGATATTATTTTTCTATTACAATTTTTACATAATACCTCACAAAAAACGGTCTTTTATAAAATGACCATTATTTGCAGTATTTTAATACGACTATTTAATGTACACCATGAAGAAGCATTTTTACATATAGAACAAATTTCTGCTCTGATTCTATAATTTATGTATTGGCCGAACTTCAAAGTCCCAGTCAAGTACTAAGCTGATATGACTAAGAGGACTTCCAAAGTCATTCCTTTATCTAAAAAATTAAATATGTTTTAAAATAAAAAAATGGCTTCTTACATTCCATTTCGAATAGTGCACACTACAATATTCTTTAAGCTACATTAATTATTACACTTTTCAGTATATATATACATATATATACGGTTAAGCGATACACTCTATAGAAAAATGTTGAAGTATTATAATTATTAGTGAAACCGTAATATTTTCTTAGTAAAGCTGTTTTTAGAGTTTTTATAAAAAGTTTTCTAATTATAGAGAATTCAATAAATTTCGCTCTTTAGAGTTGATTCTCAGTATTGCTATTTTTCCAAGTCTCATTTTGAGTGTGTATTAGAAGTCAAGGTTTATTAACTATTTTTAAAGGAATTTTAAGATTAACTGGAAGTCGAAAAAGAGCGGGATTGCTTATTTTAACTCAGTTGCTCGCGGGATTAGTTGAAAACAATATTTATACTTTCTGCAAGGGAAAGTCCTTTTCACGAAGTATTCCCTCAACTGCGTGGAATTTAACAGCGAGAATGAGCGACGATGCACAAAGGAGCCAATGACGAAAATAAAAAAATGCCGCCGAAGGACTTTAGCGACATGGTATAAGTGAATTAAGCGAATAAAACGGAAACGGTAATTTTGATAATTAAAGCAAAGCAAGCTGTTGCTAACTTGTTTGTTTGAAAGTTGTGGATGGTCATCGGAGCACAGACGACAGAGCAACCTCAATTTGCTAATGAGCAACACTTTTCATTAATTAAAAACCTTCTACATACAGAGCTTCCCGCAACAGGCTGGCCCGAGGCGGGACTTCTTCAGTTTGCGAGGGTAATATTTTAAGCAAACAGGTTACAATTAACACGTAACAGCCCTCCATCGCCATTACCAGATAGAAGGGAGTCTGCCCAATGGATCGGCCAGCAGTTAATTGAGGGAAATCTGCATGCTATAGCGAATCCCTAAGAGATGGCATTCTGAAAGAGAATAATAACTAGCCATAGAATGTTTTGAATTATAGATATTTTTCATAAAGGATTTAAATCGGTTCAGCATTAATTTAAATGTATTTATCCTGCAAATAAAAAGTTCTTAAACACCATAAGAAAGATGGTATAAAAAAGAATGTAGGATTTTTGTAGTGAAGTAGTTTGAAATATAATAACCAATAGAACGTAATGGACGACATGAATGTATTCAAATGTCAAAAGGTTCAGTCCATACCACAATGTTCAGATAGTAGATGGTCAAAGAAAGCGTTATTTTAGATTTAGAGATAATATTTTCGGTGTTTTATATTTACACTATTGTTTGCAACTCAGTGAGATTTTTTTACTTTATTACTTTTTGTGATCTCCTCGTTAATTGCATCAGGCTAATCCGAGGCCTTGGGTCAAAACAGAGGAAACTTTTCCTAAAACTTCTACATCTTCTCAGAACTCAATAGCTCAGCTAGGCTTTCACTATCGGTCTGCAATTTTATGAATATATCTTCACCAAACTTCTCTTCATTTCGCCTTATATGGCTTAGAAATTTCCTCCTCCATTTAAATTAACAAACTGGTTGCAATTTCAAACAGCATCAATTTGTTGGAATTTACAAAATTACAGCCAATAGGAAATTTTTTTTCCACCGGATAAAAACGTGTGTCCTTACATATATTTGTATTTGTTACACAGTTATTTGTTTCCAATTATCCCCGCGTAGCTTCCAACTTGACGGAAGAAAATTTATCTTGAATTAGAAATTGATTCCATTTATTTCATAGAAAGACACCCATTATCGGTAAAAGTCTTCTTCCGTATTGTGTGAAGAAAAGTTGGTTTTATTGTGTGAGGAAGGATGTAGGACTGACCGCCCCGAAGGGTATCCCTCACATACAAAAGAAATATTTTGTAGGCGTTCAGACTTTTCTTCGCTCAATTTTTAATGTTGTACACACTTAATTTCCATTGATAGGGAAGCACAACTACATTGTGACATTATTTATAAAAAAAACGTTACCAATTCAAACATCCCATATAAAAATCATTCTATAAAATAAATGACTAATGATAATAGCTATACTTAAGGCAACAAAATTGATTTTAATAATTTGTTACGTGGTAATAATCCTGAAAATGAGAACTTTATAGTTAAAGATCAAGATTTCATTGAACTCGAAGAAAAGAATAATTTACGTCTTACGTCTTACGTGCATTAATTGTGGCTCAAAATATACTTTAATCTGCTAAAACGTATATTTTTAGATTAGGTTATTTGGATACGACACTTCTCAATGAAACAATTCTATGCAACGTAAATAAAAATAAAAGGATTACGTTAATTACAGGTGTTTACTCGTCTATCAAGAGTAATGTCTGCAATTATTATGAAATAAAATTAATATGATAAGCTCAACCACTTCAAGACCATCAAAGATAAAAAATGTGGAATTTAACAGAATTGAACAACGGAAGTATTACTCTTGTTTCAATTAAAAGGGTAAAACAAAAATTCAATTTGTTAGAAGATCTAATCTGAGTTTAAATAAAAAAGGGATAAAATTCAAACAGCCAAGAGTTTATTTCCCTCGAATGAAACTATAACTGTACCCATGAACACGTAAGAATGTAATGAATAAATCCAGATGTCTGAATAGATACGCCTTTATTAAAACATGTTACGTGTTAAGTGCGATTATATAGTCCGGATTTACAGCTACAAACGGAAAAACTCTCTTTCAGAGGTAATTAATGTTTTGACATTTACCTTATCACATGGATATTTAAGGAGAGAATAAATCTTTCTCCACAAAAATATAATGTTATTTTTCTACGTTTCACTGATGATGACGTAAATGAAATCAATTATTCACTCCTAGAGAAAAATAGTTACAGGATGAATTATGTTGGAAACTTTAATTAATTTTGTGAAAAATAAATTAAAATAATGTGCTGAGGGGTCAAATATATTAACACGAGATGATTGGAAAATTTCTGAAAATTAAATAAAGGACAGATGACTTGAAGATAAAATAAAAGAATACACATTACATAAAGATAAACGTGTAAATTGCGTATTATTAATGGGAAGATTCGAAGAGTGTGTTACAAGAATTTATATATCCCAAATAAGCCGAATTGCAGTTATACATTCTTTTTCGTCGTTTGTAAATGTTCATAGGAGCAACCAAACTATTTATAACTTGTAAAAGAATTTAATTATTATTTATTATTTGTGATTACGGAATTTAAGTGCAATTTAGTAACTTTATATAGCCCGTGGGTTGTTCTCAAGCCCTGCTAGGGGACTGGGAAGTCTGAAATGACCGCAGGCCATCGAAGAACTTGTAGAGGGTCGTAAATTGCTTCAAGCAGAGATGCGTCGTGTTATCGAAATAATTGAGGCCATTTGCTGGAGTAAGCTTAAATGCATCACGTTATAATTAAACTGTAATCTTGAGTCAATCAAGGAAAATAGGCTAAAAATGATTTTTCAGGCATTTGTATTTCATGAAAAAATTTCATTATATATATATTTGAAGTCACACTGCTTTACTATCTTTCCGATTTTCTCACGACTCTCGTCTCAAAATTATAATTTAATACGGATGGTAATTAATTGTTTCTATTAACTGTGATAACCTCGGTTGCGATTTTACGTACTATTTTAGCATAATTCTCTTTAAAATCGAAAAATACCAAATCTGATTACTTCTAATTTATTTACATCAATGAAAACAAGTTTTCATAGAATGCTTTCTTAATACCTTACTTCATCGGTGTTAAACGTTCCCTTCTTAAATGTAATAAGCAATAACGTTAAGCTTCGTATGAAGTTAAGGATAGTTCAGTGCCTGGAACGCCGCTTGTCGAAGGAAAAGCGTCCCAAACACGATAAAAGTGAGTATTGGGTTCAAGTCAATATTTCCGCTCCGAATTTATATTCGATAGCCGCAAAGTTGAACTAATTTCCTCAAGCATCGATCAACTAATTACGGTGACATTTTATGCTACGTGATCAAAGTTTGAGTTTGACGTTAAGACCGCAAAATATGTCAATAGAGGCAGGTAATTAATTCCGGAAACCCTCAGCCTTCCACAGCGACAAACTCAAACCGCCAATCTGTAGAGCTCGATGGGAATGTTAGAATTTCAGACATGCGGTCGGCTTGGAACAGAGGAAATCGATATTTTCTTGTCTGGTAAGAATTGTGGAACACGAAGTCTGTGCTGCTCGCATGCCAGCCAAAATCTGTTGATTTTGTTGAGCAGCGTCGCCGCACTAAATTAGGAAATTGTTCGGCACGTAAATTGTCAAATATTGTCCCGGATCACAGAAAAAACTTCATAATTAAAATATTTAATACACGAAAAACAGAAACATGTCTAAAATATGATGACGAGAATAACTCAAAGTTTCGATTGAGCGGAAAAACGCCGAAATGTTGATAGATTCTAAGAAATGTATAAGATTATCATATAAAATAAATGAAGGGAGAATATTATGGAAAGGGAAAAAATTACACCTAATAAACAATTTAACCGATAATTATCTTTTCCAGCTTCTAAAAGCCACATAAAATAATTTACATCTATGAATCGAAGATCGAAACCGCGACCTACATGACAGTGGAATAATTAATGGGGGACGATAATAAGGCCAGATGCCTTTTATAATAAATGAAATCATATAAGGTGACGGTCAAACCCTACAGAAGGACGTGGTGAATAAACATTTAGAAAAAGGAATTGCACAAGTTTTAGCAGTTGCGATAAACGCTGTAAAATTATTTTTTAAATTTAAGTCACTATTTTTTTAAGTATCTTCAAAAGAGTCGTACATTAATTACATAATAATAATAAAATTTGTAGAATATTTAACGTAGTTCCTATTTTTATTAAAAATATATTATCGGCAAAGATGGGAGCATTATAACCTAACTTAAAATAAAACCGCATTTTGTATTAAGTTGTAACTAATTAGAGCAATTTAGAGAACAAACACAAAATTATTTGTGTGTTGTAGTATTAAGTCCTAAGACTAATCTGATGCAACTCTATCTTACGCAAAACTTTTTATTTCCGAATAACAACATCCCACACCCTCCCTAAACTTTTTAACGTATTCCATCCTTAGCCTCCCCTTCTGTTCTTACCCTACATACTTCACTTTATTGGTAATTTTACGAGACCCTTGGGTCTTAAAACGTCCCTTCTCTAAGACAATGTCCTCCATATTATTCGCTCTTCCCCTAGTCTGCTAAGAACTACCTCATTAGTGACTTTATCCTCCCATCTGATTTTCAGTATTCTCCTATAACACAATATTTAAAAGGCTTCAATTCTTTTCCTTTCTTCAACTCCTACTGTCCAAGTTTCACATCCGTACAAGGCTACACTCCATACGAACATTTTTAGCAATTATTTCCATGATATTCACACTTATATTAGCCGTAAGTAAATTCCTATTTTTTGCGAAATCCTTCCTTGCCTGTGATATCCTCTTCTGTATGTATACTATACTTCTGCGATTCCTAGTTATTATGCTTCACAAGTAGCAGAATTCCTTAACTTCCATCAAAATATTCCTTCACATATAACACCGATTTTTATCGCACCGTTTCTCATACTACAATCCATTACCTTGTATTCCCCTCTATTAATCCTCATATTCAACTATTCCTCCAAGACCTCGTTTATGCCATTTATTATTATTTATAAGTCTTCTTCTGACTTCCCTGATACTACAATATAATCTACAAAGCGAAGGACATTTACTTCCTCTCCTTGTAGTATGATTCATTTTCCATTAAGTTGTTTAAAGTAAAAAATATATATAATCCACTGATGTTTATTGGTGATGAGAAAGCTACTGCGAATATAAATAATTGTAGCAGAAAGTATAATTTTTATTTAACAACAGAAAGTATATATATTTATATGTGATATTTAAATTTAAAGAATCCTGACAGTTATACTGAAAAAAAAATTCTTTTTGATCAGTCTGTAATTCAATTACTGTGTGTATAAACGATTTCATTTTAACAAAAATGTGACCCCAATATTCAAACGCTTCAAATTTTTTTATTAACACGGTCGGGAAGTTTTGTAATACTTGGACATGCGTTTATGTCCGTGTTCACACTTGGCGAGCGGGATTGCATATTCCCGTGGCCTGGAGCCGGCACATAAAGTCCAATAACAAGAGGGCTCTCGTTGACATTAATTAGAAAATATTGGATGTTAGCAAGGTCGCTAAGCGGACCCTCCTATTTTTCCTCTCTCTCATTGAGAGCCGGCTGCGACGTTTGTCACCCTGTGCCATCAAATAAAGTCCGCGGCCAGAGGGAAGAACGTGATATACAGCGCCAGGAAGTCGCTAATTACCAGCTCTTCCACGCCCGCTAGCTCTCGATACCGTGTACGAGTAATAAATGCAGCTTCCGGACATTTTTTTACGGAGTATCTATAAAAGCAATAGCTTTCAAAGTTACGGGAAAAGCGTCAAACAGAGCAAGCTGACATCGCTGCATTACTCAACTAGCAATATTGATTTTGTGAATCTTCTGCAAAATGAAATACTGACAATTTTCTTCATATCTACAAGC
The DNA here is from genome assembly GCA_034510155.1 of Eucriotettix oculatus. Taxonomy (NCBI): domain Eukaryota; kingdom Metazoa; phylum Arthropoda; class Insecta; order Orthoptera; family Tetrigidae; genus Eucriotettix; species Eucriotettix oculatus. Next base: position 53,639,273 of record CM067381.1, read on the forward strand.
ACGATAGAATTGTTGAATGATCACACGGAATCAGAAGTCTCTATAATGAAAAGATTTAGAAACGGTTTTTGGAATAAATACATATTTTTGGAATAATAATTGCCAATATCCAGAAAAAAGAATTTTCAAATTTGAAAAGTGAAATCCCTAGAAAGCATAATGGGTGATTAATAATTAGTAATGTTTTCAATTGTTTCATATAATTTTGGTATTGCTCCTTTTCAATCTCTCATATATAATATATATTTGGCATTACAGCTCACCAGAATTTTTAATTTACTTTATTTGAGAATAGGTGCTATTATCGTTGCTTTAGTGTATCTTTGTTTGGCTGCTGTCATCTCAGTGTATTTGCGTTCAGACGTGGCTCAGTTGTTTACTTATTGTTCGTGTGAGTGATACGGTATGAGAAAAAATTACAAATCTCACACATATCGATATTTTAGAGGTATGAATATATGATAGGATTAAGTAACAGATTGATAAATATTATTTTTGAAATAATATTTTTTATAATGAAAGGTTTATCTATTATTTAATTATCGATTCTTTAAATAAGAGTCCAGATAACTAACCATCAATTACAAAATAATTTTTATTGAAAAATATCACATTGTTGTTTAAAATGTCAAAAAAATTAAAAGGCGGACTGACTATACTGTCAACAAAAAACTGGGTACATGCATTAGCATTACACTGACGTACTCCCGCGGAAAAAAACATCAGTGACTTCGAAGCGAACCATCAGAAGATATACAGTTCATGAGAATTAGCTAGTCGTGTGTCAAGACGATGCGCAGTAGATAAAACGGCCCATATCATACTGTGGTATACATGAACTCTTTTTTACTCCTCGTTTGTTGAGCAAGTTGGTAGTGTAAAATAATTCTGAAAATATTGGCGTTAGGAAATATATTGCTGCCAATTCAGGATATATTGTACGTCAAGACAGGAAACGTATCCTTAAAATGTAAAATGTTAAAAAGATGTCGCAGTGTCCATATCCCGTTAGTATGAAGACAATGTTTTTAACAATGATAGTAGCATTTTGCCAGGCCTGTTAGAGGGGTAGTACCTCCTCAAACGACAATACTTTCTTTCCCCACCGCGTATGGCCATGTAGAATCTCACGAACTGTTCGTTGTTTTTTAAAAGAAGTTTCTGTATTGTTAGATCTATGGCTCCTAGGAGTTTGTCGAAGAGGTTTTGAATCACCCTCTATACTGAATTTATGGTATAACAAGTAATAAATAATAATATGAACTTACGTTTTACTGCTGTATTAATATTTGCCATTCGTTTACCTTGGAGCTCGTCCTCACCGTAGGCAACGCGCGCATTTACTCACCGGAGACGACTGGGTGATGATAAAACAAAGAAACATGTACTCAATACTTGTAACATTGAAAACGACCACCGAAAACTTTCGATACATTTTTCCGATGGTCACGTAAAAAAACTGACACCCAAAAGTGTCACAAAAAAATTTATCTAGTACTTGTATCGAAAGCTAAATACCGATATCAGCAAAGTATCGATACTTTTTACGGGTTCCTATGCGTGAATCTCCAATTTACGTCTAAAGTTTTGGGCACCGGATATCTGAAAGTTGTTTTTTTGTTATGAATTTATTTAAAGGGTATGATAAATGTATTCTAATTAATATAGCTATTTAATTATTTTCAATTCCAGCACATACACAGTTCTACGAGACGTTGTGTTAGCAATATTTAGTTTCTTAAATATATTGTCGCCATGTGCAATGACGACAATGGTCGTGTTAGATTGCAACTTCTCCAATATCCCAAACAAGTTCTCCGTGTTGCCTAAAGTCCCGGCACTGACTTACGTTTTTTGCCGTATGCGGCACACCACAAATGTCAACTTGACCCGAACCACCAACTAAACTCCATCAAAATATTCATGTATTCATAATTGCAAAGTCACAAAATCGTGCTACGCTTTATTTCCTGTGACGTTGAACAGAGAGTCACTAGAAAGACAGTTCAGGGGTAATAAAGCTCTACGTGGATGAACCGACTTCTGTAGAACACCGTTAGGCAAAACTAAGGATCAATAAATCGTTAGTGTAACTGCTTCTCTAGATTAAGATTTGACGAAGAAAGTGATTGTTATAAACTTGAACATTGCTAGATTTGCTGTTACGATGATAGTGTGTTAGCAGAGACACGAGGTTAAATATCCGTTAATTATCAGTCAGAATTTCAGAAGCACCGAAATCATGTAACTAAGTAGTGATTAGAACTTAAAACACTGTTGTGGCTCAAGTTTAAAATAATCTGTAATTCCTAAATCGAGAAGCATTCTTCTTTCCTTTTGCTGTCCTGAGCGCGTTTAGAGACAGTGTCATAGAAATTATGAAGAAAAATGTTCTAGGCAGCATGCACAAAACTACATTGGATGAAAGTTTAATAAGAACTTTATGTGTTGCGAAACAGGCTGTGTGTTGCTCGAATTTTTCTTGCAACGAACTTATAAAGTAGTTACACGAGAAGGAACGGTTGAGAGGCAATAGAGCCTGTGCGCCGGCAGTGTTGCCAGTTTGACAACGCAGCATCTGACGTAAAGTTGGAGGGAATTCCATCCATTAAGGAGCAGGTGCTCTATACGCGAATGTTGGGCGTTGCTCTGTAAGCCTTGGCAGACGCCTAGATGTCAAACTCTGCACGCAAGTTTTACCTCGGAGTGAAATCCGCTACAGTATATGCAACCACTCAAAGAAAATCCCTCAAATAATTCTCATGTTTCGTATTAGTAACTGTATTTTGGATAAAATGTTGCAAAGGGTATAAAAATATTTTAATGCAACCCCGTTTTCCTTCATTTCCCTATTTACTCTAACCTACTGCCGATGTGAGGTACAATATACACTATACTTAACTATTAGGAAAGGAAATTACAAGTAATGATTGGTTAGAAGATGGCTTTATTAAATACATCGACCAGAAGAACATAATTTTACATAAAATCGAAGTTAACGTTCAATAAAGGTAACATATAATTCAAGAAAAAAGGTAAATACGTTAAATGTAAGTAATCTTTATTTCCTCATATCGTATATTTAAAGCGTTAAAAGATGATAAGAAGACTTATGAATTTCTAAGCATGATTTCGGTATTAAGGACAAAGTCGTGTGAGGGCTATCAATAGTCGCTGAAGAGTCAGACACTAGTATTCGAAGAGGTAAAAAAGTAGGTGTTCACTTCTCAGAATCATTAAAGGTCACTGCTCGGCCGGGCGTCTCGTATTTCACAGTTTTTCCAACCAGACAATTTATCAATATATTGACAAATGTGTCACTGCACCCTCTCGAGCTTTCCATGCCGTCGCTTAGAAATATCTGCTGAGATTTTCGAAAAGAAAGTTAGAGTTGTATAGGAATCATTCAAAATTTGTTGTCTTATTAAAATCTCAGGCATTAATATTTTATATGCAACTTAATTAATTCAAAACAAACGTAATTAATTTAATTTGGTTAGGATTATTGGAGGGTATTGAATCTAAACAGTATCTGTTTATGATATAATTACGTTAATTTAAAAAATCAGTAAAATTGAATATATAGATTAATTAGTAAATAACAACGCTATGCGATCGTATGTTCGCTATATCTGATGTTAACTTTAAACTTAGGGAATTATGCGTGCCGCGTCGGCAATAGATGTCCTTTTATAATATGATGTCTCTGTTGAGAATTTCAAATTTCAACAAACTCTGGCGTAGATTTTATACTCAACTATTTACAATTTTATCTATTTTGATTAATTAAGACTATTTAACAAACTACTTTCTGTATTCCATTGGCTAACTGCTTTTCGACACGTGTTTGATTGTGTTCCTAAAGAGGATGGCGTATGGTTTCTCAATCATTTCAATATCACGGATACAACTCAAAAATTCAGACACTTTCATTCTACCGACAATCTATTTCGAATTTTTTTATCCAGAGGCCAAGTTACAGGTACATAGTTATATTATATAGCTATATCTATAGATTTATTACAAAGCTCCCTACCTATATGGCGAATATGTTCACCTTGTTTGTTAATTGAAATTTGTAATTAGATCCTGTAAATAGCTAAATAGGATATCCATGCGCGAGGTGTTCTCTACCACGAACATGAGACTGTATATTTTATCGAGCAAATTAGTTGTCTCATATTCAATTACTGCTGTATTTGAAAGGCACATTAATGTTATTAGTTGGTGATGAAAATAACCGATGAGAACACAACTCGTGGATGCAGGGCTCATTGTAAGAGATAGGAATGCACATTTACCGTAATCTTTTGGATAAATTCATTATGAATGAAATTGGGTTTTGAGAAAAATAATAGATATTGTAACTTAAAGGAAATAATAAATTTTGTTAACAATATTATAAAACGACTCAATTCACATTGTAATAATTTACATTATCTGATATTCATTTCAATTTCTTTTGTTCTGGATAAATACATATTTTGAACTGCTATAAACGTAATAATGATACAAGATAATTATTCCGGAGTTTATTTTATTTAAATTTTTAGCTTATGATGCATGTTCAATATTTCATGTAACCTGTTATTGAAGTGTACTTTCCCGCGACCAGTTACGTCACACAATGACGTAATACCTGTTAAAACTACACCCCATCTTCCCTATCCTGGCCTGTTCCAACGTTGACGCCTCACCAGTAACATATGGAACCATAAATAAAGAAGTTGCTGATGATAATCGGTGGAAAAATTACTATTAAATAATTTTGAACTAAACAAAACCACGTCTTTTTTTGATATCCTGCCGAGCAGTCTTAATTGGGTGGACTATTTTACCTCCAGAATATTTTAGCCAAAAGGCTGCCATCATATTTTTATGCATTCAACTTTGCAAGTCCACAGGAAATTACTTTCAGCCCTGCAACAGTAACACAACCATAAAGCTGTTTCAGGCATACTTGTGTTTGTTAAATATAGATTCATTCCTGGATCACTATTCCAGTGCCTCAAATCGGTAATAGTGAGACCTGTTGCCCATCACCACGCTAGTTTTTGTTCGCCTCGAAAATACGGTACCACCCATATCTGGGTAGCCGTCCCTACTTCACAAGACGTTTGTTGAAGAACTAACATCCACACAACCCCATGATACTTGAGAAACTGAGAGTTCATGCGAGTTTTTCTGGCATAACAGCAACTGACATACAATTGTTATTTCGTTAACTACTTTAGACTTTCTTCTTACGCAGAGTTCCAACAAGAAACACAATACAGCTCAAAATAATTAAATTAGTTTTAGATAAATTAATAAATTCTGTTGACTCTGGTAAATGCCTTAGATGTTATGTGAAGTGTAATATATGAGAAAAAAGTCACAGCTGAGGAATACTATTCGTCACATATCTGACAATTATTTACCATGTTTGGTTCCTGCAAAGTTTGGTTCACCATTATTTTATGTATCTTAATTCCTTAGTTAAAATTTAAAATAGTATTAGCAGCAAAGTTCATTATATGATGAATTTAAAACAGGTTTTTCCAAATCCGCTCTATTGGCATCTCGGTCAAATATTGCGTAGTTTTAGCGAATAAGGCACGTGGAAATTTGACTTTAATCCGGACAGAGCACGTGCTAATGAAAACATGCAGGGCCTGCCTCTGCGATTGATAAAACCTCGTTAGCTCTTGCAGGACCTCTCACACTCGCCTGCAGAATTATTCAACTCGCGGTCCAATTGGCTGCTCCAATATTCAGGACATCATTTGTCAGCCGCTCCTCTGTCTCGGGGAAATAAAAACACACGAACAAAAGGCCTGGTCTTTTTGATCTACAGGAAATGTCTATCCGGGAGGCCAGGAAGCTGTGAAAAATTAATTCACGTTTGCTTATCGAAATAGAAGCAGTTGATTCCAAATGGTCTCCGCATAACGAACACACGTGTGCATGTATTATGTGGCGGGGAGGATCAAAGTATGCTGAGATTCGGAGGGTTAAGTTTCCGAAAGCGAACGCGGAAATGAATTTTAAAAGTTTTCAGTTCATACATGTTAATTCTAGTAATGTTTCACCCTGAAACAGAATGTTGAAAAGGTTAATGAGAATAATGTTGAGTACTTTTTAACATTGTAACGTAATACAACTAGGCATATATAATATATATTTATAATTTAAAAAGCTTCAATTCCATCATCAGTGCTCAAAGTAAATCAAAGTCATTACATACATTACAATTTGTAAGACCAAATCGCATCCATTACGCGTTTGTATTTGTTCGTTTAACGCAAACATCAATATATGAAGCTACGATAACACATTATTTTGTGATAATATTTTTCTACAGCATAATTTAATCCTCAATGAGATTTAATAGTGCTCGGTGATGTAAGAATGACTAATTTATTTTTTTATGTTTTTAATAATGAAGAGTAAATTTTTCTTAAAAATATAGTTAACTAAAAATAATAACAGCACAAATCCTTAGTAGAAACTTTACTTTAAAACTATATTCGTAACTACTGAATCGTTTCTTCTATAGGAAACAATTATAAATTTAATCTGGCTAATCGGAAAAATGAATTATTTCTAACTTCCATTAGCACCTCATTTTAACAATCAATTAGTGAGAGGCAGGTCGAAACACAAATCGGTTGAGCGTTGCGGACAGGGAATTAAATGTGCGTGGCACAGTTCAATTCAACATTAACGTTATCACTCAAATAAATTTTAGTTGTAATATAACTAGTATACATACAGCTTCCCGTAAATTCTTCTACAGTATATTTTACTTTTTACATTATTATTTTACATTTATATTTTTATGAAACTTATATTTGCCAGAAGATTTATATAAATAAATTCTGCCTGTAATAAAAATATTTATAGTAACAAACGCTAAAACAACCAATAACCCATAAGGCCACTATTTCACTCAACATATTATATAGATATGTTACAAAGATTCGTCCACAATTTTTGTGCTTTAGCACGTAAATAGTTACATAAAAAATTTATTAAGTGAACAAAAGACAAATATTTTACAAAGTATTATAAATTTTAAATGACTACAATTCCATTATAATATTAAAATAAAATACAAAGAATTTAATTTGAAAACATTTCGTCACCCAACCTTCGGAACCTCCTGAGATCTATGTATATTTAATTATATAAATTTTTGGTAAAATGGAATGAGGGGTCCCTAAAGTTGGGGGACGATACATTTTCAAATCAAATTATTCCATTTATGATTTTTGACTATTCTTTATATTTTATTTATAATATTAAGACTGATTAATTTAATTACTTATAAAACTTAAAATTTCAGTTTTTTAATTAATTAACACAATTTACAAATATAAATTATACAAACTTATATTTTTTAATGGTTGCAAATACATATATCTTACTGGACATCTGTTTTTTAAAAAGTCCTAAAACTGTAGGCGCAATGTTGAAATATATCAATGTAATTTCTTGAATAATATAGTTATTTAAGTGTTAGCATTTTTTAAAATATGAATATTGCAATTAAAATCAAATTAATACATAATTATTTGCAAGAACAAGTTTTCTTAATTTTATAAATGTCATATTACTTGAAATATTGAATATTTTTATTAACTACATTTGATTGTAACTTTTTTCTACAATATTTTGCGTAAGATTAAAAAACTAAATATGTATTATCAATGTTAGTAGTACATTATTTTTCAACGTTGCTTGTTAGGATATAAAACGTCATTGAAGTATATTTGAATCACTTTGACCCCCCACAATTGTTGTATAGCTAAAATTATGTCATTTTACTACATTATTTAACTATTGGGCAATGTATGTGCTTCAATGCTGGTATTTTAACCCCTTGCCTTCACACACACATTTGGAAGCAAATAGCTTAAAGTGTTATTGATTGCTGACAAAAAAGAAAACTTGTGTACGCAATCCGCCGTGTGTTTCAACCAAAGTAGCTAGGTGGCTTGATTAGTTCGGATGCATATATTAGCCCCCGGATATGCATTATGGGGATAAAGTACTACTTGCATGTTGTACTTCAAAATTTAACTCGGCGTTTTCTGTAACCCCGAATATTTTTGCGTTATTTCTATGCACCGCCCCTCCAACCCCTTCTAAGGATGTTCTGTGCTCATGCAAAATGGAGATGGAAATTTACAGTAACATATTTGAATATCAGTCTTATTGACCGCAAATAATATTTATTTACCACGAATATCGACTGTTTTCACTTATTATAGTCACGTTAACCCCCGACTTTAGAGAAGATGGTCATATCTTACCACTACAGTCTTTGTTTTCATGTCACAAGGAACATGATTACGCAATGATGTCGAAATTTCTCAACGTTATTAAGGTTGTACGCTAAACTATATTTTACTACATTCCATTAAGATGAAATACAACTTAACCGACAGGTTGAAAGGCAGAAATAAATTCAGCGGCTACCATAAACACGGATTCGACACCAAATCGTGGTGGTTTTCGTGTTATTTTTACGCAATGACCTTCCATCTCATATACAAAAAAGGAAACGGGGAAATAATATCAAAGTAACCGGGTCCGAAAAATATTTATTATCCGCAAATATTTTACAATCTGAATAGACTTTAAAGTTTCTACCCCTCCAACCCCGTACCTAGGGGTCGTAGTAGTGTATTACTCCAACTGTGTTTGTCGCAAAGAATTGTTTAAAAATTTGGTTGGAATTGCACCACACGGTGATATTTGTATGCGAAACGTACATACAAACATGTACACAAGCAGTAAATTTTATTCCAGGGAATTATTTCCATCGTTTGTCCACTAGGTGGCCTAAATACTTCTGGAAAGGTAAATCATCTCTGGCTTCTCCACATTTCTACTTGAAAGCATCAGAAATTTTACACTTCATCACAGATTTCATTTGCGCGAAATTTATACTTTGGTTTGTAAGGGAAGTGTAATATATTCAGGAATATCTCCTCTGGATATAAAGTACAGTAGACACGCCAACAGTTGGCTCAACAATTTCGCTGTAATTCCACTTTATGAAAGTTTCAGATGTTTCCAAAAAGGAGATTCCGTGAAGCGTGCGTCCAATAATAAGAGACAGAGACTTCATAATACTGCATTGAATCTCTTCGCATCAATAAAACTTTGGAAACAATTTCGGTCAGTTTTACGGCCAATGCCGTCAGGCTTTTATGTTCCATAGAAAGGGCGGTGACTTTTCATTCTCCATGGCCGTCTGTGAAGCTGTTACAGAAGTTGGAATGATCATGACGGGGCTAAATGGATAGACGCAGGAGTCTGGATATGGGCTATTATGTACGCCCGTCTGGAAGTGTAGTAGAAATTCATAGGGACTGGAGTCAATATCTCAGCATTGCTGTCGTAAGCGAAATGTGATATAGATGTGACCTCAAGTTGTTTGGAAAGAACGAGGTATCCTTTTAAAAATACTTAGTCCTAAAAAGGTATATTTCTTTCCGTAATACGACAGTTATAGCATGGGACGTACATCACATAGATAGTTATCAAACGACTCAGATTTCAGTACAGACATTTCTTCGTTATCTATATTCGTCTCCAATTCTTGTTACCTTTCATAATAGCAAATATGTCCCCACCATAATTAATAATCACTTGCCCAAGTGTCGGAGGAAAATAATACTTTCAGCATACAATATTATTTCTTACTGTTTAAATTTAAGAGAAATCTACTCACTGATTATACTGAGACCTTTATTCTTGGAAGACTGAACTATAGAAATACAACAAATATAATTTTTATTGAGATAAAAGTCGGTAATGGAATGATTTAATTTGAAAATATTTCGCCCCCAAATTTCGGGACCTCTTAAATATTTCTACCATAAAAATTTAATTAAGTATACATAGTTTAATAAAATAAATAAATAAATTTGGAATGTCGGAGGTACGCATTTATTTATATTCAACTATGTATACTTAATTATATAATTTTTTTAGAAAGAACTCGGGACGTCCCTAAACTTGTGGGACAAAATGTTTTAAAGTTAAATGACTCGTGACCATTCTTTGTATTTCATTTATAATACTAAGACAGATTAATTTAATTACTGTATTTAAAAAATGTCAGCTTTTGAATTAATTTGCACATAACTCAAATATATAAATGATAAAAACGTACATTTGAATGGCTGCAAGCACATATATCTTAATGGACATATGTTTTTAAAATATTGAGATAAAGGCCTCCATTATTCCTCTGCCCGTAAAATTAACCGTATGCAGCTGGATTTAAAATAATATCTTTGGCACCACTACTTAATTTTTGTCTTGATGATAATGAAACCTCGTGAGATTTTACTGACCAAATCAGCATGCTTCCACTTTTTCTTTGATAATTTACAATGCAGTATATTTTTCTATTCATACTTATATCCCCTAATTCAAAAAATGATTTTTAAAATTTTTTTTATATTAAAACTACAAAAACGAATTAACGTAATCAGTCAGCTAAAATTCAATTACACCAAATTGTTGTCATCGATCTTTATTAGTATTATTCAGAAATTTTGAAAAAAATACAAAAAAGTGAATGATATTGAATGAGCATAAACGCCATTTCATCAGTTTCTTTTTTAAATAGTAATTTACTTCAGAATGTAATATTGATACAGGCTGGTCTGCAGTAATAACTGTAATAACGAGTTATGTGGTACATAAAATGACTTTTCTTCCATATAAATCTTCATTAATCTTCATGGCTTAAAGGGGAAGATTTATAACTGTGTAACATACCAGTAAATTTATTACGATGCAAATTGGCACATTAAATGTAAATTTGAAATTGTTCAATTACGGAGTGACACGCGGAAGATTAAAAAACCTTTATTAAACGCGGTAATGAAATTTGTTTAGGTTAGACTTTTTTCGACGCAATTTTAAACAAGAAAAAGGTGTATATAGTGACAGGTTATAAAATAAATTGGGCTTCGTATAGTATCATTTCCACATCAAGTTGATGATTAACACAAATATGCAATTCTAATTAAAGCCAAATATAAATAATGAAGGGTTACCTAGTTTTTTAAGGTGAGAGATTACATGAGGGTGATCCATTAATAGGAATTGCAAATTGAAGTCAAATATCATTAACTTTAATGAATATACTGATACGACTGCGTACTGCAGTGACTACCATCTATAAGCAGACTTTATATTTTATACGACGTCATTTCAATAGTCACATGACCGAGCGAACATAAGTAGCGTGTGTAGTGCGGAATAAATATAGCAATATTTAAGAAATAAATTGAATAATTTTTTAAGAACTACGAAAATGTTAAAAATTAAATAACCACATTAAATATATAATTATACTGAATTATTTTGAGAGCTCATAAACCATTATCAAATGGAAACGTCATCACAGATTATGTATTCAGATCACTTTCACAAGTCTTACCAGATAAATCACTCTGTCGCGGTACGACTTGCTAATTATCTTATTATAAAAATAAGAATATTTCACAAAACAAAAGGTACATCATTGTAAGCGAACACGGGGTCTGTACGGATAGTTTCGAAGACAGCAAGATAACAATCCTTTGGAAATGAATCGGCATTCAATCATTAAAGACTTTGGTCACCATTTCCCGGTACGAACGAGATTTTCTCATCGTGATACTGTAAGTCCATAATCACTTTACAAGACGCAAATATATTTAATTACGCTAAGGTACTGGATAATTATACCCATACCGAAGCAGAATGGGACTGACTGACAGTTTTGTACAGCAGAGGACAATTAGTTAGGATCTCATGCATGCCAAACATTAACGAAAAAATTCCATAGGAGTATGGGATGACAAATAGAATGCCAGTTATGAGAAGATAAATTTGGTTTTAGGAATAATGTACGGACAATAGAAGCAATACAGACTTTTCATCTACTTTTAGACGACAGGATAAGAAGAAACAGGCCTACGTCCATGGCATTTGTAGATTTAGAAAAGCCTTTGATAATGTGAACTGGAACACACTATTAAGTATTTTGAAGAGCACAGAAATAAAATATCGAGAACGAAGGCATTTACATAACCACTGCAGAGGGAAGTCAGCAGTAATTAGAATTGAAGATCAAGAAACGAAAGCAGAAATCAAGAAAAGCAAGAAAAAAGAAATAAAGTTAAAACCAAATATGGAAAAGGAATCATACCGCAAGGAGAAGAAATAAAAACCGGTCATATTTTAGTATTAGTGGAGTCAAAAGAGGACTTGTAAACCATATTAAATGGCATAAACGTGGTCCTGAAGAAGGAGTTAAATATGAGGATTAATAGAGGGAAAACCAAGGTAATGGAGTGTAGTATAGGAAACAGTGGAATAACAAAGGGTGTTAGATTGGGAAGGGATATTTTGACGGAAGTTAAGGAATTCAGGTACTTGGGAAGCTTAATAACTAGGTATGGTAGAAGTATATTAGACATAAAGAGTAGGATAGCACAGGCAAGGAATAGGTCTTGTAAAATTAGCATTAGAGGGAAGTGTGTGAGGTAAGAACAGAAGAGAGAGGCCAATGATGGACTACGCTAAAGAAATTAGGGAGGATGTGGGATGTGTTAGTATTCGGGAAATGAAAAGGCTTGCGCAAGATAGGTTAGCATGGAGTGTTGCATCAGACCAGTCTTGGGATTAAATGCCACAACAAGAGACTGGAATGGAAAATGAATGGTTAATTCTATCAAATGTATTTAATACATTTGAAGAAAAAAGAGAAACATTATCTCCCTGCTTCAGATTCGATTTCTTTGAATTATTAAACTTGAGTTTTTTGAGCGCTTTAAACAAAACTTACAATTAAAAAGTAGACTAACATACGTTTATGTCGAATATGTACGCATGAAGTGGGAGATTTGCTGGGTAAGGACGCGTGGATTATCCTCGTGCAGGGAACGGTTTCTCCCGTCCTTTTAATTCGATGAGGCGTCTTAGCGAAGGCGCCAGATTATTGCGCATGCCGTCTGTAAGTCAGATTTAGTGCCTGTGATATATTAGACTAAGTGTAAGATATTGCAAATAGCCCTCCACCAGGGCGTTATTCCCCAGGATTACACATACATCGCGGCTCCCACTTCATCCGAACGCCTTAACATTCCAGACTCCAAGGTGTCGCCTTAAACCCCCAGAACATTTGCATACTTCGCGAGGATTTTAATCCACGCATATTGCAGATATAATGTTGAATGTAGCGATTCGCGTAAATGCTTGTATCGTTTAAGTAATTATCTGTAACGTAATAACTCTTTTCTTTCTTTAATTGAGATTCCGTATAAATTTGAAAATATAGAAACGGATAAATATTAAAATTCCTTGGAATTTCTTTGAATGAAAGAATGTGTAGGAATGTTAAGAAAACCAAATAACAATATCAGAAACAATGTTTTATATTAAAACTGTCGTTTTTTGGCAGGTCTTAAAGAGCTGAAGAATTTGTTACACAATATTGTTTCTTAAAATAAAAAAATGATAGAAATTGAGGTTTGAACAAATATTAATATGCAAGTCCCGTATATACCCAAATAAACATTCCTTTAATATACGTATCATTCATAAAGGACTACTAATTAATATTAGGATTAATTCATATTCCATTGAACCCACAGAGAAATATAACTTCTGGGATGTGAAACGAGTTAGTAATTGTACATAAATTGTTCTGATTACTTAATTACTATTAACTCTATGCTACTAATTTCATTCATATGGCTATGTTGAACTTACAATAAGATAGGCTTGCGTACTAACAAGATACATAATTTGTACCTGATATATAATATTGATAAATATTGGTAATATACTAAGTCTCTCAACAATGTACTATATGTATGCTAAGGTCTATATTAAGATACATTCAACTCCGTGAATTCTTCAACAGAGTAGAATGAGTGGCTAATTAAAACTTTTAACTGTTTAATGAAGGCTGGATGTTTATTAAATATGCTTATAGAATTATAATGAATACCCTTTCATATTTATAGTTAGAGATTTCCCTTTCTTGTGTAAATTATTATTATTTCTGGTATCAAAGCTATGCATGTCCGAGTTTTTTGCGAATAGGAGCCTGTTATTAATCACAAATAACATCAATGATTGAATATACTGGCAAGTAAGAGTAAGTATTCCAATTTTCTTGAAGAACGCCCTGCAATATGGTTTAGGTGGAACCTGACATAATATTCTGACAACTTTTTTCTGTAGTTTGTAAGTCTTTCTCTGATTTATTACCCCAGAATATTATACCTTATGTTATTAGAGTGAAAGAATAATAATTGTGATCTTTCCAGTTTAATTTATTGTATACAGGTATATCTTAAATTTTGTGAATTCAACTTCACTTATTCACAATTGTTTGTCGTTGTGCTATAGAGTTCAATGTAGCAGAGTTTGTCTGAAAATGCACGAAATAAGTTTATCATAATTGACTGGCAAGTCAATAGTTAGATAAACTACATAAACATCTGAATTTTAATTTATGTAAACATGTAATATATTATAAATATTATGTTACTATTATGCCTGATGAACTGTCAAAAATATAGGAAACGTCATATATTTTAAACTTTTAAATAAATCTACTGGCATCAAAGAATGCTCAAATTCATTAATTATTTAATTTCCAGATAAACCATTAATTGACATAGATCCCAATCAGTGTAATTTATAAATTGTAAATTTTCCCAAGTTTGAGCCATGTAAATTATCCATAGATAATGTCTAATAGAACGCCGAGTTCTTAATTATATTTCAATTTTATGGTTCATTGAATCAAAGATTCTTTCTAAAATTTAGTGAGAATTTCTAAGCTTATGCAAGAATAAAGGCGGAAATCTTCAAAAGATACGATTAATCCCCCATCATTTTATTTTTTACTTTGGATAGCACATATAGATAAATTTGAAGAATGTAAATATTCTTTATCTATTATCAATTATGAGAACATTATAGATCCTTGGATATATAAATACGTTATATGAATAAAGATGTTTTCTGCAACTTTGTGATTTCTAATTACTCACGATAAAATTGATATATCCTTTTATTCAATAATTTCATAAAATAATAATATCTATGATTAAATGGAAATTTTTAAATTGTACTTTCTCATTAAAAAATTAATGACGGGACTGCAAAGGATAATGGAAAGAAGAAATTAAAATTACTCTCTGATTGTGTTTACCGACATTGTCTTCTTCTAAATTACATATACTCTTTGCGAATATAGGAAAGATATTACTTCGCTAAAATCCTTTTTAAACTTTTGAGATTTTAAAGAATCAAACGATCTCAATTGTTTGACGCTTTAAATTATGGAACTTCGGGGAGAAATTATTTTCCATAACCTCCTTGCTCCTCCCAGCCCCTTACATCTACTGTGATAATATTCATTAACTGCCTTCAAAGGTATTTTTATTTTCTCCAGAAGGAAAAAAACTTGAATTCATCCAAGCAGTACTTCAAAGGCCGTGAGCTCAGCACGGCCGGCGTAGTCAAAAACCTTTGCTAATGTTTAGCGGAATATAAAATAACTCGAGGATATACCAGCTCGTTGGGTATAACTAGCCTGTGTTTTTGAACATGTAAATTTCTTTCATTAAATGTCGTGGAATGAGAAATTTCGTTGCGAGAAGAAACTATGTAAGGAGAAAAAAATGAATTTTTGTATTGTGAATAAATTATACATGCGTCGGGAAATATTTTCAAGTTTGTGTCTAAGAAACTCGGGCTTGTTTAAGTTGTAAAGATTCCTTAAAATTTTTTAGTGCAGACTTTGCGTAATACCTTTGCGTAGTATACCGATTAATTAGTCTCATCGAACATTCTCAGCATTCTGTAAATTAAGAAATTGCTTTATTTTATTTTCGTGGAATTTACTTATAAAAAGAGGTTAAAAATAGTTATTAAATGTAATAAAAGGTTGTGATATTTTGCATAGTTTTTGTTAACCTAGTTTTTAAATTTCTTTTGCAGATATTTAGTTTTCCTTCAAGTTTTTATCTTTATTTTTGCTCACAGAAATCCTGCTACCCTATTTACATTTTGGGACAGCTCCAAGAATCTACAACTACAATTCCATTGGCATGAGAGAATATTTCATTCAGAAATCTATTCTTCTTCATACAATTCCTCAGCAGTATATTACACATCAGTTATGAGTTTATGAATAATCGTTGCTAATCAACATATTTTTGGACA
Organism: Eucriotettix oculatus; assembly: GCA_034510155.1. Lineage (NCBI taxonomy): Eukaryota > Metazoa > Arthropoda > Insecta > Orthoptera > Tetrigidae > Eucriotettix > Eucriotettix oculatus. The sequence continues at coordinate 53,655,512 of CM067381.1, forward strand.
TAAATCCGTTTTTTTTAACTTGTACGGATCCAACGAATCGATATATTTTTACAGGATATTCACGAATCGTTTTACGTATCCGTCGTATAAATTATTGCACCAATTGTTATACGAAAAGATCTCGTTTGTAAAATTTAATTAAATAAAGTAATTGTTACCAAATAACGTAAAATTTTTTTCAATCGTTTATAAGTTAATATTAAGAATATGTAACACAAAATGTATTTTTTTTGCTGTCTAAAATGATATTAATACTTGTTTTATTCATACACAATTCGTTTAATATTTTATATCAGCAATTATGTGTATAGGTTGTGATGTACTAATGATTCCAGAGATCCTTTTCGTATTGGACTGTTTATTTCCATTAATGAACTGTTAATTAATTACATATTTATTTTGTGATATTAAAGCTCCAATTGAACTGTGCTGAATTTTGCGTGACATAGATTTTTAGTAAAACTTCGAAACAAATTTTTTATGGTCACAGCAAAAAATGGAACTTTGTTTCTAAGAACATTTTACTTGTCATGATTTGTGACACATTAAAACAAAGTAATTGAAAATTCAGACTAAATGTAATTCTCAAACAATTTAAATCTGCCTCACATCACTTACTGTACTCCTTACAATCAGTGGTGACCCATTAATATTTGTTGAAACTATGGAAAATTTTACTGAGCCAAAGGAAGTAAGATTTTTGTTTTTAATCTTATTGTAAATTTCATCCGATGGCGTCGTCGAGCCCGAAATTGTAGGACATGACGGGATTGTTCATCACTTCGGCGAGAACTGCGGGTGGTCTCTGTGGTGTCCCCAAGGTCTAGTGTCATACTACACAATATTTATTTGTTCTATCTTCAAGATATGCTACTCGTTTTGCTATACCCCAGTGGACAGTCAGCGCCAGTGGACCCAAAAACCTTGATCAATTCTGGTCACGTCTGATTTTATGATCGTTTAAAAATATCACTAAAAGGTTTACTATGTTTCGGCGTTTCGAAGGAAACCATCGACCGTAGACTTGAATCGCAACATATGAACACACGTTAATATTCATTAAAAACAGAATTCCTATACAATTTATGCCTATAGCGTTGTTGATGTACGCTTAATTTTGATCTTCCTTTACATTGATGAACCCTGACATCGTTAGCAACATTCTGCTATTATAAGAAAGAAGCCTTAAGCAATGCAGAATCCACTGTTCTCTCAGATAAACCCCGTAATTACGACGATAACGACATCCAATCTGCATGACAAACGGAATGTGCTTGAAATCTGCACATGAATAGGTGTGATTGGTTTTGTCTTTACGCCTCAGTCATTTGCATGCTACGGGAGTGTACAAGCGCTCAATTTCTGGCGTATGTTTGGGGGTGATGCTTAACGATCGTACTACATGAACCCCATAATTATGTAACACTCGATATCGTCTATATTGTCTCCCACGTAATTAAGAAAGGGACGACGGCGAAAGGGAAGGCAAGCTGAGGCTGCAAGTAAAGCACATTTCTTCATCTATACTCTTTAACTGAAAAGAAAGTTAAAATAATAATGCAAGAGTTTCCCATTCTTTATTATAGCTCGTACATTATGACAATAGACTAAAGTATTTAGCGTTTATAATACCTCGCTGTTCATTCAATAAAATCATTAATTTTAGGAGAGTACATCTAAGATTAGTTCTGGAACATTATGATAGGTGTTGCAGTTTAAATATCTTAACTTCAGTTTTATTGGTCTAACGTGTATATGTAACTCTGCTAAGACAAAACCTTTCTTTAATAAATATGTTCATATTCATTCCAATATATGTATTTAAGATATTAAGTTCTGTTTAGTAACAAATTTTAAATTCTTAAATTTATATTTCAAGATCATGCAACCCCTCAGATTTCAAGCTAAAAACATTGTATTTAATTTTTTAAGCCGATTCGAATTGATAATTAAGTGAAACGTACATAGTGCTGATTACAGGAATCACGTCAAATTTATTGATACTATAAGGATTCATTTTTCTGAAAATATTTTGTTGAGTCATAATTATTTCGAAACTTTAAATTTATAGCAGATAGATTTTATGGCTATAGCTCATAGTGACGATAAAATAAGATGCAGTGGTTGAACGATAGTATTACTAGTCGTAATTCGTATAAGTGGCAGTCATCATATATTTGATTAAATGCATTATCAGAAAACAGGCGATATAATATTATTACGTTTTTCTTGAAGAAGTGATTTCCGTGAGGGATAAGTCCCAACTGCAGACGTTCAACAGACACCTGCATCTTTCATCCGATCACCTTCTTCGCGAGAAGTCTATTACTATTTTCCGCGGAGTCGGCGCAAGCTCTACCGAATCGAAGGAAGCTCTCGTGTTCATAAATCGAACATCCCATTCCCCCCGCACCTGGATCCCGTTCCAAGATTTTGTCAGGAATGCTTTGAGAGAAGGAATTGGAAGCCGGTGGTACGCCGCAGATATCTGCACCGCAGCAGTTTAGTTGGCTCAAGTTGGCAGGAATGTGGCTTCCGCTAACCAAACGCCCTGAGTAAGATTCTCTTCTAAGCAGGTAACTTAGCCACTTTATATTGGCTAGGTCTGAGAGACAGGAACCAATCAGAAAATCTCAGTGTTTCTACCATTTATTGGCGTCAGAGTGAAATGAATTGAAAAACTAAATGTTCAGAGAAAAATAAGTTTTCTGTGTGATTCATTGCAAGAAATCAACTCCATGAACATACATCTCGTAATTACATCATCAAGGGTCTCATTCGCAACTGTCTAAATCAATAAATAATTTTGAAATGGAGCAAAACAAGTTTGCTATTTTTCGGGATTCTTTGAAAACAATTTGTTTTAAATTAAAAAAAACTGATGGCGTTTAACTGCCGCTTGGGGTGTGATCTTGAATCAACCGACCACAACGCATGAAATAAAGAACGGGCCAAGTAGCGTTGTTTATCGCATGGGCTATGACTTTCGGAACAGTATATTATTGTTTGTTACGTGTCAACGTCCCTGTACGGACTATATATTAAGTAAATTAGGTTAAGTCGGAGGCAGTATTTCAAAGGACACGGCTAGAAACGGAGCCACTCGGATTCAGATTAAATCGAGGGTGACTTTGTAGGGACGCTGACTGATCCGGCTCATTACTAAAAAATAAATAAAAATCCTTTATAGTGTACGTTATGACTAAGTGTTGAACTTAAAGTTTAATTGATCCTTTGAATGAAGTTTGACAAGTTTGTTATCGAATTCTACGCTTGCAGGTGAACTCAGTTGAAACTTGGAGACACCAACCAATTAGAGAAACTGTTGGCAAACTTACACACGAATATTAACTGGCTACTTTTCCATTCTCGCCATGGTCGTTTAACCTGAAATCAAAACCACAAGAACCAGTCCGTGGACGTTCTAATTAAAACTAAATCGAAAACTGATATTTTAAAATGGACTATTTTGCATTTTTTAATTATATATGTATGTATAGTATACAACTTCCCTGAAACTTTTCGATTTAAATCGTTCACAACGGTCCGATGAATCAAAACACTTGATATTAAAGAAATAAAATAACAGCAGCAAATGAGATTTGAAAAAAAAAGTGTAGTTTAAAATTAAATGTGTATAACAAAACACACCAGTAAGGTTTTTCAAATTTTTCATATTAACAGACAACGGGAAAACTTAAAAAAAATTCCATACACTCCTGCAACGATGACCTAGTGCAGATATTTTGCCTGGCCGAAAGTTTTACGGCGAAAATATTGAAGTTGAGTAACATACAAATTCGTTAATTTTGGCAGCCAAAGTTAAAGTAAAATTATATGAGATAATTGCTAACAATTTCAGCAAGGTGCACAATTGTGTTTCTGAAAGAACTGGCGCTTTCTGACTGCGTCACAGAGTTTCTGCAAGCAGTTCATTACGTATTCACGTGCAATTTGTACCGGAGCCATGCGCAGCTTACCTTCGCAGACTCTTAATTATTTTTTAACTTCCTTGATGAATTTTTAATGGGTCGGACATTGCTTTAACCAACACTCCACGTCTTCTAACACGCCAGCAAAACACAATGGCGTGTTCCAGAGACAATACGAGATGGACAATTCAACCGAGAGAACAACTACGTAAGCACTGAAGTAGTGCACGTCGCAACATTGACACACATTTTTTTTGACTCTGGAATGGAAATAACATTGGCTTCAACTGAATACTAAACTGAAGATCGATTTCTTAATATTAGATTGTCACATTTATCAATTATCAAATAATGAAAACAACCACTTAAAACAGTCTCACAAATTATTTTATTTAAACACGTTGAAAGCTTTCGACATTTGTCATAATGATTCTGTAAAATTCAATTAAATGACTTATATAGCGATTACATGGATTATTATTATGCGATTAATTTAGTTTAGTATAAAATTATGTTACCTTATTTAAAGGACTAAATAATGGTAGTGGAGGGCAGTAGTCAGATGGTAAAAACACTGAATTAAAATTTATCTTGCCTAGCCTATATTGGCAATCGTCGTTTTCTATGTAAATGCAGAAGTCAATCGATAAGTCGACAATGATCAATAATATATTATCGTCATAATATACCACATACCTATGTTTTTAAATAATATTGCCTTAGCTTATTTATAATAGCAACATAATGCGTCCCTATTTCTGCACCTGCTGATTTTTAATTAATTAACTTAATTCTATTTATATTAATATAAAGAGCTTTCGTAAGTCTAAGTTTTGCTCTTAGTCTGTTTTAGGAGTGTTTTTAAGTGGGTGGAAAGTGCATTTTTGGATTTGGGTTTAAGGGTTTATTTATGGTGGTAAAGCCTGGTCTTTAGGCAGGTCGTAGTTATATCCTATAAAAGATTTATCACAATCATCACAATAGATCCTATAAAGTAGATTTTAGTTGTCGAATGTATTAATTTTGTCCTTTAATTAGGTTTATATATGGTTAGTCGGTTTCAAAGAAAATTTGAAATCATTAAAATTGTATTTGTAAAATGTTCTACGTGTTTAAATAAAATAAATTGTGAGACTTAAGTAGTTGTTTTCATTATTTGATTAAATTGAATATTTATATTTTTCAGATTAGGTTCAAAGAATTGAAAAAGATAACGTTTTGTAATAAGCACTCTTGGTTTAAGAAAAAATTATGTATGCTATGATAGCTATTTTTTTCTATCTCCATGGCAGTACAGCCCATTTATGGACGTGGCCTACCGGGGCGACTATCAAATAGTCATCTTACACGACACATCCAGGATTATTTTGCAGCGTCACGTAGTCATATTGTCGAATTTCATTTAGACTTTCTCTGTTTCCTTGGCCATGACTATTTCAAACATCTTTGCCGAGATTCGAACCCGATACTTCTGTGATGTAAGGCAGTGACGTGGTCGCTACACTACAGAAGGCCTGAAGTTGTATTACACACATCTGTTTTCATAATTAACTGTTCAGTTCAGTTTCAGGATAAAAGAACACCAAAAATGTAGCTTCTAATTTTGTTATTGCTTCAAAAGCTGAACATTTAAGCAACGCTGAATAATTTAGGCATCATTTCGCTCATATAAACTTCTAGCTAGGAGTCGAAGTTTCGTAACAGTGCGTAAAATGTTTTAAATTGTTCAAAGATGAGACGAAACATGTTTCGAGGTTTTTGCCAGACTACTTCTCAAGGAGAAATTAAATCATAGAGAAAATTGATTATATGTGCGATGGAACAGTGGAGGCAATTTGAAACCGAGGAACTCGACAGAAAAAGGTTAGTAGAGACGAAAGTTAGTTAATAGGTAATACAGTTTCAGTCGTATGAAAATGCAGAAATGTTGGGACATAAGGTGTATTTAATTTAAATAATTTACAAACTAAAGCAAAAAAAGTTGCATTACATCCTTGGGATTTTCTTTACATAATAAAAAATAAGTGCCCAATACAATTTGTTATAAGATGTACACTAAAGAATGCCCAAAATTAAAATTGAAGACAATGTATACCCCAAATATATTATTTATGTTTATATTTTCAATTATACAAGCGTTTAGGCTTTAATTAAGATGTGATGATAAGACTGATACTTTAATGGTTTTAAAATGAGAAGCGTTTATCGAGAGCATTGAAACAGACAAACCTTGCTACAAGTGACAAGTTACTGATGAATGGGAACCAACCACAACTGCAGCGCTGCTGCGTGGAAAATAATAACTCCTAACTTCCTAAGTCGGTACGAGGAAGAGTCTCAAGGCCATAACGGCAACAATTTGAAAAGAATTATAGTGCTACAAATTCTTGTGTTACTAGTAAATGCTACTTTTTGCTGCTTATTAATTTCAAACAGAGCTACATTTCAATTTCAAAATTTTACTAAGCGAATACTGAATAGTTACAGACAAGTAATTAAAAAGGCCAATGGCAAATGATAACCGTAGTAAAACAAAATTATAGGTACAGCCTTCGCTTGAGAAATTTTCATGAGCGCGAAGGTAATAGATTATAAGTACTTTCTGCAATGTTAGACGTATTCAGCGGCTAATTTATTGTTACGTCAACATCATCTAATAATTTAAAGGAGAAGGACCCCGGAGGTATATGATTAAGTTCTACAAACCATAATTACCAAAGTTATTTGAAGGTTGGTTTGCCATCATTTTAAAACTGTTGACGCAAGCACAGATTAGAATTTGTTTTACAAAACCAATTTCAATCTTTATCTTGCAAGCACATTTCAATTTAGCTCTCAAGATCAAAGCAAAGAAACCGCGTCTGCTCCTTTCTAGTCTTCCCCTCTCTATCCCCTCACTCTGTTCTTGTCTCTTCTTTCTTTTTAATTCCGAATTTAAATTCCCGGCAGGCACCGACGTGCTTAAGCGACAAAGCTAACCTCTGCCGATGTATGCAAGCAGGGCAACATCAATAACGTTTGATGGAGCTTTATTTAATGTGAGCCATTAAATTCAATCTGGCTTCCGTATCCGGGCCATAGATCATCATGGCGCATGACAACAAGATGGGGCTAGTAGATGATGGACTGCCTTATAGGAAGGGGTTGCGTCGAATTGAAGGATTGTGAGGGGGTGGGGAAATATTTGAAGTGACGTCGACGACATGCATGCTGAATACTCGCATTTCCCAGTAATTCATCAAACTATACGCCATAAGGGTTACGAGAGAGTCCATCACTGTCTACATTTTCCATAATAATGTCAAGGACGAGGATCGTGCCACTGGAAAAGTTATATCGCACGTATCAACCTCATGGCATCCTAGAGTGATCATTTGTTCTCGGTGTCAAGCATTATCCAGACCTTAATAGTCGTCTCCCAAGAATTCATATCCAACTCAATTTTGATTATAAACAATTCATAACTTTCACTCAATGTCAAATTAAATTGTATAGAGAATTGGAAGCACATTCACATCACATTTATTGCAAAAAGTCCTAATCCCTTCCTAGGGATAGTTTCCCATTAAAAAAATGAGCAGAGGAAGAGAAGCGCACAGTAACGTTCCAAATCACTCAAGCGATTTTGTTAAAAGACCGATTTTATTTAGTATGATAATAGATTTTCCTTATTTTAATCATTCACTTAAATAACCAAAACAATAATTTAATTTCGATTTCAAGATTAATTTAGAAGCTTTCAGTATTGCTATAGTCGTCCAAAAATTAATATAATTTTTTGAAACATTACAAAAAAAGATATTTGTTTTAAATTTATGACAATATAAAACATTTTGGCTTTGTACAATTATTTAATGTTTAAAAATAGTGTACATACCCACATGTAATTTAGTATGAATTAAAATTCCTATCTTTCTTCGTGGATTGTACGTGATTACAGACTATGCTGGCCTACACGGAGCATTTATCGAACTTCGGAGTTCCAGAAGTTCCTGCTCATGCTCATCCTCATCCACTCACCAAGCACAATCGGCAACATACAACCACGAATTGTCGAAAATTTACATTGAAATTCTTTTCAAAGAGTCCTGAAATTGGAAATTTAGCCACGTCGGAAATTTAAATATCAAAAGTATCGATAATAATCGTAATATTCAAATAGACTTATCGAATTTTGTACAAGGAGATTTGATAAGTTTATGTCCAAATCTCCTACTTTTTAAATTTTAACTTAAACTTCTAATTTAATCTAAAACTTAGGCGTAGTGTTTAGATGTATCTTCACTTTCCCTTCTGGAATTCATAGCTTTATTGCTTTTAATCTTTCTTTTAATTATATTATTTTCTTTATGTATAAGTTTTACAGTAGAATAATCTATATTATGTTTAAGGTTTGAATGGTGTAGTGATAAGGCTGTATGCTCTGAGCATTATTTCTTGTTTTCTGGCTTTATCCAAATTTTATTTCATTAATACCATTATTATTAAAAACTTTTATTATTTTGGGTGTTAATGTACCAATATATGTTAAAGCGCAATACTTTGTAATACTATCTGTGTTATTGTTTGTTTCTTGTCCAACTACATCATTGTCAACTGTATTATTTATTTAGGCGTTTTATTATCTATTGATTTAAAATAATGAGTGATATTCTGTTTATTTCTGGTTATGAGGTTATTAGTTCATCAATATTTACCACTTTCTTATCTGTATTATTATCAGGTTTATTATTTTTACTATCTTTTTTCTTATTTATATTAGAATACCATAAAGTATTAATCAATTTATGGCATAAAAATATTAAGTACTATCTCATATATATTTGTTTTAATTCCCTTTATGAATGATATTTCTGTTAATTTTAAAGATTTATGTATTCGATTTTTTGTCACATTCCTTTTTTGAAAGAATGTATTGTTTAAGAAATAATTGACAAATGTATCAGCTGTCATCGGTTTCGTATACCATTTTGTTTAAAGTTTTTTTTGCCTCTAATTATTGTAACATCTAAAAAGTTGATTGTGTTATCATATTAAGTTTCCAAATTGAATTTTTCTGATCACATTATTCATATTGTCTAATAATGTTTCTATTTGATTTTCATCAATTATTAAGATTAAATCCTAAATGTATTTTTTACATAACCTTGGCTCTATGTTCGTTGTTTTTAACGTTTTATCTGAAACATAATTTAGTACGAAACCAGCAATGTTTATTGATAAACAACCTCCCTTAGGGATAACATGAACTTGTTTATATACTTTATCTTTAAATGTTAAATAGCCATTATTTAACCGTATTTTATACCTTCAAAAAACATGCTTTTACTCTTTTTTCACAACTTCAACATTATTTACATACCGGACTTGTTACATTCTGGAAATATTATCTTTTAATAATAAAAAGTTTAACCTTATAATAAGGCAATCTTTAAGAAGAAACAATGTAGGGTTTTTAACTAAGAGCTGGTCGATGTTAAAATAGAATAAAACAAGCTGTGAGTGGGATATTAACAAAATTATTATATTATTTTATAGGGCCATCATGCCCTAGTTTTATTTCATTTCACATTTATATATCGACCATCCCTTATTGTAAACTTCTATGCAAAATTAAAAAAATTCGTACGTTTTGACGTAATGATTTTTCTAACGACTGTTACATATGGACTTAAATAATATTAAACAAAGTCAATTTAAAAAATGTTAAAAGAAAGTAAAGTAGATTAAGATTTTCATTATTTTGGTAAATAGTAGTATTTGGTTGATTTTTAATTATCACACCTCATTGTATTTTTTTAAATTATTTATTTCTAAACGGATTTTTGTAGATTTTAAGTTTTTAATGTTCCTTTTCTAGAATCATCGAAGGACACAAATAGCGTAATACGTTATCCATATAATTTGCAAAAATTATTCTTTTAACCATTTATTTGTTTGATCGGCCAAAAATAAACGACTTAGAATACAATAATGAATGAAAATAAGTTTGATTTTCAGATGTCCGTTATTATTTTAATTAGTTATATTAATTTATACACTTAATTTTGTTTTAGACATGTGCTTTAATTTAAAGTCCGCATGCAATAATAGGCAGATAAAAGAGCTTATCAGAATGGAAACCAGCGAAATTTTAAAATTTTCTAAATAATTGTTTCTTATTAACTACTGTCCGCCTCCACAGTTGGAAATTTTTATTATTTATTTTCACAGACTCTTATTTCTTGGCTCTGCAGACCATTCAGGACCTTGACCTATCGAATCCACTGCGGACTGTTATCTCACATGACACATTCCGAATTTAGAGTGACGACATTCCCAGGATTGGAACCTGGGACCTCTGTGTTGTGAAGTAAGGACGCTAGCAACTAAACCACAATTTTTATTAAATATTATTTTATTTCAGTACCATCATTCACTGCGTGTAAGGTGCTGAGCTGGAAGCACCAAAATGCACCATAATAAAATTCTTATTTTATTTTTAATGATACTAGGAAACTCTTTTTGTGGTAATTACACTGGGCAACGAGATGCTGATCATTACTTACAGTTTTTAAGGCTGAGAAATGACGAGTGTACAGTTCAATTGTTCTGTAGGTACGATTTATTGTAAAATACTGGGGAACTCAGGGAATGATTTTCAGGTCGTATACTCTTGCAATTTAAGTTTTAAATCTATTTCGTCATGAAAAATGGCTTTGTAAGGCATAGAATGGACTTTGATTACTTGGAGGGACTTATTTACGTCGTTGCAGATTCAGATCAGTTTTGCTGAGCGTCGAAATGACATCTTTCACAGACTTTACGCTCCAATAAGAGTTTCGTAACTTAGTGAGCATTATAGCTTCCTCTTTGTCGAGATATGAAGCTTACCGAATTAGATTTATAGACGTTATGAAGCGAGTTTCTCGGTATTGACAAAGCCTTCCTCTTTTCTTCAGAAGATTAAGGAAGGTCATCCAGGAGAGACGCGAAATTCGTGCGGCCCCAGAGAATTGTCAGTCGCTAAGTCTTCGAGGATGAATGAGTGAAAGTCTTTTCAGCGCTACAAACTCTCCGAGACATCCACTTTAATCCCACATTTCGATAACTTAAACTTGTTGAACCGTAATATCAAACGCTCGCAGAGGAGGCGGCGGCAGCGGCGACCATTCGGATAGCTACAAATTGGGAAATATACTTCCTGGCGGAGTTTTTCGAGTCAGCGTTGTGGGGGAGTTATAGAGAGCGGTAATTCAACTAAAGTTCTGCGACGGTCTAATCTCCCCAGATACTATTCCCTTTGCTGGCGACTTCTCTCGTCCGAAATTTATCTAGCGTCTCTTCGCCTCTGAGAACTTGAAATGCATCACTCCTCGTAATAAATGGAAGGACCCGGGATTTGAAAGGGAATAAGTACTGAAACGGCGAATGTCATTAGCGTGCGTTTAAATTACATTCCTGTTGTCACGTAGTTCAATGTACTAGACCATTTTTGGCGAAATTATAACGTACCCATTTACAAAATACAAAAATACGGCAAACAATGACGTCGTCCTAACAAGGCCTGTAAACATGAACACACATCGCCCGCAGAGGATTTCCTACAACAGAATTCTCAGGCTATGCTTCTCTAACGAGGTCAACCAAAGTACTGTGTTTTTGTGTAGCAACTTTTACACTGCATTCATTTAAATCTATTTTACGACAAAAATATTACTATATTAGCGAGGGAGTTCATTGAAATTATGTTCAATAATTTAGACTGTAAATATTTTATGACTTAGACAGATAAAGCTTTTGATTATAAAAAAATAAAAATGCAATTATATTACAGGGAAACTTGTACTTATTGAAAGTATAATTGACCAACTCCAGAAAATGGTTTTTAAGATAAATCGTACAAACTTTCCTTTTTAAGTACAACATTAATGTAATGTAATACAGACGAGCGGAAAATTATATATGCAGAACAAATATAAAAAGTCTAGGATTTTAAGAACAAAGTAGTGGACCATTCACCCAGTAAATACATCACATTTTACATTAAGTCTAACAATCATTTCTGACGTTATATTTTGGTTCAACGACAAGAATACTGACATTAGTCCCATAAAAGTTATGATAGTGTATCTGACTACGTTTACTTAAAAATAAGATCCCAGTTATCAGAATGCCCTTTTGTTTGACATATATATGTATGTGTTTGTATATTACTTCAATAGCTGTATTATATTTAGTACACAAAAAAGGGTGTCATAGGTCAGACTGATACATTTCGTAATACAGTAAAAATTTCTAAGAAATCATTAAGATAAACACAAAAGTATATGCAACAAGTAAGCCAGAGAATAACAAAAATTATTATACTTGTTATTCCAGCGTTAAATGAGCAAATAATATATAAGTATAATCATAAGTCTTTAGTATAAGAATGAAAATTTTATATAACTAAAAATGGGGGCAAGTTTGCCGTCGGAGGAACTAGCTTTGCGGATACTGATCTATTAACTACTCCATTTTGGCGTTTAATTAAGCGCAGCTTCTCATTTAAAATTATAATATATCCTCTTGGTGGAGAAAAGTAAAGAAAATTCTGCTTCTTGCACTGCGTCCAGTGTCAGTTACAGCCGGAATGCCGGAAGACATTTCTAGTTATAAAATTCTCTCTTTTCGGACCTCTAATGTTTAATTCATATGCACTTGAATCAATTCAAAGTCTAATTTAAGATGAAAATTGATTGCACAAGTCTTTAGCTGTGGACGAAACGAAGTGCAGAATAATTTTAAATATTCTGACTTATTGGTTGTTTGTTTTTTAAATGTCAGATAAACCAAAATATTAAACACAAAATATATATTGACCTATTAAATTATTTGTAGAGCTTAACAAAACTATTTATGGCACATTTAATATCTATCAGTGAACTGATTAGAACAGTAAACATGCAAAACAAACTAACCAATCCTGTTCCCAATGGAAATATATAAATTACTAAATAATATTTATCAAAATTGAGTACCTGCTGTTTCGATTTTAGAGAAAATAAAACGAGCTATTTCCGCGCGTACAATGTCGCGGGAAAAGCTAGTAAAAAATAAAAATAAAATCATTGAAATATGTTACCCAGGAGTTTAGTCATAATTTACTGTTAAAAGTGTTGACCTTGCTGAGAGATTAATTTATTTCCTAATGTTCTTGGTACAATTTGAATGTATCGTCAAATTCGATTGTTATCCAGGAAAAAAATGGACGCAATAAACGAAAAGAATTATACACGGATTGTTACTATTTATTTAGACAGGATACAGTGTTCAACCGATTGCACTGGATAATCATATTATTCCGAGTAAAGAATATCGGACGCTCTGTTTAGGAGACAGGTTTGCGGGAAGCGCACCTCTTCCAGGGGCATTCTGTCCCATCCAGATGTTGTGGACCCTGCCACGAGCATCAAGTACACAGTTAATTCCGCCCAGCAAAACACCACTTCACATCCAGGTATCCGCCTGGAAGGCTACGTTTTCTGGAAGTGTGTGGGCAGTTGTCCAGTTCAGCGAAGCGAATGGACCTCATGAACGCAGAGCTCACATTCTTAACAACGCAAGAAGTCGCAATATTCCCGAAATTCATTTTAGAGCTCCATTTTATTCATTTTTTTATCTGTTGTTTATAGTTTTTTATGAACCTGGAGTTTAAGACCCCAATTTCGATATACTGCTATTACGATGAAAATAATTTCATCAATTACAATTTTTTTTTCGTAAATTTAGGCAATTTTATTCATTGTAATTAAAATTCATTAAAACACTATTTCATTTTATTACCATTATAGTAAAGCAAAACTAACAAAAAACATAATGCTATCGTATATAATGCAAAAGTCTGTATATCGACCAGATTTATTTAGACGAGGCGTCGCTTTATAAATTCCAAATTTGTTGTTCTCTATACTACTGTCTCTTCCATCTACGTATGTTTTCCAACAGACACTCTGATTTTTAAATATATTTGACCCCTTGATCAAGACTATTCCATAATACAGTTAATTCATTATATTTACTGAACTAAACAGTTCAGCGAAGCGAATGGACCTCATCAACGCAGAGCTCACATTCTTAACAACGCAAGAAGTCGCAATATTCCCGAAATTCATTTTACAACTGCATTTTATTCATTTTTTATCTGTTGTTTATAGTTTTTTTATAAACCTGGAGTTTCAGACCCAAATTTCGATATACTACTATTACGATGATAATAATTTCATCAATTACAATTTTTTTCGTAAATTTAGACAATTTTATACATTGAAATTATAAATACATTAAAACACTATTTCCTTTTTATTACCATTATAGTAAAGCAAAACTAACAAAAAACATAATGCTATCGTATATAATGCAAAAGTCTGTATATCGACCAGATTTATTCAGACGAGGCGTCGATTTATAAATTACAAATTTGTTGTTCTCTATACTACTGTCTCTTCCATCTACGTACGTTTCCAACAGATACTCTGTTTTTAAAATGTATTTGACCCCTCGATCTAGACTATTCCGTAATACAGTTAATTCATTACGTTTACTGAACTAAACAAGTTTTAACAGTTAATGCAACATTAGGACATCTTATGTTTTCATGATTTCTCGGAATTAATCGATTCTCATTTACATAACCTGTTCATAGACATAATAGCTAGCGTTACTAATTGGTCGAATTTCAACGCGTTTAATGAACCTTTATTTACTATGTGTAGATTATAATACCGTGATAGTGTTATATATAAAATGAAAATTAATGTGTGTTCGTAAAGCAGCCTGGCAATAACTACTTGTGAAAAAAGAATTGAAGTGTTACTTATTGCCGCGAATCTCTACCATACTGTTGGACTTCCGATATAATTTTTTGTTATATTTTAACATTGTTATGTGAGAAAAAACCTGAAGAAGGCATAAAACATGCCGAAACGTTGTTACGTGTAAGTTTTTATAATAAAGTCTGTATAAGGCCATCAATTTGTTTAATTATATACAAATCCTTTAGGTTTAGATACGTTGAAAAATAGCAGTTATCAACGCCTTATACGAATGTTCATAGAAACATAGAAAAAGGGATGTTAAATTGTCAAAATGTGTAAGTTTGTGACGTCACCCAGTATTGACAATGACATAATACTGTGGAATTCACCATTTTTAATAGTTCCCAATATGTGTATCTATTGGCTTATTTTCTGCTACACTTAAATTAGATCAGTTATATCTCCCGTAGAACAGTAGAAAGCTGTTTTAAAATATTTAGAATCATCTTTAAACCTGACATATTTTTCATAACCATGATCGAGCTCTATTGTTGAACAATTATATCCTACTATACGAACTTAAGGAAAATCATTTGTCAATTATATTATTAAATGGATTGCCTTGAATCAGAAGAGTATACTATTTATTACAAAAAATTAGTACAAAGTTTCTCCCCTTTAAGATTTAAAACAAATCGAACTCAATTTCCAAACCCAAATATTTTTAAATCCAAAAATTTTTCATCCGAAAAGTAATTGTTCGTTACCATCGTCATGAGCAGATGAGCTTCTGAAATATTAATTTGAAATACTTTATTTTCTAAGATGGTTTAATTTATCTTACCCGTTCGCTATTCGAAGGTCATCAAAAGGGTTAAATTAGAAACATAGTTTTAGTTCAAGCTTCATAGAAACTTTCAATAGTTTTATTAAAAGAAGGAATGAACTTAAGTGCATTGCAACCGCTTGTTTTAAATTACTTAATCAAATTTATATCCATAATGGGCAGATGATAAAGTTCCTTTCACAAACATTCACAATAAATCTTGTTTTAATAGACCCATTTTTTGGGGTAACAGGCTACATTACAGTGATACTGAAACAGGAAATTCCCCTTTAATAGCACACTAGAAAATATTTTAATGAAACCGAGATAAGGAAACAAAGTAAACAACCCTCTACGGATTGTGTACACACGTTTTCAGAAACTTTATTAATACCGAGGAATTTAGTTATTTAATAGTTACGAGTTCTTTTCTGCACCAAAAATTTCTGATATTTTAGGCGTGAATGAAAATTCGTCGCTGTTCTTGGCTAATACCAAGCATGCATAATAATAAGGCAGACGCCCCTGTAATTTGCCCGGGAAGTTTATGAACGCTCTCTTTCCTGTGTAAGGCAAAGTATCTCATAAAGAGCGGACCCATTTCCCACTCTGGTGCCACGTGGAAAGAACGGCGGCGCATACCTACCTCGCAATTTTCAGATGTCTCACCTTGCCAACACCTGGATCTCTGCATATTTCACACTCTTATATTCCTTGGGCAGCGACAAACTTGCGCCAAAGGTCATACAATTATCCGGTACGGTAAACCCGCTGGTGACGTAGGAGGAAGAAATCATAACTAGTCAATTACGAGATTAATAGAAGAACACTTTAATCAACGACGAATAAATACATCACTAATATGTTTATTTTTTGAGTTTCCATTGTTTGTATAGAAACAATGAGAAAAAGGCACGAAATATTTATTATACAAGCCTGATTAAAGTAAATGCGATCAGAAAGCTAAATGTTTAATACAATGTAGTAATAGAAGTCCGTTTGATTAATGTTAAAATATTACATATTTATGTAGTAGAATATTAAGTAAACTACAATTTAATTCAAATATGGTTGTTAATAATTGACAATTTTAAAAATTTTACCTTTAGAACTATTTTTAGTTGAGTTAAAAGCCGAAAATACCATATAAAGTAACCGTAAGTGGAAAAAGTATACTGTGTCAAGCATCTAGTTTTGTGAAACCTGATTACACCACGTGTCATTTATACTATTTGTTACACTTGTATGGTTAAATTTAGCCATTTGTGTACTTTTTTGTACGTACTACATGTACCAAACTTTTATGCTGATTTCCGGAATTAATTATGAATAAATCCAGTCTCGGAAATAGTGAAGTCTTTGGATATCCTACAGTGCACATGATAGTGAAAGGGCCAGAATATACTTAGGGCAAAATCAAGCGTAGAAGTGATCGGGTAAATATCCCAAAATTCGAACAAAGAAGCGAAGTGGAACTGCAAGTCACCTCCGTATAATTCAATTTCCTTGGCTTGGACGGCCACCGGTAAATTACTCAATTATTCGCTACAATGACACAACAAATCTGTATTATCCTATTTACAGCACAAGTTTCCTTAATAAGGATGTTAAGTTTTTTGTAAACCACTCCAATTCGTGCAATCAAGAAGGTGTGTTTTTAATCTCTAGACGCAGAAGTGCCCGTACAATACTAATTGCCATAATGGATTAACTGACACGCCAAAATCGCTCAAGCACTGATAAGAGACAGAAATCGTAAACTAAAATTATTTAAAGGAAAATTCTTTTGAATTTTTTTAAAAAAGTAATCTCTATATTCGCATGGGATTCCTCACAAAAACTACGGAACAAAATATAATTTAGCAATATATTCATGGGTTAAATTTATTTATTAAGGGCAGCGAAAGATACAAAACACTTCGCAATATTTAAATGTTTTTTTTGTAGTTGTCGTGGTGGTAATGTCTTAATATTGGTACGATATAACCATGCATGCTAAGCTATCCGGCGCAAGCCATTTCTACATGGCTACAACATCTCACATCCTCACTAAGATACTTACTGTATTCCATCCTTGACACCCCTGGATAATCATATTATCATATTAATTGTTTTATTAAAAACAAAATAGTTTAATACGTTTATATTACTATTTACCTTACTTGGCGGCAATTTCAACGAAATATTGTAATTAAATTGTGTGCAGCTCAGGAGCAGTTTCACAGATGAACTTGAAAATAAGAATGTGTACATGTTTGAGTAACACATGACAGTTGGACGTAAGTAGGAGTTAATGCAAGTAGGACACGCAGTACCAGTTTGTATTCAGCACACCCTATCAATAAGCAAGTAACAAGTCCCAGTAAATGCAATAACATCTCTCATCAGACGAACCGTTCCCTTCCATTGTCTGTACTTTGCATGCTGAAATCAAATTACCGGAGTTCTTTACGGTTTCGTGTTCCCCTACCGTAATACCGTAATATATACCTCGTTGATACAAAAACCACTATTGCAGATTGGAGAGTGCCCCGGGAAAGTGAAACCCGTAATGACTAAGCACAAGTGGACAGCAATATGGTCGGGTTGTTTGTTTCGTATTAGTTTCCAATTATTCGACGTGGGTCTGCCCCATAAGCAATTTGCTGTAATTGAACGGAAAGGCAGGAACGTTTCAGATTCATGGTGGTCTGTGTTTTATGGGTATTGCGTTGCCGGGGTCCGGGGTTGACTCCTGATCCGTAAATACCTTCCAGACGATGGGGGAAGATATTTTCTGCAGTCGCAGTTAATCAACGTTAAACCAACTGTACTGCTCCAACTTTCTGATTGCTAAATCTATATTCCTATACAGAGGCTCAGTAATTAAATCTCTTTCACATACTACACTCCTTTGAGTCAGTTTTGTTTACAACCTTGGGTTAGAATTATGGAAACTAAAGCTGTATTACAGCACTACAATATTTCCATGTTCCAAGATCGTCTTCGGAGATTTATTTCTCATCATAAACGCGCTCTTTCGTAAATTCAGTCCCTTCAGAGAAAATGAATGGGCTGACATCAATTTAACAACTATCTTGGTTACACATAACCGCATTTGTGAATTTTCGTAGGATTCAGTACTTACATATTTCACACCTTCGAAGCTGTACTGTGATTTAATCGAAACTCTTTTGAATTGAAATTTGTTGCATAACACATGATTAAAATTTCACATTCGCAACACACTAAAATAATTAGTTTTAATATTTTTAAAATCGTACAAAATTTAGTTTATATGTTCATTCAGGGAAGGACAGGTTTTTTTGGATGGAATCAATAGTATCATTTTCACTTTCATACTTTGTGCCTTTTCATTCATTTTTGAGTTATACAAAACACTGCCATCCCCATTAAACTCTTTCCGATTCGAAAGATGTTCCAATACAGTTATTTATTTTTCCACCTATATTTCATAACATGATGGAAATTTCATCGACAGGATGGATACTTGAAAATTAACCATTTTCTTGGTTTGACCATTTATCAACAAATTTATATCAATCCACATGTTAAAATTTTTCATATTTAAGAAAATATAAATAATTTTTTTCGTTAAGGGTGAAATCATTTTAATATTACTATAAAATTTGCTTTATTTCAATTCGTCTGTGGTTTCCATAATTTTATGAATCTGAGGATATCTGGTTTATATATAAAAAAAGTTTTCCGCCCTTACGAAACTAGGCATGAAGTTCAGTTTCTATTAACAGAATTTTATTGTTCTATTTGTTATAGTTAGTATTTTAATATTTCCTACGGTAAAATGTAGTGTATATGTTTGTAAATGTAATCCTTAAAAAAATGTAGCTTTATTGTTCGCTGCCTGATGTATTTTACCCACTCATCGTTTTTCAATAATAACGCAGACAGTTTAAAATAAATTTTTTATGCCCCACCAGTGTTTTGCTTAATATTTACAAAATTTTAAAAAATGTTTCAACCTTAACAATTGAATATATTCTCTAATCACTAATATGGTCATTACAAATTCCGATTTTAATAACTCTGACAATAATTCGTGCAATAAACGGTACGCTGATTTAAAGGTAATTACAGGAACTCCTATAGCAGCTTAATTATTCAAGTGCAAATGCGTAACGAAGCCCACAGATTTTGGAATTTCAACATTTCTGCGAAATTTGAGATAAAAGTGCTCTCATCCCTAATGGCTTTCATAAAATTTAGAAGTTTGATTGGTTAATTTGAAAAAAAAAATTCTCGTTTGCAAAGTGGCTGTTTCGTGGAAAGTTAATTACTTAACTCGCTTTGAAATTTAATTAAGTTTTATTACATAAATTTATAGTATAAAAGTTAGAAAATATCTAAGTATTTTTTATTGGTTCCTCAACCTACTCTCTCATACTTCTGAACAAGAGATAAAGTCATACTCTACTTTATTTTATGTGCATGTAGAAATATCAAATAAGTGTCGTGAGAAGTCAACAATACCACACTGCAGAGAGAGTATTTCTGGAAGGGGATGTGTATAAGACTACGTACGTAATGAATCACCGTTCAGCGATACAGTCTATAATGCTTTCCAGCGAATGAGAGCAGAGTAATAAACAAAATGTGACGCAAGTGAAAAGTGTGACATCATCACATGAATTCGATAGGTTAACAACAGGAAGAACTTAAAGGTCAAACTGGTTTCCATTTGAAAAGCATTATGCATGTGAATGTCTACTCTGTACGGATTATTTAACGTGAACATGACCGTCCGCGTAAATACTTTGAACGCAGAACTAGGTCATAAATATAACTGGGCTATGTATAAACTTTTGTTAGCTGTATGTAATTATGGTATACGAATAAATAAAATCAGAACTGAAATGAAGTATGATGGTTTTTGATATAGTCAAACTCTCGGATTAGTAACATTTTGTTTGTCAATCTATGCCAATAAATAAAATTGATGTCTGACTGTCTGTCTGACTGAAACGACTCAACAGATTTCAATAAAACTTTGAGGGTTTAATAACAGGAAAATTAACTTTAGTAATCGTGCATATTTCTTTTCGATAATGATATTAATATGATATAATATAAATATTAATTCTACGTGATGGTTTCTTGGCAAATGTGCCTTTGAATCTCCAATAAATGTGAATGCTGGTTGCCCTATACCTTTGATCGGATTATGCTCTGAAACGACTCGATGGATATTTTTTTGTTAAACTTCCAGTTCTTGCGAATAAACCCAACTCGTATATCGTGTTATGGTTTTGCAATTATTCTGCAGACCTTTGAGCATTATTATTGACACGAGCTTGTTTTTGAGCATCAGTCAAACATGCGAGTCCATCCTGAAGTGACTTCATTCACGTATAAATTAGTCGTGAAAGGTGGAGACAACGTAAGGAGAAAAAGTCCCAATAGAAAAGCACCATTGTTCATTTAGCTGTTAAGTGAATTCTCAGATATTATAAGTTAACGTAAATAACTCCCATTTTATATTTTAGTTGGTTGAAATAGCGTTGTCTGCTCTAAAATAATGTTATCACCAGCGGAGTGAAGAGGGGAGGAATAGAGCGGGGGTGGGGGGGGGAACACACACAAAATGTAGATTATTTCTTGGTGTGACTTTGTGTAGCAGCTTGCCGCTAACAACACAAAGGACTGGGATTGAATTCCACTTGTCTGGGTAGCGTTCTGTATTCCTTTGAGCTCGCGAACAAAGCGGGGCCTCCTGATATGTATGCAGTTTTATGCTGTCACAAACAATTCAATTGCTGGAAAGGACACAAAGGCAAAGCATGTGCCCGGACTCCAGGAGAGGAGGCTATTAGAACCTAGTAAATTGCTAATGTATCCTCCAGTACTTTATAAGAAATAACGCTTACAAATGGAACTATTAAGTACGGTTGCTCTTGTTATTCCGCAACTTCATTTCGAGTTTTCCCTAGTAAAGTAGTGAGACCACAATTGTAGGAGTAAAATAGTTAAATCATTCGAATTTATACTAGGAGGCCCAACACAGAACTAAAAATTTTCATAATCTACCATTCTTGATAATATGTATTTGTGTCACAATGAATAATTAATTTTTATCTTGTCAATATAAATATAAAAATGAAGCATCATATTTATCAAATCTGCGTGTAAAAATTTAGATATAAAATAAAATGGTATTTATCTCAGAGCGATATAATGGATATTATGAAAATAGTGTCATAATACGAATAACACTTTGTAGCAGAAATTTGTGTACATAATTTCGAATTATCTTTGACTTTACAGCTTATAACTTTGCTCCTCCTGCCAAAATTTGTCTCCAGAAGATCACTTCACAGTACCCTGCATTTTTTCATTAACACTACACTTTCTACACTCTTTAAGTCCTTCAAGAGCTTCCTGACAACTTTTCCCTTTTACTTGTAAAGACACTCCAAACATGCTCCACGTAAGTATCCGACACTACTTGTTTTAAAGGACTCGCGTACAATATTGCTCACTCAACTGTAGTCAGTTTCGTTCCCAGATAAATATCGTAGGAATATGCGGCTAAGCATTCAAGTTTAACATATTTATTTTGTCAAAATTTTATCATTACAAATTTTAGACTAAAAAATTCACTTTTATCTGCAATGAAACATTTTTAGCACTACCTGGCTTAATTCTATTATTTTTTAAAAATGTTAATTTATAAAAAGCAGATTAGGTACTTCTCTTTGGGACATAATTTTCCACTTTTATTTTATTTTATAAGTGGGTAACTAAATCAATACAATAATAATTATTGACAATCGTTTTGTCTCAGTCTTTGATGTAATGCTCGCCATGTCATCCTCGCCTCTTGGAGACGCAGCATTTGAAACACGGAATACAAAGGCTAGCGGTAAACAAGAGAAGCAAAAGTCATTAGTAGTAGCACTGGAAAGTTGCTTCACATTTGAATAAAGTCAAAATACGAGCGACATCTGAGAGAATATCCGTTTTCTCCCACCCTGATAGTCCTCTGGTTGCTATGAAATTCAATGAGGAAAACTTTCTCATCCTCGTGGAGAATAAGTTGCATAAACTATCGAGACTGGCTCTGAAACATTATACACAGCAGAGGGGATTCGGTTGGACTTGCAAATAGCAAGGACAGGAGTTACGGACCTGTATTAGGTCAGGCAGAGAATAGGATCTGCCTGTGGGAATGGAAGTCTGGTAAATATTTACAAGGTATTATCGTATAGTAAACTCAACATAACGGGCACAAGGTCCGCGATTATCCGGCGGAGTAATAAAAATAGCTGTATACGAGCCGTCTTCGTTTGCTTACAAGAGGAAAACATCTTCAATAGCACCACATCAAAGAACGAAACTCTTGCCCTGAGCGTTGATAAAAGTCAACGAATCGAGCAACATCACGGTTGAAATGTATAACAGTATTGTCATAACTGTGGATCCTTTTATCAACCCCACTATAACATAATATTTTAGTAACGAAGAAAGGAGGGATGTTTGTTTATTAATTTACTTTGAAGATTTTTTTAAACAAATCAAATATGTGAATAATTAATCATTATATAAATTTAATAAAAATATAAAAATTATGTAATATTTTGAATTTTTTAACTCGAGAAAACATAAATAAAATGTAATATAAATCTTGCAGAATAAATAGGTCAGATAAAATTAAGGAATGAAATCACTATTCTTCATAGAGAAACTCATCGTTTATTCCTCACAGGAGGACCTCTTCCGGTGTTTAGAGATTATTAAAATATAAATAATTAAATTATGAAATGTCGCAGGTTTTCCCGGTGAATCTTCTGAATAAAAAGTTCTTGGGCTTCCACCCGGGTAAGGTTTGTATTTTGCCACGACGTTTCGATCGTAAAGATCTCTTCCTTCTTTGACAAAGATGGAAGAGATCTTTACCATCTTTGACAAAAATGGAAGTCTTTAGTATAGAAACGTCGTGGCAAAATACAAACCTGACCCCGGTGGAAGCCCAAGAACTTTTTATTCAATTAAATTATGCTAATTTATTGCTTCCATATTCGTTAATAAATTTAATATTCAATGAAATAAAAATAAATTGTAAAAAATAATTGGAATTTATAAAAGAAAATTCTGTACACTAATGATATATTTTAATAAACACTCTGTTACTGGGTATTCTTGCTACAACATCTGTAATTTTAATTTAATACTAACTTTACATTCAACACGGTTGAAAAAAAATATTTCAGGGAAAAATTATTGATTTACAGAGAAATTGAGAAAATGTTTTATTACTAATGAAAAGCGAATGTCTTTTATAAGACTTTTAAAATGTTAAACTTTTATCAAAAATTTTGCCTCTGCCGTCAAGTGGCTAACGTCACAGTCTCGCACCACAGAGGTGCGGGGTTTGATTCCTGTCATGAACCTGGGTGTTTCTTAGTGCTTTCTAGTACGCTGATTGAGCATACACGACAGAGAAAAGGAAATTTATGTACCTAAGTAGGAAGTCGCTAATGACCTCGTTGTTGGTGCGACTATAAAAACAGAAATGAAAAAATAAATTTCTGGTACTAAGTAATTTAATAAAAGAAAATACGGTCAAATATGTCAGCAACCAAATTTAATTATTATAATTACATTTCATCTACCTGTGTTGACTTGGTCAGGTAACTAGACATGACTTTTTTCTATTGAAATATATTGATTTTCTACCTGAAGAAGTCTACAAGTTGAACGAAACGTATTTTTATTAATTAAATTTTAATTGAATTTGTTTCCTGATGTATTTTGCCGTGTTTTTATTTATTAATTTATTGATTTCGCTGGACTTCACTGCACTGCTAACTGCGCCGTTCATTCCAGAACAATGGCTGAACAAACACACCTCCTACACCGGCCTAAATTATTTTTAAGCGAATAAAATATAAACAAATCACTCGCCTCTTAGGTGTGACTATTGAAGTTTCGTGCATCATGTTGATAAATGATCTTTGATGTTTTCGAGGAATTCTTTCGAATCGATTGTTATAGAACCCAGTCATGAGTCAAGTGACTGTCGTTTGGGCGAGGAAAAAATGAAATACAACAAGGAATTACGGTTGCCGCTTCCTGTTCCCTGCCATTTCAGGTTTAATAATTTCTAGCAACAGCAACATGTATAATATGGTGTCCGTAGCTTTGTTATAGTGATGAGAATGTATTTGAGAACTGCAACATTGGATATATTCAATGGCCCTCAATAGAACCCTTCACAAACACGAGACAGGGGGGAAACAGCTAACAAACAGAAGGAAATTTCATGTTCGGTAGCAATGTATTGTGGTAGGAAGATCTCGTGAATTCATATAGGTTCACTGTTGTATAAATTTCCAAAAAAAAAGGTCTTGTGATCAAAGGAACATTAACATGTTTCTTATTCTTTTGCAAAAGATCTTACAGTGAATAGAACAGTAGTTTGTGATTAATAAATCTATTTGAGCATAACAATGAGGCCGCTCCCCTCCTTGCTTATACAAACGGTGGTAGAGTCTGATTTACGGTACAGACGCATATTGTGTACGGCCCCGAGCTCTTGGAAAATCCGCCGGGCTTATTAACGAAGTCATAACAATAACTTTTCAGTCGAGTTTGTCTCGTGAACAGGCTGCGTCGTGTTCTACAAATAGTCGTAGTTATTATAACAAAGCCATTCATCCCGTAAATCGCGAGCATCGTTGGCTATTGTCCGCCCGTTGCTTTAATGGCCGATATAACAAAGAAGCCTAGCGACATTGCCGACCATGATACTGCCAATGTTTACCCTCTTAGTCATGGAATGACTGGCTTTGATACGAAAAATTGAGCTCAATTGAGACTGAAGCATGAACGCATTATTTGCTTCAATTGACCGTATTGTAACATGCTAATTCCCATTCCGGGATAACAGCCACAGACGTAAGCTTGGGTTAAGCTTTTTTTTTTCAATTTCGTAATCTCAGGATTGCTTGATGGAAGAATGATTTAACGAAACTTTTTGTAAATAGAAATCTCAAATGATTTTAAATATCAGAATATTATTAAATTAAAACTGACTTTCCAATAGTCAAATTAAAATGAAGTAAGACCAGGCTTCTTTATCAATCTTTCATCCATTCAACCAATAATTCTTGGTTTACATAAACAGTGTTTCACTTAACTTGACGTAATGCAACTAACTCTTCATACTTTCAATCTTCCGTCACTCGAACACTCCACGGCGATTACCTGGGTCACCGTCACACTTTATATTTTTTTCTACTTTCTACAGAGTCCTGCTTTCTTTCACATCATTATTCAAGGAGCTTGTTTTGAAATCAGTTTCCAACTGTCCACTTGTTATTGTCCTAAGTTCACTATGCCAACCATCCATTAAGACTTTCTTCGTCTCAATATAGATATTAAATATTTTCTATCATTATCTTACTCTAGATATACAATAATAAAGGAAACACATTCTAAGGAGATCGGAACCATAGAATAAGAAAACTACGGTATAAATAAAACTAAACGCAGCAAAAGTAGACCTTTAGGTCGTTGTGGTAAATTTTATAGTAAAATAGAGAGAAATTTAGTGAGCCTTGTCAATTTATACAAAGTATTGCATGGCGAATAAAAAATCTTCCAAAAATGTCTTCAAGATATGGAACAAGTCGTACAGATATTGGGACACGAACACTGAATGACCGTGGATCGATTCTCAGATGGATTAAATTTTTTATGGCCAAATTTATGTTATTAACATAAATATTTTATTAGATTGACAGCATTTATTAACGTAATTTTAAAATAATCATAACAAAATATTAGAAAACAAATATAAATCTTCCATATATTTGAATTCATATATAAAAAAATTATTTTTTAAAAATTCACTATCCCGTCTAGGTCTATATGTCTTTGATATTCTGCTGTTAGTTGGCAACCGTATACCAAAAGAAACCGTCTCGTAAATCATCCCAAATTATTTTTTTAAAGTTTACAGTGCTACGATGGCTTTAATTAATTGTTCTTCTCCCATCCGTTTGGTAAAAGATCTAATTACACGTGAAACAGAAATATTATTAACACATTAAAAACCAGGAATGCCAATTTCTAAACATTTTGTACTGTTATCGGACCGATAATTGAATCAAAAGTGATTTCCATGCCTAACATCACGTATGTAAGACCCTAAAATAATTAATGGTCATTGTGTTAGAAATAAACATTTACAATAAATTATTTCTGATTAAGAATGTACCGTTGATGCTGAACTCTGTGGAAGTAGAATATTTTAATGGTGTCTTGTCTGAAAATTTACAGCAGTTTGTTCACGTAACAAGTCAACTGGCTGGCTTATTGTGAGCGCAATGTGTGCACTGTTGCTATGACAAACAATTGGTTGTGAACCAATCCCTGCAGCGAGTCGTTATATACAAAATATACAAAACAGTGTATAGCCTAAATGGTCCGGTGACAATGAAGCGTGAAAATTTCAGCTTCCACTGTCAAACATGTCGAAATAATTGGCAAACGTCTGATAGTATAGCTGTCAATATTATTCTGTTACTTTCTCGTTACTTTATTCCTTATACAATTCTGTACAAAAGTTTCCCATCCAGCTATGCAGGAATAAACGTAGTATTACATCCCTTAAAATCAAATAATGAGCGAAGTCAATGTTAAAATATTGTTGTCTTTGGTAGAGGAAATATGTTTCGGAATAAAATCTTAATCATTGTGAATTATTTATCATAATAAGTTTATTAAATCACTGGTGCGACAGCTGACTCATTGATAAAGTTTCATACGTGTAATTTTAATTGCCATATTATTTATTTTACTACGAATATATATGTGCCTTTGTTAAATGCCTTGCAGTTATGTCTGAAAAATATTGTTATCATTGGAAATTATCATTTATATTTATTCAAGTATGAATTCTACACTTTCACGTGAACGTGATATCATTTGTGCAAATTTAATATAAGAAAATATGGGAATGAAAAACGTTCAGTTTCAAATCTGAAGTAAACAAAATCTGGGAAAAAGATAAGACTAGGAAAAAACAAGATTCTAGAACAGAGGAGAAAGGAAGCTGCAATCAGAAAGCCAAGCTCGTAATCAAGTGAGGTCGAGGCACAAAAAGTTGCACCTTGCCGCGGCAACGCTAATTACAAAACACGGTGCCCGAACAACAGAGGTTTCTGCGAACAAAGCGAAGAAGTACCCTGATTAGACGAGATAGGAGAGGGCTATCTGGAGTCCGTGGCTATATCGCCAGATCGTTTCGCACTAGAAGCTCGGCGCAGACTCTCCTCTGCACTCCGGACGTAATGGACCGTCACTAACGCCCGCGAGAGCAAAACACCGTAAATAACAGGTTTTTTCCAACGTACACTCCCCAGAATACTCATATGTGGTCGTAAATAATTGGTATTTTGCCGTGGAGATATAACAGACAGGCGCTATTACCAGAAATACTTTCAACTTCATCACGAAAAGGCAAAAAAGGCAAATGTTCTTTATTGCAAACATCAAGACCGACTGAGCATGAAATAGAAAGTAATTTAAATAAATGGAATAATAATCAATTTATCAATGAATTGCTAACTGACGGAAACCGTTAATACACAGTGATACCTTCTTAATTTCTAAATTGATTGGCCATACGTTAACAACTAACTACAGTTCGTTCGAAGTCGCCCAAAAACTTTTAAATATAGTATATATGTTGTATTAAATAATTGGCAGTTAAGCCGGGGAAATATATTCCCAATAATTTCGATATATTTCCAAGTATACCTGAGAAAAACCGCTTAAAAGTTTTATATTAAGGGATGATGGCACCAATTGTATTATAGCGAACATACATACGATCGAAATTATTTATTGGTTCACACATCTCGATAAAGAACAACGTGTAATTTAATGTTCGTTATTATTATTAATTAGTGTCCATGTGGAGAAAGTTCTCTACGGAGAATGATTTCCTCCTTCGAAGGAAACTGTTTCCTTCGGCTGGTTTCTGATGGACCCTTGCAGAAGTCTGTGTACGAACGTGGCTTCCTGAGCTCTGAAATGGAGTTTGGTGATTGTGAAAATGCGTTAGACACACAAAAAAACCATGCCCTTGCCGGGGTTCAAACCCGCAACCTCAGAGTCGTGAGACAGCGACGCTACACAACAGAAGGTTGGCATCGTGTCGTTATTACTTAATTATTTCAGATATTTTCTTGAACAATTAAGTTTCACCAATGATTTGAAATAATATATTATTTGAAAAATTTTCAAATATATATGAAAATGATATATGTGTTGACATCCCCTATAATAATATTTACACAAACCTCAGTAAAAAAAGACAATAAAAAAGTGGTTGTATTTTAAAGATAATTATCGAGGAGCATGACACTCTTTTCCTCTGTCTCGTTAAAAACAAAAATAGTACAAAAATTGAGTTACAAAAATTTGTTAGAACAAAAATTAAATTAAAACTAAAAATATCTTTTCAATTAAATAATATAAATGTTAACAAATAGATAAGTCAAAATAAAAAGTTTAACAAACAAATATTTATATTAAACTGTATATTTCACAAATTTGTATGAATTTTTTTGTAAATTAATAAGTAATTTTTTATTTTGAATTTTGTTCCAATAACAATTATATAATAATTACTGGAGTATACTGTGAAGAGTGGTCCAAATATTATTCTTATAAGTTACCTTAATATCTAAGCTAAATATATTTGGCAATTACTTTTTAAGCATAAAACAACTATCAGTCTATTCTATGAAATGATTCAGGTTGTCTTTTTTTGTGTCCTCTGATTAGTTGGACCTGCCTAATTAGTTATTCCGAGAATATATACCTTTTACAGTAAATAATGTTTATTTTTTGTGTATGTCTAATAGCAGTAATATTATGATTTACATAATCGTTTCATTAACAAATTTATAGAAAAAGTATACATAATGATATACTTTTGTGTTTTTATTCGTGAAGATTTTCTTATTTCAAGTATGACAAAATAAATCTAATATAAACTACAGAAATAGGAAAAATGCTGACACTACAAGAAGAAAACAATAATATTAGTTGTTTAATAAAGGAGGAAATACAACATTAGCTGCTCTCTTGATATGTAATTTGGAACTAATTCAGTTTTTTCCGCCCACTTCTGCACTGAGAGGCTGCAGAATTACCTTCCGGCATCTCACGTTTCTTCAGCGAGCGAGAGGAAAAGCTGTATATGATGATGAACAGTATAATGCAGCGTCCTGAGAATATGCTGCATATAATGCGCGCACAAATGGGACGGTGACTGAATACGTTTCTCCAGGGGAAACTGCTTTTGTTTCAAAGAAAAATTTAAAAGTATTAATATTTAAAATTATTTCAATTCATATACATTGCAACGCACTTGTCTGATGTATATTTAAGAATATTGAAGTGTAATTGATGCCGATAAAAAATGAGTCTGACTATGATTGCGTAACAAACTGATGCGTTGCATTCTGTAAAAGCAAATAATTATTGGTAATGATTTTATCATTGTGAAACATAGACGATAATTATAATTATGGTGGTAGTCGCCGATTCCCAAGTCGGGCTGTATGGTGGGTTGGTGATGTTACAAAAACGTTTTGCATACGATCGACTGTTTAACGGGCGACGTGTGGGCGGGCATTGTCATGGAGAATGCTTACAATCTTAGTTCTCAATTCGTTTTCTAGTGAGGAACTACCGACTGGACGGCGGATATGCTCCAACAAAGAGGTTAAATATGAGCCTCAATGCTTCCTGAAGGACGTGGTGGCGAACAGGTATGACATACGCATTGTAAATCTGCATCAGCGTCTACAAAAGTGCATCGATCGCAAAGGCAATTATGTAGAAAAATAAAGAATAAATACTTTAAAATGACGTAAATATTAAATTAAATAAACTATTGTTTTGTATTTCTAAAGTATAGGAGTATTTTACTTTTGGGATTGCCCTCGTATGAAGTCTTGCGCTGATTTTGTGTGTGAGCAGTTTTATTTTGTGGTATTTGTTGAAAAAATTTGTCTTGAAGAAAATTCGCATTCATGACTGAACAAATTAAATTCAACGGTAATAATAGAAAATGTATCAACACGAACTAGGTAGGGTTCAGACCAACGTTAAATGACCAAATATAAAAATATACCTATTACTGTGCACATTTTTCAAAATTTATATGTAAAAATTATATGTTTAGAAAGTTGGAAAATTATTTAATATATAAATTTGCACGGAACGTTAATTGAAGATAAAGGCAAGAATAGAAGGTGATTGAAAGCAATCAGATATGTTTTAAACTGCGTAATGCGTCCATTATTTATATTTCAATGTGTAAGCTTTATAGATTTTCATCACATAACGATATTGGATCTCTCAGCATTGAACTAATGTAAAATTAAATAGCTAAATAGCGAACATGGAGTAACGGAGTGGAAGTGAATAATTGATATATAGTGCTACGGGTGTAATTCTCATGTCAGCTAAGAATTGGCCACGCTGCAGGAAATTACAGTACAGCCTAGTGTGAAGACAACCGTGTAACTCGAGTTCCGTCGACAGCCAGCCCCACCAGATGCTTCCTAATAAATTCTTCAACGTCTCAATTCCGGAGGGAAACAGCAACAGAGAAAACCCAAATTATATGGCGTCACCTTAGCAGATCTTGAAATTTTAAGGGAGTAGGGTAAACCAGTGCGGTAAGGCCAAATGGAGAAGACAAGCAATTTGATGCAATTTATTAATTTAAAAGATAATGATTCTTTCTGCTATATAAAGATTAATTCCCCTCTAAAATATGAAAAACATTTAAAGTTTAAAATAGTAAAAGTTCACTGCTCTACGGCTACATTCCTCACCGGGAAGCTGTAATGAAAGAAAACCCTCTTTACCGGTATTTGGTAAAATAGAAGAGTAATGCCGTTCCCATCTTCTAACACTTCACCAAATATTCTCCAAACAATAAGACAAATATGAAAAACTGACGCAAAATTTTATACGTTGAACTGTGCTACTTAACTGCAGAATTGTTGATATTAAAATTTATCGTGAAGCAGAAGTTTATATTTGGACCTTTATTTTTTGATACCTGACTAATTTTGTTTCCTTTTTACCAGAATAATTCACAAAAAAGTGTAATTGTATTAAATGTATAGCGATTTCCTTACTAATTGGCTGCTTTGGCATTTATTTACAAAAATGTGCCATTTAAGTGGAGTTAACTTTTAATGTTTTGAATTGATAAATAAAACTATACTGTCCATAGAACTAGTAAAATTATTAAGCTTAAACTAAAAAAAGATAGACCTATTATTTTTGTTGTCGTCGCTACTATCGATTAAAACAATTTTTATTCCTACCTATAGATATTGAAGAACTTTGAAATGCTTGCTGAATAAATTTTCAAACTGTAAAGAATATTTAATGATAAAAGTAGCAATTATTGATTATACATCAACTATGTCAAATTCTACAATAACTATTTTTTTAATTGAATCTCAGTCATAGATCATTTTTAACTGAATTTAGAAAATCAGAATTGAAAAACCCGATACCTCTCAGTACGATCGAGATTTTTCCATTCTGGATTTATAAAACTTACGATAAGCTACAGAGCGTAAATATATTTAAAATTTTAACTTTTTACAGAGTCAATAGAAAAAAATATTTTATGGGATTCTAACCAGATTTGTAGAAATATATTTTTAAGGAACAAAATGTAAGGAAAGTGAACTTAAAAATGTAGAATCTGATGATTTAGAAAGTTCCTACTGTACGAAAGCAAAAAAAAGTAAAATCAGTTATTAACAAAGTTTTTGTGTTTTGCTTAGGTGCAGAAGATTGCTTTGCCAAATAAATGCTGAAATTTTTAGTTTCTCCGAATCGTCTTATTTTCTTTCTGTTTTAAAATTCTCTACAGTTTTGGAAATAATTTCTAAACAGCGTTGATTGTTTTTGGAGATTTTAATAAATACATAAATAAGCAATACCGTGGAAACTCTATATGCTGCAAGCATGAGTAAGTTTGTGAGATTCTCTTGGGTTATACTGTCATCATAAAATTCAAGCAACTAGTCAATTTCAGCGTTACCATGTCATTAACACCGCGTTCTTTTCACTACATTCGGCACGCTAACATTAACTTGAAATACCAAAATGTGAACTCTCCCACCCCAATCGCAGGTAGTTTATTCAGAGTTTATGTTGCCATACCTCAAACCACTTGATGGTCTTGTGTAATGACCCTCGAGTTGAGCAATGGAGCAGAAAATCCCAGATAATTACTGGAATCATTAATAACTCTGTGGCCACTATGGGGAATACCTTCAAAATCGAGGCTATTGAAAAGCTCTGAAACACGCCTGGTAATTATGCTTATAAATGTGAACGGGCTGGTGTGCAGTAAGCGAAGCTATAAAAATCGAGGATGGGGATTTACTGCGCGTTAATTGCTCTTCGTTACACGCAGGTAAACAAAATAATAAAAAATACAGTTCCAACGGTGGAATAGAGTCGCTTGTTATCACTCACTTTAGCATAAAGTGCCTCTGACTAACAAACGCATTCACCCAGAGCCCCGTGAAGCAAAACAAATTTCATTATCAGCGTAGGCAGTAAATAAAGTTGAAAAATAAGGGCACTTGAATATACACTCTCATACGCTAAAAGCTGTGTGATTGTAGAGAATTCAGACTGACACTACGCTCCCATTAGGAGTAATTTTTGAAACTCGAAATATTATAACGTACCTAAACACGCTTCACCAGAACCGAAAGAAAATTGTCTTGAAAGAAATAGAACAGGATTCAGTTCTGCATCAAGAACAGTTTTTCTTAGAAACTATCAGAGACCATTTACATTACAATCAAATATAAACATACCATTATACAAACTAGATAAATGAAAGTTACGTGCAGTACGTTTACATTTAAAATATAACTGAAATCAAAATTCGTCGAAAACTGTGACAAAACTAATTTTCCTAAGTGCTCCTCTTAGTAACAGATGACGTCAATTAATTCGCTTCTTCGTTCTGAGAAATGAACATTTCTATTCTATGAGGTTGTTGTTGTTTACCAATTACTACTTGAGTTTATTGGCTCCGTCTCTCGCATAGTAGAACAAACTACAACGTCAGTACCTCTTCTATTGTGATGAGGATATCCTAGCTCCCCTGAGAAGAAATTAATGTAATGTATAAATTATAAAAATGATCCTCAGAGTTGAAAGTTTCAAGTAGACCTACAGAGCTACGAATAAATGATCCAATCATGTTTCTTTACCGATTTGGTTACTAATGTTTTAGAATATTATTCATTTTGGAAGGATGAAATGTTTTGATCACTTCAGAATGCAAATTAAACTACGTGAAACTATCTATGTTTTACAAAATAATGGATCAAAAGAGGTGGCGGTAGAAGCGGGGAGAATGTTCTCCTACAGAGAAGTTTTTGTGGGACTATTGATATAGTTAAAAGAAAATGAACAACTTTCATAATGAAATATTGACCTATCGAGAAAAATGTAATAAAAATTAAGATATAAATGAAAATGAATTGATTTAAAGTTGCACTGATTAATTGTTATACAAATCAAATAAAAATTATAAAACTGTTCACCCTCCCAAGATACCATTACTGATGTGGCTCATATGAATTTTTTCATACAGATATTGGTGGTCGAGTGTGCTCTGGAAATGGCATATGACAGTGACAATGTTTTACAAAACATATGAACTATTCATATTTCCAGTTTTAAATAAATTTAGTTGAAATATATGAATAATACAATAAACCATTAACATATATGAAATTATACATGTGTTAAAACGTATAGGACAAATTATTTAATTTAGCGTTATGGTACACTATAAACGTCTATGGATACACTTCGTGACGTAAAATTTTCTATTTTAATCTCTTACTTTTAACAATATATAACTATTTAAAATTTAAGTACATATATATGTATGTATGTTGTGACATGAAGTTACGGCTCCTTCCTTTAAGAGCAGTCAAATAGATCGTGGCTGGACTGTTGTTGGTTTATTTTGAGACTCGCCGACAGAAGGGTACATTGTTGATATGTCGTGAGGAACGCAATCAGTGTAGGGGACTTTTTTGTCTATAAAATGTTATTTAATTTTTATACACATAATTGAAAAGTTACTTTAAATAAATACATTTATGGAATGAAGGTTAATTCTAGTGAAATAAAAATTAACGATAATTATTGTTTCACTATGATGTTATGTATATAGTATGAGTAAAAACAATATTTTTATGTATAATATTTTTGTTGTTAAATGTTCCAATATTGGCTATGATTTTGGTAGCCAAAGGTTATTATGATTGACGAAGTTTCGTACCAGTCAAGCGTTTGTTACGATTGCGACTATTTTGAATGAGTGATGTTAATATGTTTGGTGCTTATCATAACTGATAACCAACTATACACATCGCAGAAATTCTAAATATGATTTGTATGATAACCGCTACACAGAATTTGTTTTTAGAATTCTTTGTTTGATACTGAAATGAGCACAGTTAAAATTAAATCCATTGGCCTTGCCTTCACGGCCAGGATTATTATTTTACTTATCCACGTAGAAAGGGTTGTTCTTGAATTACGACTGACTAACTGACAATTTACGGACGGGTATAATAATGAAAAGTTCGTATCTGAACGAGTTTATGAAACTGAAGCAACGTATCAGGTGATCCATTTTTCAGGCGGAAGCGCTTTAATTTCCTCTATTAACACAACATGTTGCCGGGGAATAAATATCCCTTGGTGTCTGCAGGAATAATAACAGTGCAACACGAGTGGAACAGAGTTGCAGATCAGAGTTACCCCGTTTAATTCGTGGTCACTTATCTGAGGATTTTTCACAGGAAATTAATAAAATTTTAATTTGTATTACACTGCAAATAACAGAGGCAATTCTAGCACCGGAGCTTTCATTTACAGGGAAAAGGGTCACAATGTGCTGCTAATGGTCCGTGCCAATGTGTGAACACTATTAGCATTTAATGGGCTATGAATCTCCTGTAATTAAAACTGTAAGTAGGCAGCAGTAAAACATGCGCGCAGCGATCACATTTATAAACAGAAAGTGGTGTTGCTAGCCGCAGGAGCAATTTAAAGAAAGAAATATTAAAGATTAAATATATATGCTTTCCTGACCACGGGGAATAGCAGATGGTAATTGTAACTGCAGCTGTTTTCCAATACATTAAGTGAGAAATTAATGTATGCCGCCAGTCACTGAAAGTTGTAAAAATTAGTGAGGGAGCAAACGTAGGGACGGACGGTTTTCAAGACTCATTACACTTTACAAATAGAGGTAACGTTATGAAAATTACTTCTGTCTTCCGCGAACAATGGTGATGGATTAGCAAGAGAATATTTATTTAGAAAAGAAAGTTTCATGATATTCTGCTTTATGTTAAAATCAAAAAAAATATTATCTTATAAATAATCTCTCCTTATATTAATACATAGTTGCCAAAAATTATTGCTGACACAATTACAAAGCTTGGCTACTGAATGAATGAATTTAATAAACGGGGCAAGTGAATAAGCTAGACATATGACCATCACAATTTTATTAAACAAAATAGGATTCTTCTGTAAAGGGGGACTTTGGAACAGTTATATTAAAACACCGCAAAAAAACTATAAAAATGACAAATCATAATTTTCAAAAAAATATTTGTCCTTTAAAGTGATTTTATTCAAAGCTCAGTAGGTGAGCCTAGCTTAAGTTTACGGAATGGAGAGGTGTTAAGGCGGTCCTGGGACGTCGACTCGGATTATCTAAGTTGGATATCGCAAGGTCCTGGGTTCGATTCCCTGGTCCGGTCTCATTTTTCCATTCTTGTCTTTCTTCTATTGATTTTATTTTAATGTTTCCCTTCCTAATGTGTTTTGCAATGGTGAACATTTCGGGCAAGTCCAATAGAAAGGGTTTAGATAGCCTGGAAGGGAAAAATTGGAAAATGACTAGACAGACGTAGTAAAATGAAGTCTGAATAACCTGCGAAACCGTTCATCTTTTATGTTAACGACCAGATACAATTTTATCCTAACAACTTATAATAAAAAAATGAAATAATTTTCGGCAAGTCCTCGAACCGAAATTTCTCGACTTGTTAGGAAATCATACTTGGCACAACACCACTTTTTTTATCACTTTAGTGAAAACAATTTTTTTAATTTTATAAGAATTATTGATTTACAAAATTTGAATTGTTTTCGTTCACTTGGTACACCGAGACCACTCCAAAATATCCTGCGGCTATATAGCGGCCAGATCTTTAAACTGTAGCCCTGGATGCATTCTTCTCCCTCAAGAATCACCCCTTTCAAATTCCAATCCTATGCTATTAAAGCGGAGTTGCAATTTATTGGATCACCCTCATGTACCCTATCACCCTAAAAAATTGACTTAAGGAATTTTCAACATATTGCTCCAAATATATGTTACTCGGTTTTATGTGATATCATATATAAAATAAATATTTTAACAGTTAATTAATAAATCATATTTAAAATTTTATTTCCTTTAGATGAATTACCTGGTAGGGTACTTCAACTATAGGCAGAGGGCCTTAGTCAAACCTTCCTATGATATTAAAGGGCAGTTGCCAGTTTAGGATCACCCTCATGTAGCCTGTTACCCCAAAGAAAAGCTAGTCAGCCCTTGGCAGCCTCCTTTTCCGTTCGGCATGCCCCCTTCGTACGCTATTAAAGTCAGTTTCCAGTTTCAAGATCACACTCATGGATTCTGTTACCTCCCCCAAAAATATTACTTGTAATCATAAATAAAATTAACGTATAATGGCCAAACGTCAGATTTGTGAAAAGTTTTGTGTAAGGTAAGTTTTAATTTAAACTATTTTTCTACTTTTGGCCATTATACATTAATTATAATTTTTAAACATCCTTTGCTTTTATAACTGTTGTGAAATTTATGGTATCTGTGGAAATTTAAAAGTTACCTATTATTAATCCTGAGATTATTGAACCCAAAATTATGATATTCTGAATCCAATAAAAATGACATATTAATCGTAAAATAATTTTAAGTTCAAGATTCAGGAATGCACTTCTCCATTTATTTGTATATTGAAAATATAAATCTAGAATGTTCTGAAAATATGCCCAACCTTTACAGTGGGAAGAAAACATTTGTGTGTCCTGGAAACATTTTTTATATTTCCTGTTTTTGTTTCCAGCCTCTTTGATTTGGAAGAGACATACGTAACTTCCTGGCTCCTTCCTAATGATGCGTGGATGTTCGAGGGGACGGACGGGGGTGACTAATGGGTACTGCTTATTTTCATACAATTGTGATATGAGTCATACTCTAATCCTAACTGGTATATTAGCATTAGGGATCATAATTACACGTCTGTTCCTAAGCGCTCAATCACGGTGCCATGTGGTCGTTTCAGATGTCCTCTACAATAGTAAATGACTCGACGTGGACTCGTAATGAAATCAGACTCTCGAAATTGCCACGAACCGCTTAAACTCTCTGAGGATTCATGCATTAAGTAACATCACTAAACAATTATTTTCTCCGCATTAATAGGTTTTCAACAGTAACAAATTTGTCAACAAAATTTTAATAATAAGTTGTAATAAAAATAAATGTACCGGAAAGTTATTCGTGATCAGAAAATGGAACCAGAGAAGTAGAAAACACCTGTTTCCGAAAACGTGTTGCCTGATATTATAATGTGAATTCGTTAGTCTTTAGTATCGACGATTCTTATATTAACAATAAATGTCCTTGTCAAAAATTCTGCAGAACTGAAGTAACCGGTTAAATGAAATGATTTTAGAAAACACAGTTTGAACAATTGAGAATTATAGTATAATTCAGACTTTACTACAACACAAAATATTAATCAGTCAAAATCTTGTAGGAACTTCACGTGACGAAAATTTAAGGATCTTGATTAGAAATTGTTTTTCCAATAATTTAATTGTGGAGGAGTCTGTGCGTAGTAGTGTGGGGATATCTCGACTTGTTTCATTCTGGCAGCATATTTGTCTGCGAAACAGCACGTGGCGTGAAGGATGGAGTGCTCTAAGGAGTTCCGTGCTGATAACGGAGAGACTTATGTGTGGCTTTAACCCCGTGTCTGCGCAGAAGAATACGCCAGCTTTGTTACTCTTCTCTCCAGACCCTAGACTGCTGCTCCAGTCCCCTCTACAACGTAATTTCAGCTGTGAAGAGGAAGAAAAAAAAGCACGTGTGTCGATTCCAAGAAGTAACGTTTGGATTACGATTAAATATGTAACGATAAACCAAAACTTTTAACTCATTATAAGGCGTTTCGTTATTTCGGAAATATTTTACTTTCAGCACTTAGATAAACTCATCAAATCCGATTGAATAACAACCAAGTTACCGTGGATAACGCAAGCTAAATGCATAATTATATTTTAGTTTCCATTTAGTTTTAAATTTAATTTTTATCGAATTATATTTTAAAATTTATTTTACATTGGAAATTGATAATCGGTTACAAGACAGCTTCCCAGAAATGATAATAGTAACGTTTGTCAGAAATTTTAGAGAGAGAGAGAGTTAATGAAAAGTGAAGAAAACTAAATAAGAATGTTTTAATGCTTCAGGTGTTCTATGTCATCTACAACGCAAGTAACCGTATTAAACTGTCAAAAAAATTCTCGTTTCGGAAATTCTTCCGAAGTGCCTTGACTATCGTTGACCTTTAATGTAAATTTTTATTTTTGAGAATGAAGAAAAGTCACTCAGCGCCAAATTTGGTGAATACGGAGAGTGGTTGAGAACTGGTACTAGTTTTTTCGCTAGGAACTAGGAACCTTTCACAGTGCTGCAGCGAACCGTCTAAATTTTGAACTTTTCTTTCACAGCCAATCCATGGCACCAGATAATACTGGGAATTTACGGTAAGACTGGTGGGTTCAAATTCCCTGTGGACCGTCAATAAAAGCGATCAGCATTGTCTTCACTTTTCACGTAGTCTTTCGAACTTTCTTTGGTTTTGGCCAACCATCACAGACCAGCTTTTCTCTTTGTCGTTGTGTGGTATGGCCGTATTCAGAGCTAAAAGTCTCTTCAACCGTGATGATTATTTTCCCGAACAAAATTGTCTTCGCATTTCATTTCAATCACGTTGCAGTTGGCCACCATGCGTCGTTGTTTTTGTTCAAGACTTAAGGTGTGAGGAACAAACTGAGCACACACTTTTCTCTTCATCAAAATATTCCGGAGAAAGTCTTGGACACTTGATTTCAAATTTTTCAGCTCTTAAACAGTAGTTCGGCTTGAGACATCACGACCAGTGTTTAATCCACTCAAACATTAATGTACGTCTTAAAAAATTGCCACCTTAAGTCATTTTCAAGAGCTCAAAGGTTTCTGTAGCTGTTTTACCAAATAAATTATGAAACCGCATCACTCCTCGTTGCTGCATTGCGATTCGGAGACCCAAGAATGCTGACAAACTACGACTGAGAGTTCACTACTAAACACTGTCTTAAGCACTGCTAACATTTATCAATACCACTGGAAATAGTACAAGTTATACCATCGAAATTTGAAATTTACAGAAAACTATTAAAGAAGAGAAAGTATTATTTGAAAATAATAAAAAGAGATAAATGCATTACTACTACGATATGTAACACGATCACAGTACAAAATATTGTAAATATTTCTCCGAATATGGACTATAGAAAAAAACATGCTATGAGATTATCAGGATTGTATTAAAAAATATATTTTTTTACTTTTTAAAATTTTAGTGTTAGTTTTCTTTTTTTATTAAGTTTTTCAAAACGAGAATATGTTTTTAAATTGAACGAAATATCGTTAAAATACTAGCAGAACTTTTAACATCATTGTAAAATATTAATATTTCTTTTATTATGTGGATTTTCTAAAATTGTTATTCCAAAATATAAGGTTATATTACTACAAAATAGAAGAAGAGTGAATGTAAGAGTGTTCAAATATTTAAAATCATCTCTAATTTTTTATTCTCTCAAAAAAGTAATTTTTCTTTCAATTAAGTAAAGTGCCGAGCTGTCTGGATAATTGACTGGGAAGCAAAGAACCCAACACGACACGAATCAGTAAGGCGCAATCACAGGACAAGTTGTTCAACTTCCCTACCACGAGGCATCTGTAGTTTTAATAGCAAATTGTGAAGTTTAATGAAGCTAATTGCGTTAGCTTGTGGTAATTTAGACGATGTTGGTCGAGAGGAGAGAGAGAGTAGCGGGGATCTAATCTCGCTAATGGGTGGACGATCTGGGCGGGGAAAAGTTGTCCGAGGAAGTAAGGATATGAAGACGTCCATCCGACAACTCTCCTGTTATCACAAGTCATGCAACGAAACAAGACCAACTAATTTATCACGTCCTTCACTCTTATGTACCGTTACATCACATTAGCCACACTCTCGAGATGGATTCATTATGAGCGCCGCTGAAAATTACTATGTTCTCTCTGCAACCTGTTTTTAACACGAAACAGAATCTGACAATAGAATAAAGCTGATCACGAAACTTCTCTTTACTGCATTTGAATTTTTTTCAAGTTATCATAAATTCTATTAATCAACGTTAATAACAATTTCCAAATATAATTAATTTCAGCAAAAAGTCTTTCAAAACGACTTTGATATTTAAAAACACATTTGTAAATTAAAATTAGTTTGTTGTCAGCAGCTACTATAAAATAAAATAGCTTAAAAACGGTTTTCTAAAGAGTGTGATGAATTTGCAAAATTGCGGAAGAAACTTCTGAAATATTTCGCAAGAATTAACGCGACAAGTTTATCGGAAAATAAAAACCGTATTTTGCAAAAAGAGGCTTTTAATACTGACTAACACAATCCCCTAGAGAATTAATACACTGTTTTGTATAACTTATATGCATGACGTCATGCAGCTCATAGATAATTCAATGTCTTTTATTCAATAAATTTAATTTATATTTAAAATTTTTTTATTTTCCTTTAATTTTAATAATTAATTAATAATTTCAAAATATAAATATAATCAGTGAAAATACAATATAATTCTTCTTAAATCTTGAATTAAGGTCGAAGTCCACATGCGATACACTGTTTACAAAAAGTTATATATAAGTTTCATCATGCTATACTTCTGACAAATTAGGTACTATTGAATAAGTTAGTTTTGATCAGATACTCTAGCAGGCTGTAGATTCCATCAAGTAAAGTACTGAAGTAGTACATACAATTTTAAAAGAATTTAATATTTTACTAGCGGATATTTGATTTATAAGCAATTTAATTTATACAGATTAGGAGAAGAAAGTACAAGTAGATCAACAATTGCGTATCTCAGTTACTAGAAACTGATTTAAAGCGTGTACTAATCACCGTTTTTATTTCACTCTTACTTAAAACAGAGCGAGCTTCACTTCGGGAATAATTAAGAGCAATCATAAACTGCTAACAGAATTTCCTTCCAAACAAAATTCCCGGCGGCAAAATTACGATATTTTTGTATGTACAGGATTAGACAACTTTACGAGGAAATTATATCATCGGTACGATTTTCATTTCCATCCGAGGTCGGCGAGCGTCCCGCATCCAATAAATATTCTTCCATCTCATTTTCCTCTCGCATTTTTTCTCGCCCCTTCCACTGCCGGCATCTCACTGCGGCCAGAAACCACAGCGCCAGGCTTAATAGGATTTTTGTATTCCCAAAGCGTAAAATTGTTAGATTATATCGAATTTGTATAAAGAATGGGTCTTGTCTGGCGGTAAGGGTTGGGGCGCGGAAAGGGGGGGAGAGAGAGAATTTACAATCATTTTCAGCAGCGAAATTTCCGTCTTTCTGCTTCGTCTTCTCTGTCGCTAGGGATAGCGGCAATTAAATTAATAGCAGGCGGCGGTTGTATTATAAATTGCAGCGAGCGTCTGGAGACAGGGACACATTGCCGTAGAAAGCAATAGCGCTCCGCCAGACGGAGAAATATCGCCATTATTGCGACTGTCCGGTCAACGAAGCAAATAAAAAAAACATGAGAATATTCGGTCACAAATGAAAGCTATAAATTCTGCGAGTGTGTGACGTACTTCTAGGAACGTTGATAATACATGCTACAGTTGAACAACATTTAAAATTGTAAAAGTGATTTTTTCGAGTCTTTCTGTACGTTAACTGTCCTCGAACCATTTATTTTCTCAATTATTGCTGTGGAACCCTGATTAAAAAAACTGCTAATTTTTCTAAATTTCCGCACTACCTCACTTTTAAAGATGGAAAAAAAACGTTTTTAGCTTTCCAAATCACGGGAATATTTCGATTAAGTTACTCAAAATACACTTAAAAAGTGCTTAAGGTTTTAACCTTAATAGTGAAATTTTCATTCCTACATTATTAAGAAATTGTATTGTATGACTACAAAAAAAAATAGTACGTGAAGAACTAGAATATTTGAAAGGAATAAGAAAGGTATGATCTCTGGATATTCCCTTTTCTGAATTTTCTGCAGGCTGAATGGAAAATATTATACTATTTCAAGGAATTTAAGTCAATTTAGTAATTTATTAAATTCTTCCTGTAGTTTCAATAGATTTCCCAGTAAAATACTTCTCATTTCCTCGATAGTAACGAACTGATGAACCTGTAAACGAAGTAATATAACAGCGTCTGGTCATAGGTACAAAACTTTTATGAGTCTAGTAACTACTCTTACAAAGTTACGACTTTGGATATACATACTTAAAGCAACCCTCATAACATTGTGAAGTTTGTGAATTAGTTTGTGACGCTCAACATCTCAGAAAAGTTATCCTAGAGTTGTTTAAAATGTACATTTAGACTTACAGTCGAATGATCAATCATAAGATAATCTAATTTAAACAAAAAAAGATCTTTAATATATTAGAATAATTCAAATACACAGAAGTATATATGGGAAGTTTGAAATTGATAAATAATATATAAGGTTGAAATAAACTCTAATTTAGTTTATTTATTCTGGTAGGGTGAATTGTTAACGTTTATAGTTAAAGTAAATCTTCCTTGGGTTTAATCTGTCGTCTGAGAAATAGATATCTTTACTTTATTAAAATCTTCCTGAAAAGTTATCGATGGTTAATATTGGTTCACGATACACACAAAATGAGGAATGTCCAATTAGGTTAACCATATGTGCAAACTACAAAAGTACACCACAAGAATATCATATGAAATTATAATTTTTCCTCATACTTGACGCTTTTCGACGTAGATGGGAAAACAGAAATAAGGAAACGAATTCGTTGCTATTTGGTGTGTGAAGGTATGATTACTTCCTGAAGCAACTGTTGCTCGGAAGACTTGGTGATGACGCGGGGGTTGATTTTTTTTGTGTGTGTGTTTATGGAGAGACGGAGTGTGAATTTCACTTCAGCCGAGAGGCTTAAAATGAGGGGTTGGGGACGGGAGCTGAGTTAAATGTGGCGTCGGAGACCAGCTGACTCATGTCAGATGAAAGAAAGAATTTTTT
Organism: Eucriotettix oculatus; assembly: GCA_034510155.1. NCBI lineage: Eukaryota > Metazoa > Arthropoda > Insecta > Orthoptera > Tetrigidae > Eucriotettix > Eucriotettix oculatus. Next base: position 53,699,606 of record CM067381.1, read on the forward strand.
CACGAGTTGTGGGGGAAAGAAGACGTGCTTCACTGAAAAATTTTGGGATCGAGTACGAAACAATGTGTTTGGATCATGTCAAGAATTTCCTTTCTTTTCGTTTTAACGAAAGTCGTATTGTTTGGAACATAGCCCAGAAACGGTTTAATAATATACAATTGACAACATGCAGACTTATCCTGGTTTCGCAGGTGACTTCTTCAGAGGTTTGTAACCAGGTGATAATACTAATCATTCATGATTATAGAAAGAAAATAATGAATTTTCTGACTTACTTAAAGCCAGGAGGATCTTAAATTTATAATAATATTTTATCAGATTGGTTTTCAAAGATATGATTTTTGTGAAATTAATGTTTCATAAACGTACATAATATTTTAATTTAAATAATTTCAAACCAGTTTTATAAAAATAAAAGTTTACATTACCCAAATACATATTCCGTCCTGTTCTTGGAATACTTTTCTGGAACTTGAAACTGGAAATTTTATTACCTGAAATAAAAGAAATCATCAATAAATTACTGTGATCGAAAATTTAATATGCATATGCTATTACATAAAAATACTGGATTTTCTGACGTTCCATTTGTAATTACATTTCATGAAAAGTAAAAAAAATTCAAGGAAATAATGAAACTGAGCACATAAGTACTGAATATCGAAAATGTTTGCCAAATTATTATTATGTTTTTATGAAAATATTCGATGAATTTCGTTAATAATTTACAATCGGAAATATCGTGAGGAATGCACATCATTAAGCTTTGAAGTGTTTAATGAAATTACATATTTCACATTTTATTGAAATAGAAAAATTATATTTTTGTAGACCGCCAAATGTATATATATATATTGTTTTGAAGTTACGGCTCCGTCTCTAATAGCTTTCAAACAGCTCGAGACTGCTTTGTTGTCGGCCTCTTTTGAGACTCGCCGTAAGACGCGCGCCACGATCTATGATGCCATGAGTGGAATTGGGTCTGCGAGAAGTCGGACATCAAACGCGCTACTGAAATGGGTTTACTGAGATGCCACACGGATGTGTGCTTTTATGGGAGGGTCAACGGCGAGGCGGAGAGCGAAGTTTGCATTATATTAAATGACCACGTCATGTGGATTTTTTTTCACTCATTGATAGAAATAAATTCTTGATATTTAAGTATATTTTTGGTAATTTTAATTCAAAAACTATCTGGTACACTGTAAAAGCAACTGAGCTGGCATCGCAGAGGATCGAAGGAGATAGTGAGGAATTGTTACTATATTTAAATTTCGTTATACATAGATTGTGTATCGATGAAGCGGTAAAAGAAGAATTTAAGGAAAAGGTTGATAGAAAAGGGTTGTGGTTATTGGTTGTCTTGGCAATCTGGCTCAGAGAAAGGCGTTATAATTTGTATAGCAACATTTACAAGTTAAAGAAAATATATTATAAGATAGTTTTTAATAGTCCAGGACCTCCGATTTAGCCGGCAATCAAAGTAAGATTGACCAGATTCCTCCGAAGTTTCCAAGGAGGGTGTAAGTCATGTATCAAACCCGCCCATTTTAGAAGTGGGGATCTAATTGTTAATTACGAATCACTGCCAGAAATAGTGTAATTGCACTCCCATGCCAGAGACAGAATACAAGTTGAAACTGCTGAGTTATCGGTGAGCTAAGACAGACGTCTGTCACCAAAAACTGTACTGTTGAATAATATAGCATCCTGTTTCTGCTTAAGCTCCCTCAAAACAATATTACAATTACCTCTTTGCTTGAAAGCTGAACTACAGATTATTCTGAACGGATAAGAACACATTCAGAGTTTAATTTTCTTAGAGAATTTAATTGTAAATTGTATGTCCTAGTTTCTAATCTCTATTGATTGATAAAAATAAAATATAGTTGTGTTGCCGGTGGTCTTTTATGCTACTACAGCTATTAGCAGCTGGCATATACGCCAGATGGTATTGTTGCAGCAGATGGCAGGAATATATTTTATTTCAGCCCGAAATAATTAATTTGAGATGTGATTTATGGCAAGAGGTATAAAACACGACAAGGGGTGTGACCAAAAAACGCAGGACAATACTATTGGTTGCTTAGTACAATATTTCAATAATAGAATCGAGGGGATATTATAATGAAATATCTTGCATCTAACGTAAGAATGTATTTAATCGAACACATTGACTCAGTCAACGTTGAGGAATTGCAGATTTGAGTGACTGACTGACTGGAAAGCTACTACTCCGAGTTAGGGTTACGAAAGAAGTTAGTGTTATTAAGGAAGTAATGTGAAATATAGGAGAGGGAATTGTTGATTAATATAATAGAGTATTCGATCACACTGTCCTAGTAGTGGGTAATAAAGAAAAAATTAAGAAAATTAGTCAGCCTGTATACAATGTTAGGAATCTAGGAAAGTTTTTCGAAATGAGGAAATTAATGTACAAGGTATATAAGATCCTAATACCGTATACAGTTAATCATAAATCGTAAGCTTGAAATAGCATTGTGTTAAAGTATATAATTCATTAATCCATATTTTTTAAACAAAAGTTAGAGAATAAACTATAGTATGTAAAATTTAGTTACTTATATAAGGTTATTTTATTTATTTTCTTATTTCGATATGTAATGTAGAATAATTATTGGGGTATTGATCAGGTTTCCTTGGGAGCGGTATTCTTCGTTAGCAATACAATATTGCCGATGTTGATGCTTCTGTGTCCCCGGGACGAAGTCGTCTTTCAAGACTGATTCTATGAGCTACCGAGTCCCCCAACACACGAGCCTAGAATACATAAAACTGTCACCGGAGCTTCTTACGCTGTCCAAACAGTTATTAAACACAAGCGTTTATTTACCCGCGGTCCCAGGAAACCAAACATTCTTTGGGCCGACATCTGGCGGCAGGGTGCCGAGTGAATGATGGCTTCCAGCAGCGAGACAAGGCCTCAGCCTAAAATACAGCCCTTTTATTGCGCTCTCTTCACATCGATCTATTCTCTATACAGTCACAAAGAGCCCGCCAGGCAAATTTTAGGGAGATGCTCAAAAGTCTAAAAGTAACGGCAATGACCTATACTTCAGCGTCGCGAGAAGACATTGCTTTATCAGAAGAGGGTTAACAGCCGCCCTTTCATAAAAGTGCTGTCTTCTTTTTAACAACAAGGAAGATGAGAACGCCAGCAGAGATGCTGCATTCTTAAGGTCGGAAAGGGCGGGAGATGACATCTTTTACGGCTTTCCGCGCTGTTAAATGTTTTTTCACGTTTCTGCCCGAGTGTAAATGTTGGGAACCAAGATGTCATTCGCTTCGAGTTTTCCCGGGAAACGAGTAATTTTGAGGAAATATCCCTACGATATACAACCATTAAATTATTTTCACTGTAACTTAAAAACTTCGTCGCAGGTTCGCAACAAGCAGAACTTTGTATCCAAATAACCCAACTGTCAAAATTAAATAAATTATTTGCAATGCTCGAGAAATTACCGTATGCTATTGGACAAGAACTCAATATATAATATTTTACTGGAAAGTTAGCACAACCAGTTTTGAGGAAAAAAACTGTCCAATAATTAATTATTTAACGAGACTTTTCAGTTTACATTAATGTTAAATCCAAAAGAAAATGTAAATTTAATTATTTAGGTGAATAAAACATTCCTATGAATATTTTAAAAACTTCTCTTGTACTTCAATTGAACCCAAATTATCCTACAGCTGAATTTACGTAGGATTTATCATTGAGAAATAAATTTTATATCACAGATTAATTTTAAAAGAAATCGCGGATTGCCTTACCATAAGATTGCAATAATTCTTCCGCTCAACTTGATGGCCAATATTTTCTGTCTCTTAATGCAAATAATCAGTTTGCATTGGATATCGAACAATAATTGATAATAAAGAATAAACATCAAACTGCCAATAAATTGTGAATTTTTTTATTATTCAAAACTATTTTGGGACTTCTTCAGCTACATATCGTTATAATATCACTAAATTAAATTTCAAAAAAGTTACGATTAATTTGAAAAATATTTACGACACCCTGATGCTATAGTGATTTAATTTTATGCACTGAATGACTACTTATTTCTTTTATCTATTTACATTGTTAAATACAACGCAGTTTTAAATCAAATTTCCGTGTTAACCGACGCTGGAAGCAGTCTATGTTGTAAAAATTTCTCTTTTTGTACTTCCGTTGTTTAATTTAAACATATTTTAATCGATACCAAATGTAAGTCTGTATTATTTTTGTTTTAATAATTACATTCAAAACTGATACTTTATAAGTATGTTTTTACCTGAAAAAGTCCCAAAATAGTGGGCTAAGTGTTGTATGAAATTCTTTCTTGATTACAATTATTTTTACTGATATTTAGCTGTTCATTTTACAGACGTCAGGATAGATTAAGTACTGAATATTTAAAATATTACTAGCTTTTGAAAATTCAGTAAGGATACAAGGGATTGAAAAAATTTGCGGATTATGTAAATGCAAAACGCACGTAATGAATAATAAATGTTTCGAGTGTTTCCGTGAACTCTGTAATGATGAATATTTTAGGTAGAGTTATATATTGTTTTTTACTAAAGCTAACGAAATATTACTAATAAATTTAGGTTCATAGTGGTATTAATTTAGAGTAAGTCTATAACTTTTACTGAAATTTGCGACACGTTTTCTTCAAATTCTCCACTTTTTAAGTGATGTAACAAGCATTTATATTTCAAACGTTATTAGAAACTGAATGACTATTTTTTTCATGCATAAAAAAATTTCGTTAAATATTGGTATGAGAGAAACGTTGTGTCGAAGATGGAAACAAAAGGACAGCGCGCGAGATGGAGATGAATTGGTAATGATGAACACATATTTCCCATTACGGGACGACTGCATTATTGATCTTCATATGCACTCAGCAATATTATAAATTCAGAACTTCATACTGATGAACATTTACGTTACGGTTAAATATTTAAAAAGTATTGTAACTAATTCAAGATCAGAACATATTTATTCAATTCTGTAGGGACTGATTATATTTTGTTTTTGTTAGTTTCTATGTTTATGTAGTTTCGGGAAGACTGCTGCTCAAACCCACTCCGGTCGTGCCGTAGCTCAGGGTAATCCACACTACTTATGAAAGGGGGAGAGGAACCACGAATCCCTCCCCTTCTGTCAGCACGGAGAGAAAGATTCACAGGTCCAAGAGGAAATGCTCAAGAAGCTTTTAAGGTTTAAAGCTGTTTCCTTCCTGACGGAAAGCTTTCCAAACGCCTGGCTTATATTGATCAGAGAACACATCGCAGTTAACTCAAATATTTTTTCTCCAATTTGATTTTGAGACTTTTATACTACTGGTTAAATATTTTTATACTTCAAAATGGTACCAATATAAATTCATCGTGTATTTTATCGTCATTTTCCGTTATAAGAAATGTTTCCGTCAAAGAAATACTTTTACTATTGGTGTTCAACGAACTTCTGTACAGTTAGAGTCAAAATAGATTTTATCACATTGCATGTATTAATGAACCAACGAAATATAGATGCCGCTGAACTTTCATATACTTAAATGAAGAAAATAATATTCAAATTATAGATATCCTGCACAACATACCAATGACTTGAAGTCATATCAATGTACTGATAACATACATAAAGAGAACAGAAGGTATTTGTAGAACAATTTCAGAACGAATCAGTTTAATAATTTTAAACCAGTCGAGTTCTTAGCCACGGAATTACGTAAAAGGAATCAGTGTAAAGGTATTAGCATAGTTCAGTAGATAGTGTGAGGACTTAATTATTTATTATTAATAGTTACCAATAAAGGAAAAGCCTTAAACGGCAAACATAACTAAAATAACATAACCAAAATCATAAACAGCAACAGAATTCAGCAACAAACTTAATGATTACGTCATGAAATTTTTTTTATACGCCTGCAGGATCTCATACAAAAGCGTTAACAATCATTACATTCCAATTGATAAACTACAATTTTTGTTTGCTATTAATTCAGTGGGTTTGTAAAGGTTTAAATGCGACACATCAACGCGATGGCATTTTCTTTGTGGAAGAATAGCTATTTTGCGTTTAAAATACGGTTTTTGGCGTCCCGTAGAAACTTTCCGAACATTGTTCAAATTATCAGCACGCTTAAAATTAGCTCTATTTTGTTCAAATATGCTTTCATTCCTTCAAAACCGCAAAAGCTGATTTACCAAACCTCTATATATATAAAAGCTTCTCAGGGAAGATAACAAAATGTTTTTAAAGTAAGTACTGCTTTGATATTTTCCGCTGAAGCGCTGCAATGAAGCATCGCCACTGACTATTGAATTTAAGGAATTTTATGGCAGAAAACATTCATCAGTAATTGTGTGAAGTGTGCAAGGATGCAATAACGAGCGATGTAATTGTGAATAAGTGTATTTATTATACAATTCAGCGAAAGCCGTGAAAATGTGCGCGATGAGCTGCGGAGGAGATTGGAAGTGCAGACTTCGTTTTCATCACAGGTGCATCCTTTTTTACTAACAAATACTAAAAATGATTTTCCATTACAATCAGTGCCTGAACAACGTCACTGAGTATGCGGAGTGTTAGGTAGTGCATTAAAAAAAATTCTAGAGAGTAATGTTCACTAATTTTACAAATAAATAACAGAACTTACTGTAGTGAATAGTGAATTATAGATCGTACAATCCACATGTCCATATTAAATTACAAAGGTCCCGAATTCTAGCTTTGTTACGTCGTTAGTAAATCACCTTGGTTAAGAAGGGTAAAATAACAAATAAAGTTTCAACTTAATTCGGGAATGAGATAAATAACTGTACTAAAAAACTTGTTTGTTCACAGATTAAGGATTCTTTAACACCAGCTGAAGCTGGAACCGGTTGAAGGCCTTCGAAGTATCGACCGTATCGTCCCAATCGGTCATCAGAACCTTTTTATGAATTGAAAGCATACGTCAGGAATAGAGCCTAATGTTTACCGCAGCGAATGTTAACAATGAAGTAACAATCAGTCGCAAAATTATTTCGATACATTGTAGGGCATCATTAAGCCGATCCCTACTTTTTCGTGTTTTCCTTTTTTCGTCTGTTTAATTTAGTATGGTTTGTGTCTGTAGATTATGGATGTCTGGAGAAATGTAGGGCGACTTTTTCATAGAGCTATGAGTTTATTACGAACCCGATTAATAGGATTCGTGGTTGAATATCGAGCAATCGAACTAATATCCGAGTCTGCTGATCCGCCAGTAATTGAACTAGGTCAGTTGGGTGGTATTTAATATTGTTGGTCCGGGTCTCGCATTCCACCAGCAGCTTTTTGGACGAGCCTTCACCTTCCAGGAACTATAGGAATGCCAGTGACGGACAAAGAGAGCCGAACCAGCAAGACGCTGCATAGGTGCCTCACGAGCAAATATCGATCGCAACACTGAAAATCCATTAGCGCCCAGAGTCACCGTCTATAGCGCCATTAGTCGTTTGTGTATTAAAAAAGCTTCAATCCTTGGGGAGGAGCTAAAGTGCTAACTTTCAGGGGCTTTTTTCCTGGTCGCACTTTCCAAATATCAATTAGGATCTTGGGCGTATACATTTTTAAAAAGACGTCACTTTCTAGTGGGGGGGAAAGGAAGGAATCTGATTAAATATAAATTGAGTGGGCAGCAGAATAGATTACAGGCGAGTGTGGAAACTTTTCCAAGTTCAAAAATAGCACTCGGTTACGGGACACGACTGATTCTCAAGGACTTGTCACACCTAGAATTCACGGATAATATTAACGTTTTACTTCACGAAAATATTAGTTTTAAGACAAGCGTGAAGCGACGTAACATTAGTGTTTGTTGCGACTTCCTTATAAATAATGATACTTGGAGGTCTAGGTAGATATTTCAACTCCCATAGTTTCACCACATATAGTTTAATGTGCAGAAATCTTAGCCATAAGAGCGCATTAGTAAGACGAAGCGTGACCACTGAAATATACTATCATGGCCCGATTTTACACTCAAAGAAAATTCACGATCGATAATAATAGAATGCGGTTTCACAATATATGATTTGAACAAGTAAAATCACTTCGTACCATTCCGATAGTTCCGTACCAAATTTGCGCAATCGTTAGTAAATTAAACTTTACAGTAATAAATTGAAAAGACGAAGAGTGAAATATCCTGAAACAACTGCAAACAAAAAATTAATACAGCATTAAAATATTATTTAATTAATTAAAGGAACAGTAAATATCAAAATACTATTTTCAGGAAACCAGGTAAATCACCCATCATTCTTGTGGGAACGTCTGGACATTTTTCGACCGTTACGATTATGTCTGCCAAAATGTTGCAGGTATAGAAACAGCTTTTCTCTGAGAGGTATAACAAGCTATTTGGAAACACATTTTATTTCTATTGCTGTATCAGAATTTATTTACACCCGACTCAGTTTGAGGATTAAGTATAAACCAAATAAATGTTGTGGACGCTTTATTAGAAGTTGGGTTCAAACACTGTAGTTTGCAGGAAGGAAACCGGGCGACGTTTGAAATATGTCACGAAGGAGGAAAGCTGATGAAGTTCTTTAATAAATGGTGAGTGCAAAATAGGAAAAAAAAATTCAATTACTCGCGTCAAAGAAAGCGGACGCAAAAGGAAGGGAGCAGCGACATGTGCCGTCAAGATTTATACAGGAAAGTTGAAGTAAATAGCGCGGAACATATTCGAGGGCAATGAATACGTGATTGAAAGGCAATATGATAGGGAACCCACCCTCCCAGCGGCTCCTTATCTGAAGAGCCCTTCTATGGCCCGAGGGCTGCTTCCTCAAAGATAAAACACCAATAAAGCCCGGCGGAGATTATAAGGCACTTTGGCTACAAGATTTTAAACAAACAGAAATAAGAAACCAAGTTGTGCATTATGTATGTGCATTCTAATGGGCAAGCAATATGAGTTTTCTAAGAGGATTGTCTCCTCTCTTCCCTCTACAATGCAAAGCACTTGGCAGGATGTAGACGAAAGCGAAACATCTTTTTCGTTCTAGAAGCTCGGACGAAATACTGGAAAAGCAATCTATTTTTTGACTCTCCTTGGAGAACAGAAAGAACACAATAAAATATTATTTGAAATATACCAGATAGTGCTTTTGTCTTCACATACATTTATTGTGATTAAAATACCTTTAATTTTGCCAAAATATTTAATAATGTAACTTATGAAATATGTAACGATTATTTATTTATAATGGAGTTGATATTTATATAATAACTTTAATATTTGCATTATTACTAATATGTAAAATGGCGAATATGATAGATACCAAAATATATTTTACTTATGTTTTTATAAAATATTGTTTAAATAATAAAAGTGTTACGTACATCATTCAGTGCTGCACCAAAAATGAGACACAGAGAACAAATAATCGTTAACTCTATCATCAACTGCTCAGCATGCCAAGGTTGAATCGGCGAATTCATGAAATAAACTTAAACCTCTACTGGCACTAATATACATATATTATGAAAATGTAACGGTCTCTAATTACGTAGCCGTTATACAACAACAAATTAATTAATTATTGTTAAATGAAATAAATTAACGACCAGTTTTCCAAACTGTTTCTATTTTCCGATGTCAAATTCAAATTAAACTTCAAAATGTAACCCAAGAAGAAATCCGCAATGTGGTGACGATACGTGTCTAAAAAACTGGTCGTTAATTTATTTCGTTTAATTATTACAATATCAGACTTAATTGATCTACTAGTAAATTTAGTGTTTCTACAGTAACAAAACGTACCGAATATGGGATGAAAACTTTGAAAGATTAATTTTAACATACACGATTCAACGGGTTTGTACGAGTATCAGTTAATTAGCATACCTCAATTTATTCTTGATTAAATATTAAGGAGCATTGTTTTTTGCAAGTTATTTCCGTTCATGGCATTGAAACTATCCTTTTATGTACATGAAATATCTGTTGATGAAAGCATGAACAAATAATTTTAGCTATTTGACTTTAGTTTTTACGACAGTTACTTCTAAATGGTTATCATTTTCTGAAATTCTGAAGAGAATCAACTTATTATTCAGACCAGTTGTGGGGAATTATAACATAGTAAATTCAAATTAATTTACTAAGACCTTGTAGTTTCTTAATTATCGGAAAATAAACACATTTTTGAGTCCCAATCACTTTATGTACAAATGTGTGATTTATTTTGGGATTTTGGTTTAATAAGTCATTGTATTATTTTATTTAATAATATTTCAGGTTTTCAGGTTGTTTTTATCGTGGTTTAGTTAGAGAACTTTACATCCAACAAATTCACCGAGAAAAGTTACGTTCACTAATTCGGGACAGTATTATAAAATATGGTTAGAACTTTCACAGAAACATTTATTACGAATTTTCAGGATTAAAATTAGTGAATTGCGTGTCGCGTATTTTTGGTAAAGGTTAAGTTTTTCGCAATATTCACTGCTACAACATTTTAATTATTTTGTCGAGGCATCTTGAGTAGATGTTTATAGGGGGTTTAGTGGCAGATAGATTACGTATGCTGTGCTGTCTGAGACGACTAACAGCCCTCACAAGGACGGTGCATTTAGGTGCATGTATAAAATATGCGCGAGGTGTGGCGGACGCCTTCATGTGCGCGGACAGCCTGGCCCGGGGTTAATTACTCGTGTTAATTGCGCTGTCGCCATCAAGTTTACGGCTTCCCTTCAAGTAGCCGGCCCCTGTTATTATAACGTCGCCACTTCGTTACAATAACCGCGCGTCCAGATTATATACCTGAGAAAGTAATTGTGCGGTAACTCACGTTGGGGAAAGGCCGGCTTGCCAAGTATAGCCACATAAGCCGATGCAATGGCCCATGACAACGAAAGAAAATATTTTAAACTATTACCTATAAAAGAAAAAATATTAATGAAAATTAAAAACCGATCTAGTAGTAACGTGCTGTTCAGAATTTGTTAGCAACGAAGCGATTCGCATTTCATTCTAATACGACTACGTTAAAGAAAGATATAATACGATCAATATTGAACACTTTTCTCTGGTCAGTATATTCACCGGTTGAAAGTTGTGGATAGCATCCCTCAGGGGACATAATGATTCATAACAGAATGTCAGGCAATGCCAATGGTAACAAGTAAAATGTAAAGTGAAATTCAGTTCGATACCATCTACATGTCGATCCGTTTAACCATGACAGAAACTCTGATATAAGACTAAAATGTATTATTGAAAATAACCGTATGCATTTATGTACGATACAAATGACGACCAATAATTTAAATGCAGTAATCAAAAAAAGTATCTTTACTCAAAACTAGAATATTTGCTGAAAATAACAATATTTTATAATAACTCTTTTTAAATTTTTCGTATCTTCTTTTGCAAGTTTCTGTCTCAATCCAGTGCCTATACAGTATTCCAAATGGTTTTTATCTTAATTTAAACTGTATTATGATTTAATTATATTAAAATACATGTAGATTTAACAGATGATTTTATCAATAATATACGACCTTACTTTCCAGAAAAAAAAATAAGTTGAGCAACAATTACACAATTAAAGATATAAATCAACTGGAAATTGTGACTCTACTTTGCGGAATATATCATAATTCAGAAATCTGAAATCATGATTTCAAAACAATAGCAAGCTACGACGCAATGAACTAGCCAAATGCCACGGATTGTTCCAACAGTCATGTTGAAAATTTGGGATTATATGGTTTTCATGTGAGAAATTAAAAAATATATATTTAAAATAATTGGTCGGAAACTTTTGAAGAAAAATTATTGATCACGACAATAACCACCGGGTCTAACTATAAGTAAGAAACATCAAGGTGATCCCATAAATACAACAACAAATTTTCTTCAAAATCGGTCAAGCTATTTAGGAGGACAAGAATTACGAACACACGCACACTGGAATTTTATATATAATCAATTTCTTTTGTGAGAATAAATCATAGAAATTATAATTATTTATAGATCAGTATCCTCAAACACTGTCAAATACGAAGTGTGTATTTAAACTTCATAATTATATATTAAGATTTTTTTTCAAAATCTTGTGTCACGATGATTTCGTGTAAATATATTTGGTATGAAAATAATTTTTAAGTGGCTCTCAACTCAAAAATAATTTATTTGTGGGTCATTCAAAACATTAATAGCTTTGTAGACAAATGGAATTTTTAGGTATTTTAATTAGTAAGGAAACATTTGAAACAAGACTTTAATTTATCTTAAAACTACCTAAAATTTAGGAAAATATTTTATTGACCTGTTAATAAGCTGTGTGATCAGGATTAGGAGTGTTATATCGCGTTTCTGGAGCGAGGAAGGTGAGCGTCGCAATTAGGCGTCTGGAGGGCAAATGCGCCCTGACAGCGCCGTTTGTTCCCGTCAGAACGCCTCAAGCTTTTTGTGACACGCTGTACGCGGTTCGCCGCAACAAGAGGTGCTTAAATACTGTGTCGCCATGCAAATAACGGACGCGTCCAGAAGGAACTTGTCAGCAGCGGAGCTTCTTCATTTAGCAATAAAAACACCCCTCGAATCTAATTAAGAAGATAGCCAGCAACTCTGCTGAACGGAATAAATTTGAGTGCAACTAGACAAAAATGCAGTTATTAATTGTTTCAATATAAATTGATACTACTCCAGAATTAAAACATGTAGCTGGAAATAAATGAGACAGGTTAAAAAGTCTGACCTCTTTTAAAATATGGGACAATGAGCCAAAGTCGTCTGCCCAAGCTTTGAGATTCCTCAGCAAATCTCATCTTAATTTATGTATTAATATTTGTCTTTTTAAAAAAATATTGTACTTCAGTGCGTTAAAAATATTTTCCGGAATTATTAATTTTTCTCTTCTATTCGTTGAACACCTTATGGAATCTCAAGAACAGGACGAAACCTTATTTATTTTGTATTCACACTTACTCATTTTCTTTAACTTCCTTCTACCTGAGTAGGTAGGTTTTTGAAACCAAAAACACAATTTCTATTAAAATCGCTGCTTAAAACAAAAAAGAGCTGTGGTTTCAATTTGGTAGACAATGCTATCAAATTATCTCACTACAAATTCCGAGGAGAATTTGGAGAAAAAATTCCGTTTTTAAGTTTGTCTCCTATTTTTATTAATAAGTGTTACAATAAGATTAAATTATTTGATTAATTACAGTAAAAAACAAGTTTTATCATATTTTGGAAAAATGCAATCTAAATTAATTAATTTGTCTGCCAATTACGGTCGTATTACATCTTTTAATAACTTAAATTTTGTGAAAAATTGTAAAGATTGTATAAGTTATTTTGATAAACATAACGTTGTTTATAGAATGCAGTATTTGGGCTGCGTAAGCAGATTAGGGATGTGCTAATTATACGCAAATGAAAAGGTTTGCGCTGCGTAGGTTAGCATGGAGGGTTGCATGGGAACAGTCTTTGGAATGAATACCACATCAACAACAACCGAATATTATATTCATCAGAATTATCGCAAGGTTCAAAAAAGAATTAGGGAGTATTAACGTCTGATTAAAAAATTTAAATGAAATAATTTTAAGACAAATTTTTAATTTTTAATTAATCTTCGCTTCGATGCATATTCGCACCTCGTCAGGATTTTTCTCTCACAAAACTGTCAACTTTGGCTCAATAAGTGCTTCAGTGTTGCTTCGGAACTGTCATTAAAAAATGCAGTTTTATAATATGTTAATTTTTAACATTTGATTGTTAGTCTGATAGAGAAAAAACTCGACGAAGGGGCGAATATGCACCGAAACGTCGTTTAATTAAAAATAAAATCCGTCTGAAACACAGGTCTTAAATTATTTCATTTTAAGAATTAGAGCATTTCGCAAACTTAAAACAACAAATAGATAAATTGTGATGTCTAAACGTGTATTTACAAAAAACACACTATTGATTGTAACAATGTTTAATTTTAGATGTTGAAAGTAATTATTATTCTAGATTGATGAGTGAAATGCTCCATGTAAAATAAAACGTACACCAAATTTAAATTCCATATATTGTCATTATTATTGTGATTAACTCGTGCAGTATGGAATCTTTGAAATGTGAATCTTGAAGTTTAAAAATATTCGATTACAGCACTGTAAGCTTTACGATTGGTTACAACAATCTGAGCTTTGCGATCTGTTTCCTTGCCATTGTTTTCACTCATTTCGGCCCCGGACATTGCTGCAGAAGCAACATAAAATTTTGTAATATTTGAATTTCAAGTACCTACAACGTACCAAGGTTGTTTATCTATTTGTACTAAACTATTCGTATTTAACTGTAAAAGAACAATGGAAGTCCCTAAAGTTGGGGGACGAACCATATTCAAATTAATTTTTTTTAAGCTGACTTTTGGCCATTCTTTGAATTTTATTTATAATATTACGTCAGATTAATTTAATTACTTTATTTATAAATTCGTTAACGCTAGTGAAAATAACACGAGTGGCTTAACGGAGCTCAGAATGACCACACCACAAAAAACGATTTTGCTCAGTCTAACGTGATTTGTAGTATAATAAAAGTTTTGAATAATGAACCATTCATTTTGATTTAGATTTGCAGCCGAAATGTACGAATTAATAAATGTATGAGGACAGGAATATTGGAAGAATAGATGAGTGTGAGTGTATTGATTATGATACTTAAATTTTTAATCATCAGTTGTATTTCGATTACACGTACGTAGATAGAATTTTTGTTTATAATAATCTTGTTAAAGTATAAGATTGAGCTTTAAATTTAATTGCCAATAATAGTATTTGACAGTAATGGACAGTTATTACTTGCGGATTACGTACAAGTTTTGAAATATTGTTTCCAAAGTATTTACAAAATTTATTTTCTGAATATTAATAGATTTCACAAAAGTGAACCAATTAACGGTCTAAAAGGAAATCATCTTGGAATCGTATGATTTTACTCATTTTTAAAATCCTAAAGTCTGACTGTAATATATATATATATATATATATATATATATACAGCAGGACATTTCTATCCTATTTTACTATCGATTTAATGAGTAAATTTGGAAGGGTTAAAATGTTTGTTTAATATAAGTATAGATAAAAAATAAATTCCTCCGTAAAATTTTTTTCTTATTCTTAAAATACGTTTAGCCATAATAGATGGCTATGGCATATTTAAGGTACTGCAAAATACTTAATGAGCTTGAAAATTTAGCGAGAAATTTGTTTACGTGATAAAAATGGAATTTCGTCGTCGAATTCCGTCCAGTATGACGCTTAATATTTGGGGTAGTACCTAGCCAATAGCATGCAAAACTAATTAGCACCAAGCTATGTAGCAGGAATTCGTTGCAATCGGATGCCATGCTCCGTTTTCCGATAGCAGGAACTGACCGAGAATGTCCTCAATTAACTCTCGCCACATCATCATTCGTAGCCTTTATGTTTGCCTCCGGTAAGAGCACGAAATTCGTATAATTTTTAACATCCACTGTTTTTCACC
Organism: Eucriotettix oculatus; assembly: GCA_034510155.1. Classification (NCBI taxonomy): domain Eukaryota; kingdom Metazoa; phylum Arthropoda; class Insecta; order Orthoptera; family Tetrigidae; genus Eucriotettix; species Eucriotettix oculatus. The sequence continues at coordinate 53,715,163 of CM067381.1, forward strand.
TTATCCTTTACTATTCAATAATTTCTAATAAAACTCGTAATATACACAAGAAAATTAAATTGGAACTGAACGTTCCTCATAATTGACAAGTTGCTCACAATTTATAAATCTAAACCCATTGACGGACGATCAAATTTGTGTTTCATTAGTATTACACATATTTCATTCAATGGTTATTTCAATTATTTATGAAAGAGTAAAACGATTTTCTTACAACTGGGCTGATCGTATGTGTTATTAAATAAATTGACAACCAATTCATTTATACACCCAGGTAATATAAAAAAATAAATTAATTGGGAATGAAAAGAACTATTAGCTAAGATCACAAAAGTATGCATTAGAAAAACACAAAAATTGGTAATGCTTGAAGTACTATGATTCAGACGATTCATGATCATTACCAGGTTATGAGGATAAACAATTGAAATGGCAGTGGGAAATAAACATTGAGGTAAGACAGGAATTCTGAAGGGGCATAGATCTTTAATGCGAAGAGGAGGCCGTACATTTCCGCAACTGTTTTGCCCTCGAACGTGTCAGTACGCGTAAAGCCGGTTTACTATTCATCAACTCTAGCACTCTCTGACATCGTGTATTTTCCGTTTTCTTTACATTTTAACGTAATCGTCTAGAAATTTGATTTCTAAACATGATCGTTTATGCCTTTAGCCCTGTTTAGAAATTTATTTTGTGAGACTTATGACATTTTTACTTTCAGTAGAAGTAGATTAAGAATTTTTTGAAGTCGTGATGAGGGAGTGTTCATATTTCATATTAAAATTAATAAACTCTATTATACTTTGACTTGAAACAAGAATACGAAGAACGACGCGTATTGTCCCGATGTACTGGTGTGAAATATTAGGCGTCTGTAGCACCGCTGCTACTTAAGAGTATAAATATGTATATTTCTAAAAAGGCGACATTTTCGAGGAACTGGAGGAGGAGAAAACCCTGTTATTTCATCCTTCGCCGAGCTGAAAAGGGAGCCAAGAGTAATAACAACGCGGAGCGAGTTGAAGGGAAGTCGGGAGAGTGAGGGAGCAGTCGTTTAGCTATGGCTGATGAAGTTGAAGGAAGGATATGTCTGAACGTGACACTGTGTAATGAAAACAATAACGCGTCAGCGAGTATTATGAAAGTTATGAGAGTAATCTGCAGTAACGCTTCATCCTGTCATCTGAAACTAGGAGCGAAAAACATCGTCTTACAGCCCTTTTCATTTCATTACACAGCGCTATGAATACACGAGATTAGTGGCATTCTTTAGCACGTGATGTGAGCACAATAGGCCGCTTAATAGACTGGCTGAAGCTACCCAACAGCATGTCGGGAATCCTCAAAGTTGTGCGCGCTCTCGTTATTACTTAATTACTACCAGAGCTTGCCAGAAACATAATTAACTCGTATCAAAAGTGAAGAGAAACGTTACATAAACAAACCCACGTGATATCATTAATCAAATCTGCTTTATTTAGAAGCTGAAGAAGTACTGAGCTGAATGTTTGCATTCATAGAAATATCGAATAACATTCTTTTTTGGGTAAAAGGCTACAAGAGGAAACACCCCTTTAATAGCATTGTAAGGGCATTGAAAAGGGAGGAAGGTAGAGCAAGGAAGCCAAGGCTTGACAAGGGCACTCGGGCTATAGTTTAAAGAATCTACCAGGCATTTCACCTAAAGAGAAGCATGGAAAAACCTGCATCAGGTATATCGGACAATTAGGTACTATTCTCACGCCCTTCCGAATGACGGGAGATGAGTTTTCTGTGGGTTCCCTGCCTGGACCACTTTTAGAAGGCATTTGGTCGACTGACCTAGTGGTATCAGCGGACAATGCTTACCGTATGTCCAAGGTCTTGGACTATAGTACATACACCTCCTAAAATAGGTGAAGTTGCCTCGGTATGTGAGAACCTTGAGAAAACAGTAGAGTACGAAGTCATCCCCAACGCAGTCAGGTGAGCCCCACAGTCAATCCAGAGAGAAATACCTGCGATAAAAAACTCCCACAGGCATTCCTCTGCCGTCGTCAATAAATACCCTTTTTTGGGTAACAGGCTACAGGAGGGATAAAAGAATAATTTGTAATTTCGACTGCCTTCTTATGAACCATTTAAGATTAAAATAGTATGAAATATACTTTCTTCATTAATATTTTGTAGGTTTCAAGATATTATTTGACAAGAAAAACAAGATTTAAAACAAACACTAGCTTTCCCCTAGGTGCTTAAGAATCTAAGACATTTATTTTCATGGTCAAAATTAATTTAATTAGAGAAGCCAAAAAAGTAGACTAAGTAAGTTGAAGAAATTTCTTTCTAAGCATAATAACTTACTTCTCTTCTAATACAAAGAATAAAACGTCAACTTTGTCTTTATTGTCAACCTTAATCGCTGATTACGCTTCGTTTCTACACAGTATGACCAATTTTCATGAAACATTGTTACGTTGGTATACAGAGTAATGATAATCGTCCGCCATATTGACACAAAATGGAGGACACTGCAAAATCTTCCTCCTGAAACTTTTCGTCACAAACCAATTTGATTTTCTTAGCCACGTAATATGGGGTTGGTTGGGTTGGTCAAGAGTTTCTGGTGAGCGACTGGAGCGAGGGACGGAGACATCTAGTCATGTATTATTAGTTTTGAACTTTATTAATGTTTAATTTTTCCGAAATTGACCTGCATAAAATCATAAACTGTAAGAATAAAAAGTTATTAGGTTTCAACCCAGGCCATATTAAAATTTAAAACCAACGTTTCGATGAATAACTCGCTCATCTGTATCGTCTGAGATCACCTGATAACACCCTGGCCAATCAGTGTTCGACACGCAAGAACACGCGAGGCTAAAATAAAAATAAAAACCTCTATAAGGTGGCCTGAACACAATTTGAAGAATTTACTTGATAGAGATTAATGAGCTATTCATCGAAACGTCGATTTTAAATTCTAATATAACTCGGGTCGAAACCCAAGAAATTTTCATTCAACAAATTCACACATCTGAGTATCCTGATTTTCCGAAAAAAATGGAAGAAATATCGTTCGTTTAATGTTAAAACTCAAAAATATTTATGACTGTTTTAAAAATATTTCTTTTTCATTTTTATGTCTATCTTTGTTTATATCGTTGCCTCACTTCATTTGTAGTGGACACCTGATGACGTTCACGGACTGTGGGACTTTTCTTTGTATATTTGTATATAAATAATTTATAGCTCATTTATTTGGACATTTTATATCTTAAAATGTATTAATTTATGATAAGATTAACATGATTATTAATTTTCAGACGTTTCAAACTTGGTTTAAATCAAATACTGAAAAACAGTCACAAACAGTTATAATACAATTACTTACCTAATTAATTAAACTTCACAAAGAAATTAATCAATTTCAGTTTTCAAAAGATATGTTTGGGACTACGTGAAGCGTTACACGTTTTAAATATGTTCAATTTTATTGAAAATATTTTAAATTCTAAATTATTTGTGAATCTACGTACAATGTATAATTTAGACCATCAAAGAACTTCCATGGAGGAAGAAATGAGCTTTATTAATTTTATTGTTGCTTTAAATGTAAAATTCATTTAATTGCGTCAATAGATTTACTCTATTCTTTACATTCAGGTTTAATCACCAAGTAAATATTCATTACTTTAGTTCTGTAGAAATCGTTAGCAATTAATTAATTTAATTTTAAACAGCACTCACGGTTAGGATAGTTGATCTGTGAATAGTTTAAATGGGTTTACCAGTTTATTTGGTGGAAATTTATGATTAATCATTCTGTCATTCTTTAAGGCGAGTATTTTTTTAGCAACCCTCCGAATCACTACCTGCTTTCCATTCCCAACAAAGAATTAAAACAATCACTGTTACAGTTGAAAACTATTTATTTATGCACACTTTTCTTTTATTCTCAAGATTTGAATATGGTTTCAACATGAAAATTATTTGAACTGTACGAAGTGGAACCTTCCGAGCAGTAGACTGCTAGTTTTTATGCAGATGTTTCTACCGCATGGGTATAATACTAAAGCAATCATTAATTTAAAGCACTGATTTGTGGACTCACGCAGAGATAGTGACACGGGACAACATACGAGGAATTCAATTATGGTTGGGGTTGAATGACGTGTGGTGCACTGCTGCTCTATGCCTTTGTGCAAAGATTAAAGCCAACCCAAAACCGCAGTGGCCTAGATCCACCGTCATATTATTTGTCAAAATTATTAACCTGCAGCTACAAAACTCTAAGCTCAAAAAGATTGCTACGAAAATAAAAAAAATAAAGAGTTTCCTACTCTATACGACAACAGTAAGATTTGAGTAATGACAATAAAATAAAGTCGAAAATAATCTTACTGATAAATCACAGAATTAGATAATTGATTGATAAAATTTAGAAATAGACCATTTATGCATTGTCACTTATTGTCTACAAACAATATATTGCATATATTTTTACAGTGGCTAATTTTGCTTCTATTCGGACTCATTGTATAGTTTATAAGCGAAATTAATAAAGGAATTCCTGTGCCGTCGATAACTTTCAACGTCTCCGATGCAGGGAAAAACTCCTCGTCGTCTTTTATAGCAACTGACTTTTCAAGAATTTATACCACATCATTTTAAACTGCTTCCAATTTTCAAAAATATTCTGAAATTTATAAAAGTATCATTATTAGTGAATTGAGTATTCTTTGAAAACTTCATCCCCAAGACACTCTTCTCTCATTAGTCTTTTTCACAAATCTGCAATTCGTGCTCTAACTGGACTTAAAGATCGACGGGCTTTTTAAGTTTTTATTTTCAAAGCTTACGGCCTCCATTTTCTATTTCCTTGTCTTTGATTATGGCCAACATGTTTTGTCTAGTCACGCATGTATCACAATTTTTCTAAGACGAACCCCGAACCTTTTAAATGTGCAGTAAATATTATCCACGACCGAAAGAAACTTCTTAAAATTCCATAAATACCATACTGTACGTCTGCATACAATCCAAAAATTTAAATACGATTATATAAAGACATCTTATATATATGCTCATTATGCATGGTTTACTGCCATAAAATTAATATTTATTATAGGTGTGTTCTTACAGATAAATAACCTGTAAATTTTCAGTATCGAATACCATAAAGTTTCAAATTTATACTTATATCTCCTCATGTGCAACAATAAACCTTTCACTTCTCGTAATCTGATTGCAGATTCAATCGAAACTGTGCACAAAACTGACGAGTAATTTACGTTCTCAAAGAAATTTTAATTGAATCTAGCTGGGTGTCTAACGTAGTCCGGGGATTTAATTATATAGCGTAGGCACTCTGTTTTTCGAGGTCAGTTTACGGTTTCAAACCTCTGGCCCCCGCTGCGAGGCGTATTCTTGGCTTCGTTCTCGGAAACCAGCCTTGACCCTATTAGGACGGATATTTAGTTTTCTGTTATAAAACCATTGATTTGTTATGATTAATGATTTACAATTTTGAATGGAATTGAAGTGAAAATGTTACATTCTGGTATCAGAAATAATAATAGTGTCTCATCAACAATGCAGTGACGTCAAATCAAAACTACTGCAGCAAAAATAAATGGAATGAGAATGCTCTCCTATGTCTTTTCCAGACTGCCAAAATTAAGTTTATGATAATACTGAAGCATTTCGCCTCGCCTGCAGTAAAGTTGTTCGGCAGAAAATGATCCAAAATAAAATTGTATGCTTATGCCCCGGGTCTTTGTACTTAGTATAATAAATCAGAATTACGACTTAAAAAACATTTTTATTATTATTAATAGTTCATATTAAAAGTTATTTTACGCTTTGCGGATATTTAATTATCTCGTTTGACAGTCTTGACACGCGAGGACGTAATATATACTGTTGAAAGTCTTTATAGTATGATCCGTATTTGCCTTAAAGGGACCATCAATTTTCAAATAATTGACAAAAATCTTCTCTGGGATGATCAGAGCTTAACACCAAAAATTCACGGCAATCGGATGAATGGTATAGGAACGCCAAATAAGTAGTATTACTCGCAGTTAGTTTTATACAGGTCCGGCATTCGCGTGGTATTTTATGGATTTAGAAATATTTATATCAATATCTTCTTAATCTCGTACGATAAACAAAATGAAACATACACGAAATTTAAGTTAAAATCCTGTTTTTAATATTTTAAACTTTCATTAAAATCAGTTTAGCCGTTTTGGAGTCTATTAGAGACAGACTTGTAGACACCTCGATTTTATTTATTGGTATAGATAAGTAATGATTATAAAAGGTATTAGTAAAATATAATAAACTGCAAGGAGCGAGTTGGTTGCCCGTTTGCTGAAATTATTGAGGAAGGGATAAACGAGAAGGGTTGTAGTTATCTACAATGTTAACCACTACTTATCGAATTTCATGCTTACATAAATGACAAAGTTCAGCTATCAACCTGTTTAAGAAGATGGCAGAAACGTGAAGTGTATTTGTGGTGCGACCCGACGAATTTCTCAAAACTTGTATCGTTGATTACATTATTACAGTTCCTCGTACGATTTCCCGGCGTTTAAGCCAGTTTGTGCGACGCTATCTTGACAGTGGATTTGTCGGTGCTGTTTCGCAAATGGACAGACAGAATAACGAACAGCAGGATCAGTTGTAATTACACGGACGTTCCAATTGACTGATCGAGCCACGACATTCGTGTCCGGGAAGGATTACTTCGCCGCTGGGATAATTGCGAGCAATCACGTAACACGTGCCACGCCACGGAAGGAATTGGAATCCTCCTCAAACAAGTTATTAGTCGCTCACATCAACGGTCAGCCAGATCTAATACCAATGGACAGATTAATCGTGTTTCCAAGGTTACAGTATTATTTCTGGTCATCGACTGCTAACAAGTTTGTTTTTAGAAATTTTCATGGCTCGTTAAGCAAACTTCCCAAATTTTTGTGTATTTTACTCCGTTAAGTTAGTAATTTACATTTTATCAAGTCATTTATAACATTCACTAGAAGAATAAAATGTCCACTGACCATTCGTTTTTTTAAATACATTTTTCATGTATTTTAATTATTGTATGAAATATTATTAATGCGTATGATCTATTCGCATATGAATTATTTACTAACATTTAGATTTTATGTCGAAACGCTTACACATCTTTCATATTTGAATTAAAAGTAGTCGACGTCTTCCATCAGTAATCTCAAATAATATAAAATGCACTACAAATACTCATCATACTTTCCTATTTTTAATATAATTCAGCAGTTAAAACCACATCTTATCGTCACTAATTTATTCACTGTGCCGAAGATTTGAGTATTCATAGAACTTGTAACGACTTACACATTCTCAAAATACTGGAAAAATTATTCTGAATGTTTCCTTTAAAAGGCGTCTTCGTGTTATAAACAGAAATTCTTCAAAGAATGTATTAAAGTTCACAATTTCGATTTATTAATTTTGGTGTAGATTTGTTCTTCGGAATAGGAAAATAGGATTCTTGAACTCTTCTTTGAAATCGTTACGAAATTTAAAAAAAAATTGAAAGGATAAAGCAAAAATATTTCTAAATTGAACACTGTAGACGAAAATTAGGATTAAAGTACGAGGTCTTTCCCGGTGAACGGAATGTATAAATTCCTTTCGGGTTTCCAACCGGGTCAAAGAGATTATAAGTGACGTTTCCATAGCTTGCTCTGCCATCTTATTCAGACCGAAGTATCAAAATCGGTTCGCATGCGCTAATCTAGCATCTAGCCAATCAGAGGCCATCTGCGCACGCACAGATTTGGCTCAGACTATATAAATGTTCATACTAACCGATTCAGTCTGAAGAAGATGTCAGAGAAAGCCATGGAAACGTAATTGATAATCTCTTTGAACCGGTTGGAAACCCGAGAGGAAAACTAGGGTCATTATAAATCTTTTCAATTTGCTAGCTGAATTTTACAGAATTTTCAATTCTCAATAATTGGATTTCTTAAATAAGGAATGTAAAGAATACATCGCCTGATTAATTAAAATTTCATTACCAAATTATTTTACTAAATTCTCTCTCGAGATATACTACATACTAAAATAATATTGACAAGAAAAATTAAACACAATTTACTATTTATAATTGTTGATTGAGAATTATACGATTGATTTGGGGAATTCAACCAATATACACAATTATTAGTGAATAATATTGACGGTTATGTTATATAACAGCTAGTATCTTTTAAATACGTTTCTTGTCGAATATTCACCTGCTGATAGATTTAATTTCCTTAAATCACCTCACACAAAAATATGTACTGAACTTACAGAAAGTACGGTTTTAAGGCGTGAGAGAGTTTTAATACAATTTTCTTTTACTAGAATTACCCCAGACGGGAATCTGTTTTCGCGAAACAGCCATCGGTAACAGGACGCTTGCAAACGGCTTCTAAATCCCTTTTGTAAAAGCGCAAGGAAGGAAGAGGTTGCGTTTCAAATTGGGTGGAAAGTCTCAATTCGATATCGGGTGCTGAAAGAAATGTAGTAAACGATTCCTTCATTTAAAACACCTTTCAATCGAAACACGAATTGTGTTGAGTCGAGCATGTCGAGAATAATTTACATTTACGCTGAAGGTTATACAATACGAAAATAAATAAGTTATAAATTTAGCAACAATTTAGCTAGCAGGATTAAACTAAACTGGATCAAAATTATCTATGGTGTATTATCGTTATGAGAAACATCCACAGAGAAATAAAATAAAATTAATTAAATAATTTGGAACGGCCTTTTCAAACAACCATAAACGTGGTCAATGTGTTTAAATAAAGATATGAAGCACGTGTTTTCCCTGAAAGGTAGCGTAGATTGAGACTTGTTTCATTCTGTACTTCCTAGGCGCGTCCCTCAGGCTCTGGAAGAGCCCTTGAGCGAAAAGGGCGTGACAACACTTTCACTTGTCACCCTGCAGAAGAGCTCCGTATTCATCACGGCTCTGCCCTTCTCACTAATTCTAGAAATAGCGGGCCCATACAAAACGTGCATAAGAAAACCCTTCGCGTACATAAAACTGTTCTCAAAAGTCAGTTGTTTATTACTGATCACAGACAACTTGGAATGAAACGACTTAATTTTCAATTATAACAGGAATAAAAAATTATATAGTGTTAAATGCGTTCTCCGTACGAGGATAAAAGTATTTGCAATGACGTCTGAATTCTGTACGATACAAGTTTAATTACTAAATTATTGTTTAAAAAATATACGCCATAAAAATTAAAAATACTATTGATGTTCATTATTTTGCTCATTTAAGTAACATACTCTCCCAATATGAGATTAGTCAAATTCCTGTGCTTCAGTGTGTTCTTTCAATAAAAGAAATCAGACGTAGAACGAATACATCGCCCACTAAGAATGATATTAATCTATACCAATAAATAAAATTGAATCGTCTGTCTGTACGTATTTTTGTCTCTAATTGGCTCCGAAACGGCTCAACGGATTTCAATGAAAATTTAAGGGTTTAATATAAGTGCATATTCCATTTTGATAATTATATTAATATAATATAAATATTAATTCCACGGGAAGGTTTCTTGGCATACGTGCGCTCTAATCTCTAATCTCCAAACAGTGAATGCGGGTTGCCTATAATCTTGATCTGTTTAAGCTCCAAAGCGGCTCAACGGATTTCAATTAAAAGTTCAGGGATTGAAACAGGAATTTTTCATTTCTATATACTGCAGGGTTCAAAAAATATGGATTTAATTATATATAAACATATTGAATTGCGTCGTGACAGGCGGTGTGAAAACCAACTGCGAGTTAAAAGTTCTATTAGGCCTTCCTATATCAATAATTTCACTTGCTGTGATATTATAAGAGTAATTTTGACAATTTTTGAGACAAAGTGAAAGAGAGGGAGGATGAGCACTTTCACGCCATATATTGTTGTAAACGTGAAATCGGGACGTATTCAGTATCAACTGCGAGTTATAAGGTTTTCCGTGAAGCAATCATAAATAAATGATACCGTACTTTCATTTTTACGTATTTCCTCGCGAACTAAGTCGCGGACATAGCAAGTTTTATAATAAATTAACAATATTTTACACATAAGTTTCAAATAGCATGTTAACTCTTTAATCAATAAAATGAAACAACATTAATACATTAGAGAATTAGAAACATATATTAAAGAAATACATTCAAAGAGGAGAAAAATTATGCAGATGTTCATTGCATTTTCTTTGCTCCTGGTTACTCTAGCACGTTTAGTTCGTCCTATATAAAATCGAGAGAAAGCCATAGAAACTACACAGTGTTTTCCATGATAGTTTAAATGTGACACAGTGAAATGGGAGACACAGACCACACTTCCGATGCGGAAAAGGTACTCCGCGTCGCTTAAAAGTTACGAGTTACTTTAAAAAAAAATTATGAATGTTATGGCCCAGAAATAGAACGCCATTCCACTTATTCAGGTAGTTGAAATTTAATTTTTTTTCTTAGATATTCATACATTTTTTGGCTATATTTTTTTAATTTTCAAACACACAAATACCTGTCATTACTGCAAAGCAGATGATTATTAATTTATAATATTTTGTACATATTTCCTTTGACCCGACATGTATTATTTTTAGTTACAATAAAAAATAATAAAATAATTTAGTTTTTATTTAGGTTACAACTTATATGTATTCGTTCTAATATTAGAATATTTTTACTGAGAGAACATGGAAATTATATGAATAATAGGACAGATGTTATTTTTAAGGCAAGAGTATAAGACCTTTTGATATCAAAGTTTTTCATTTTTCATTAATGGAATACAGTCAGGAACATACCCTATGTCTATAACTCTCAAACGTATATATTGTTCTTTAATGTTGATTAAAAATTTATATTCAGACAAATTATAGTATTGATTTCTAAAATACCATGACAAAATGTTGTTCCCTGTGCCGGAAGTCCGGCTGCTTACCTCTAGTAAAATTAATGACAAGGGGAAATCGTAGTGTTGGTAAGCCCGGATGTCCTGGCTGTAGGGCTTTGCAAGTGCAATGAGCGGGAAAGGTGCTACAGCGGGGTTCTAGGGTAAGCCTCTAAGCGAAAGCCTCTCCTCCATCCAGGCCCGTGTTTTGTTATGTTCCAAGAAGCGGACAAGCTTTTTCCAAAGTTCCGCCACAGTTCAGCTAACGAGTTCTGCAATATCCTGACTCACGCTACATTTTTCACCCTGCGCCCCTTCGACGAGATTATCGGTACACAAATTATTGCTTATTCATTGCCCAAAGTTAACTTTGATGCAAATTTTAATGTAATAACGTTACTCTGTTATGCATCTTAAAATATCGCTATAAATTCCGTTGCCAACAATAATTATTATAAAAATATGATAGAAATCAATTGGAGAGAACAAACCCTAATTTTAAAAAATAGTCAAATCTTCACAAAGGAAGGTTTATCAAAAAAATAATTAAATAAATTATTCTGAGAATAATTGTAATATTTTAGAAGAAAGACTAGAATGGAAAAATGTCGCCCGGTCCACGGACTCCAATCCTATTCTTCGCGTATTTCCTACAATTAGTGTGAGAAGATTGATTAGTGAATTGGTAGGTGAGCCTAACTTAGGTTTACAGGAATGGAGGGATGTTGAATCAGTCCTTAGACGTCGACTCGAATTAGCTCAGTGGTTAAAGAGAACCGAAAAACGGGAGGTCAGGGGTTCGAGTCTCTGTTCCAGTCGACATTTTTCATTTCTTATCTTTCTTTTAAAATATCTATACGATCCTTCTTGAGCTTCCGGTAAAAAATATTTCTACTTCCTTAAACTATGATTGTAATATTCTCTCCTACTATCTGTTGAGTAGCAGTCCAGTAATTAAAAATTTAATTTTAATATGGAATAACAATTTCCAGATACATACGTAGAAATATTAGTTTGCCTTAATGTATTGATACAGTTATAAAGGAAATAAAGTGAATCATTATTCTATTAGTCATACTTTAATCTAGTGATGGTGAGGTTAGGAAACATTATTAATGGAAATATGAACAAAGGAAAACAGTAGATATAAAGGAGAAATCAAAGGTCAACGCAAATGCCGACAGATCAAAGAAAAAGAACGGATAAACTAAACAGATAGCTTTGTTATGTAAAGGTTATAGCGACTAAGTAATAATCAACCCTGAAGAAGAAATGGATGATCATATAATTATGTAGTATACAATTTGTTTCAGTTTGTTATTCTTCTCTCCTCTTCATTCTCTTTACTCCGACAATGTAATACCCCAAAGATATAACATTATTCATACTTAGTAAATCAAATAAAGCCTTAAATTTCAATAATTAAATGAAATAAATTTCGGTTGAAACTGCTCTTGTAGGCAGTAAAGTTTGGATTTTTACACATTTGGCAACTTTTATCTTTCATCAAAATTTAATTTACTAACTACCGGAGGAAGTCCCAAATGTAGTGACGAAACGTCAATTAAACTAAATAATAAATTTTTCTGGAAGAAACTGGAGGTTAATTTATTTCATTTAATTTTCATACTTAGTGAAAACAAATAATTAATTAATTAGTTTCGGTGACATTCGATGCATGAACGCTCGATCTCACACTTTATTTACGAGCCGCGAATACGCAAGAGAAGTGCGAAATTACCAAACCGTCAATAATCTTACGAATGAGCAGTCCGCCCAGCTGACGAACCTAAACTAACAATTATATCTACTCCTTGTACCTGAAATGTGCATTACCATGTTGAATTATAAAATAGAAGAATTGCAAGTATTTACGCAATTATCAATGAATAATAATGGTTGAACCTTCTTTGTTTAACCTTCTTCACCTTGTTGTATCTTATTAAAATTCTCGTCAACCTGTAAAAACCATGTACATAATATTTATTATAAAAATTTCATGTCGTTTTTACTATTAGGCTAAGGTGTGCTTACAGCGGAAAGGTTTTAAAAGCAGCCGCCATGACTGTACGAACAAAGGGAGAATTTATAGAGCACGAGTGTAACTTTTGAAGCAGAGGGAATTAGCCTCGCCGGCATCAGATGTCAAGGCACATTGATACGGAGAATAGCGACTATTACATGTGATAGTGTCAACAGCTGCGTGCCCAACAGGTTTGTGGTGCACCATTTCGCATTCATGAAATGCGCACTACCGCACAACGTAAATATCGCGGTGCACCGCATACGGCACGTACGCTGCATCAGCTACAGACGGCGCTAATGACGACTGCCAGATGTCTGCGATTGTTTTCCCTGCCATCACTTCGACAATGACCACGCGCACACACACAAAGTTTCCACAACTTGTCGTGTTTCGTTTCCAGGGCATTGTACAACGGGAAATATAAGGCACTCTAGGCAGTAAACTGACCGACAGTTTCGTACCAAAATCAGAATAACTCCAGACGTATGAAGTAGGACGCCTAAAATATTTAAACTAGTAAGTAAATTTCAGTGAATTACTCAAAACACATGTGAACGTTTAGCAATAAAGCTACACGAGCCATGTTATAAGCTGCAAAATTTCCACTTCCTACATATGGATGTATTACACGATAAGAAAAAATACTAAAGTTAAATCGATTCATTTTAGTATTTGGATTCTCATTCAGAAGATCGAAAGGCAATCCTCTATGTCCTGAAAAGTACAGAAGCACTGCACGAAACAAACTTTTCATACCATGTCATCATTCAAAAACGTTAGATCTTATGATATTAGCTAATACAATATTAAAAATAATATTCTCTTGATCAACCTAAATATGACACATGCCTTATAAGTAAAATATATGCAAGACGATTTTAAAGGACAGATTCTTACATTTTTAATACAAGATGAAAATGGCTCTAAAAATCCAATTATTTAAAAATGAATAAAGTTTTAGTAAAAATATTTAGAACGGTGCTACAGTACATCAGTCATGCGATTTAGCTAATATCTGAAAGATTTATTTATTTAATAACGGTAATACGTCATGATAGATTTTGTAAATATAAATAACACATCTTTTTAAAAATTGAGATCATATCTACTAATATATAAAATATATATGATTGCCCAGTTTTGAAATCCAAAATCCGAGCCGCCAAAACCGTAGGCTAAATATCCAGAAATACGAAAGAAGAAGAAATTTGTATTTTATATGAACTGCCAGTTTTTACAACTTTAATTAATCAGCAATTCGGACTGAAAAAACCAACAATGAGAATTAGACGTTGAAGTTCTTTTTGTATATAAACCAACTGGTTAAAAGTCTTCAATTAATCTGATAAACTGGAATTACAACTACATTTTATTTCATAATTCCATTAAGTACTTGAGACTTTATCCCATGGTTTCTAAGCTTGGTATCTACTTATCTTGTCCAAATACGCAGGCAAATTTTTGATTGCTCAAAACAGATATTTGTCACAAACCGAAACCAAAATAAAACATAGTCATGATCTGAACGTTTTGAATTCGATCCAGTATCAAAATTGTGTAGCGTGGAGAAGAGTTCGGACATGCTCAATATAAAGCCAAAGAGTGAAATGGAAATTTGGTTATAATTCGAAACAGTTGTACGATTTATTTTTCTTTACACGTAATTCTCGTCTCTAAGTTGAACGTTCTTGATATTTTTCTTAATTTTAAGTATTTCAATTTTTACCTTTTTATCCTCAGTTTTACGCGATATTTTGTCTTCTACTCGGGCATAATTATAAGAAAATTATTTTGCGTGTAACGATGTCCGTAATAATTGATATATATATATATATATATATATATATATTAAATAAATATTTTTATTGGTTTGTTTAAAGTCGCGTCAAAAAATTCTGAACAACTATTTGAATAAGGTATTCTCCCTGTTATTACCTCTTTTAGTCCATGTATCTTCTGGAGATTCCAGTGTAATAATATCATTATTCAATTTTAAGCCATTTCACGTTAAACAAAAACAAAATTCGAGCAAGAGGTCGAGTGATGATTTTATGTAAAAAAATTGAAGTCAAAGGACAGTATTTCAGGGTTCTATTTATTGTAATAAAATAGACAATTTAATATTTTTATTTACATAAAACAGGGTTCTTTTCCGGTGACTAGGGAAATAATGGAATCTATTAATATTATGGTTTACTGTGTGAGTAGTTATTCCCTCTCCCTCCAGAGTTCCTCAAAGATTCAGAAACTTAGCAGACTCACGCTACATAGGAGTATCAATCAACTTCGCCGCCATCAACTTGTTGGTCCTCTCTCCTCCACCACTACGTGAGGATGAATGTATAAGCAAACCGCCTCTGTTGTGCGGGAAGTTTCAATAAATCCACCTTTTCTGTCGATCTTCGTGGACCACCAAATCTCATTCGTTCCACAATACACACTTTTTTAGACTCTAAATAGTACGTCTGGTATTTATGTTGCTCGTAGAGTTTTATGATTACCTGGTCCATGCTCAGTCCCAATTCAAGTCTCTGTGAGATTATCTTAATTAGTAAGACAATAGAATAATTGTTTATTAAGCACTATTTTGGTTTGTTATTAGAAGTATTAAACTAGAAATGTTAATTAATAAATAATCATTTAATTATTTTAATAAATATCTAAAAACCGTTTTATTTTGCATCATTCAGCTGACATATGAAAAGTTAAAATTTATGGCAATTAATTCTGTATATATCCTACACAAGCAAACTGTGGCAAAATTTTTGTTTGTACGGGTGATTTTTCAATTATCGTTTCAGAAATGAAACAATAAAAAATCCTATGGAGCGTTTGCTTTTTTAATCCCATCCGTTTTCTCTGAGTACTTCCGTAACTATATTGAATGAACTTATTCTATCAGTGCATTAAATGGAATGAAACTCCAATTTGTTTTCTATCTTCATCCAAGTATTTGTCCTGCAACTAAAAAAGTATTTCACAATCAAAGTCGAACATTCGTGCTCATTATCTTCAGATTCCTCATCTTCCAAAATATTTGAACATAAGTACGTGGTAAACAAACATTCGTAATTATTACTGTATAATATCCCAAACAATAGTAAAATTTTTTACTCGCAATGGAGCTAAATAATCACCGTGTAAAGTACGTATTGCGGTTGCTCAAAACTTTACGTCAGGAGTGGTACGGAAGGTGTAAATTGCTTGGTAATTCCAAGAATTACTATTCCAAATTTAGAAAGAAAGTCGAATTCAAAAGGAAACGGATGTTCAAAAAGATGCCTACATGCATTTGATTCCTCGTTTGATATATATATAAAAATTCACTTCAAATATCCGTCGGACACTATGAATAAAATGAGTATGGTAGGTCAATTGTTTGCTTTAGGGGTATTTTGGGGCTTGGACCGGTGTTTGTTTAGGGGCACTTCCCTTTCTGCGCGAAATCAGTGCTGCCGAGTTGCTGGGAGAGAAAGGCCCAGCCCGTCGCGGAGTGTGGCACTCGCTCGGTTAAATAATGCATTATTTGTGTTTGTCAGGCGACCGCCCCACGTGTTTGTGTTGCATCTGCGCGTGTTTGGAGTACTTGAGCTCGGTTTCAGGTCGTTGCACATACTCCACAGCTTAAGGCAATGACCACTCGGGGCAAAGGTTGCTGCTTTGCTTGTGCTAATCGCTGTAGTAATGAGGCTGAAATGAGCGTCAAAGCAACTGGGACACAGCTACGAAAACACGCGTGATAAATGAAAAATAGTAGAAATGTCGGTACTTACAGAAAATTTGTGTTTCATTGTGTAATAAATCACTCTTCATTTCCGTCTACAATTAACTCAAACAACGCCTTAATTAATCTTCATTATTTTTATATTTACCTTAGAGGTATAACATAGGCATGTAGTTTGCTAAATTTCAATTAAAATGGGTGGCGGTCAGTTAAGTAAATTCAAAAAATACTAATAACCATAATGTCTGTGTTAATTACACCTTTATTTAGTTTTCAAATTCGTTTAAAACGGCGAGGTATAAGTATTTTCCGAGAACTCTACTCTCTAAGTAAAAATGAGCAAGAAAGAAAAACGAGAGAATAATTAAACAGAAAGAGAGTAAGCAAGAAAGAAATCGAAAGCCAGAAAAAAGAGAAATGCAAGAAAGAAGAACGAGGCTGATTAGACAACAATGATTTCCTTTTTAAATGGGAGCCGATTTGACCTTGAAGCTGTTCCTTGTGTCACACAATATATTGGATTAATGACACGTTCAGTATAAATGAAACCGGCTATTCTAATTACACATTCATGAAGTTTAAGAGCCCGTGAATTACTTGAAATCACGGCTCGTGGATTTATATATATACAATAAAGTTGTAGAAATTGGAACATACTGGTACAAATACTGTTTTTTTTTTGGAAACGGGCCCAATTATACAAAAATAAAGATATTAAATAGTGAATTAATGGCTGTTCTTTTGTACACTGCTTAATTTATACAACTGAGTAACGTTTCAACTACCAGCAATACTATTCCCTCCCAGATTAAAGTCGCGTGGCCAATTTGCAGCACGTGTAGCCTACTTACAGAGGGAAACGAGACACGTGCAACACTTGATTAACAATTAACGTAATGCAGCTTTTTTCTGTTACAATTTACCAACGAACGACTAATTTCGTGCTAGACGAGCAATGACAATCAAACGTAAATCATTTGAATATTTATATAAAATATACGTCTCTAATTTACTCACATTGAGCGTGTGCCATTTAAAATAAACCAGACTTTTTACTTCCCGGAATCATTAGTGAACAATTGTGCATAATGTTCCGACTCCCTTTATTGGTTTTTGGAAATTGTATTTATCGGAACATTTTATAAAATCGAGTGAGAAGAACAGAATTATTTATTTGTATCGTTAATTGCTGGACTAAATTATATATCGATGTACCGGGATTAATCAGGTTTTAATGAATGGAAACAATAAGGAAGTCGCTAATTGCAAAACATGCTTTAAGTGCCAAAACTTCGACGAAGGCCTAAGTAAGAGACAACATCTCCTATAATCTACAACATAACGAAGATCTATCCTTATCTTATTATTCAGTCAACCAAAACGTTTCCAATAACTTCTCCTTCCTAAAATTTTAATCCCCCCCTCCCAATTTTAACTCCTTCTCATCTATTCCTCCCTGAAGATACACGGAAATCCCTCACTAGTTTCACCAGCAATAAAAGCACAACATCGATTGGAATTCAAAAATTTGTGATATTACCGAACGTTACAATCACACAACAGTCATTTTACCTGATACATCAAAATCACTGATTGTGTCACGTTCACCAATGTATCATCAAAAACTCAAGCTATCCAAAAAAATGCTTCACCTCTTACTTTACTATTTTTAAAATACATAAATATTTAAAAAAATATAATTTAATATATCGCCTTGTTTAACTTATCACAGTTCAATGGTCTTTTCATATGACCTAATGTAACTTCTGTTCATACGTTATAATGACATTTATGTTGCTTTATTGTTGACGCGACCTAAAATAAATTAAATAAAAATATATTGTGACGCAATTTTGACAATGGCACTTAGGTAATAGTGTGTCCGCTTTAGTCCTGTACCCGTTAAATTACCATAAATAGTCTTAGGAGTCCACCCATTAATTGATTACAGTAAGGATGCAAAATTGAACTGAAATTCTTTTACGTATTTGGATCGCAAAGCAATTGCTGACGGACGATTCGTTCCGAAGGTTTTAATATTGCTAAGGATTAGAAGAGTAGTCTACTTGAATCGTCAGTCAAGATTATGAATTAATATTTCGTATATCAATTAAATAATAAAAATAACAACTGAACACACGTTTAATGTGATTCGTCATTCAATTCACAATTAACACTAGAAATTTCTAAAAAAAATAATATGAACCTGAGAGTTTCTTAATAAAATATATAGGTATAAGAATACAGATAAGTTTCAAGTGATTGAATAAATAATCCAACGCATTCAACTGATATATGAGTAAATATCAAAGGACGGACAGAGCATGGGAGATTCAGCTTTGTTTGCTCATCTTACGGTAGTATACTATTTCCGTGTGTACAAGCCAATTTCTAGCAGCCTGGTTGATTTGCTAGTCTGTGTTTACGATTGTGTCGTCTGGGACAATGCCATTGTAAGCGTGTCGAATTTTGCAGCACAATGGCTTGGCCTGTTACCTGTGTGACGTAATTGGCATGTGCCGACGTGTGTATCGATGTTCTTTCGAAACACGTTCACACAACCGAACTCCTGGAGCGTTATGAAACAGTTTATTTCTCGTATTTGCGTCGACTGATGAAACACCTTCGACAAGCTTTCAACCTAATAAATACCCTTTCACCAAAGTCTGGATGTGTAATCCACCATTTTGATTGGCTCTACAAGTATCATTGGTTTCCATCACGAAGTGTTACCTAGATTTAAGCTATCCATCTTATTGAATAATAGCAATCAAATTATTGATTATGCTCTCAGGCAATATTGCTAACAAAAGAACTTCTGAATATTTTACTTGTAATTAGTATAATAATATTTGACCTTTGTCAAAATTTAAATTACTAGTTGTAACGATTTTCTAGTACATTAAAAATTATGAGTTTCTAAAAGCAATTTGAGGGAGTGTCCTTTATTAGGACTTTGTACAGGCTGCGAAGCATCACTCAAGGTTGCTGGTTGGGTTATCGTCCAGCAAAGGGGCAAGTTTCCAGTTAAGTGCTATAGGAGAATGCTGAAAATCATATGGATTGATAGAATCACTATCGAGAAAGTTCTTAACAGAATAGAGGAAGAGCGAAAAATATGGAGGACGTTGACCAAGCGAAGGGATAGATTAATAGGCCACGTTTTAAGATATGAGGGTCTTGTAAAATTAGTATTAGAGGGTAGTGTGTGGGGTAAAAACGGAAGAGGGAGGCCAAGGATGCAGTACGTTAAGCATAATACGGAGGACGTGGGATGTACTAGTTATGCGAAATTGAAAAGACTTGCACAAGATAAATTAGCATTGAGGGTTACCTTAGTACTGAACACCATAACATTGGACATTTAAACACTATAAGTACAATGCCATATACTGCATCATTTTCTATCGGATTGCTTACAGATCCACCAATTATAAACATTGTGAAAATACTTATGTTAATTGTAAAGTCCAGTGAAATATTACGTTTAAAAGTGCAATAGAATAGTCATAATACTTGACAAGTGATGTAAAGTGACGAACGAGAAATAAGATCAATTACTTCACAGTAAATTACCACTATGAATTTTTTACTTTCTAATAGTATAAAAATATATAATTTTATTTGTAAATGGTATAAATTAATGTAGAGAGGATCTTATCCAAAAATTGTTATTTAAGTGAACGCAATAACCTCTTTCGTTGCAGCTTTTATTTTCGCAAATTCTGCGAAGTAGTAGACAAAAATTTTGTAAATATTATTAGTAACATTTAATTTTCACGTTTTCGTCTTTGAACTTATGATTAACAAAGACAAACAATAAGTTTGGGAAATTAATTATATTTTGGGGACAATGTTAAAACTTTAGAATCCAAATAATAAATTGAGAACATATTTTGTAACACGTATTTTATCCTTACATGTTGGTAATCAATCTAAATAAGTAATTTAAAACTCGTTTACAAAATTATTACTTATTTATAAACGAAAGATATTTCGGCTGATTATTTTACAAAATACATCTCTGAAAAATATATTTATATTTTTAAGAAAATATTTATATTTATAAAATATTATGTATATATATATATATAAGTTGAAAACGCAACCTTTAATCAAAATGAATACTTATATTTTTTATTCTGTAATAAAATTTCATACAAAAAATTAGATGATTATGTTTATCAAAAGATTTAATGTTAATAAATTATTTCATGGATGTTATAAACTGGAAATTATTTTTTTTAAACTTATAATTTTATATGCAGAGATGAATATGTTAAAACTATCGGTCAAGGCTCCTTAGTATCTCAATTGATAATTTTTTTTAATATTAAAATATTAGTCCTCGAGTTTTTAATTATTTATAGGGATTGATTACAAACGTGGGGATATAATTAATAAATACTAACTTTTTAAATCAGTTATGTTATAATCCTTTCATATATTTATTTATTGATGCAGATAACTAAATTCTAGTCAGCAACATCTTATACAAGAAATGATTATATTACTTTACCAAGGTCAACAGTGGAAACAAAGGCGCGACAATCACCATGTCTTAATATACAGTAAAATACTCCCGAGTAGTCTCTGAATTTCAAACTTTTAATGGGCTTCGTTTTCAGTACAGAAATTTCCCCTTTAAAACATTATATTCAATTTGTATTTACTTAAATTGCAATATTATTTAATAGCGCAAGTTAAGACCTTAGGAGATGAGAAAGCGCTTTAGAAAGGGAAATGAATTTCCGGTTCGCAGCAGGAGTATTTAATTAAAGGATTATAAAGCCAGCCATCTCGGACGGAAAACACACACGAGCACAAGAGGAGAAGCAAAATATTAAACATTGTAATTCCAACAAAAGCAAGTATTCTGCCCCACAATTATTCACCCTTTTAATAATCCTCCGTATCTCAGGCACTCACGCCCTCTATCGGACATCGGGTAATAACCACGACGTCGTTGGCCGTTAAAATAAGGTCCTATTGCGTCTCGAGCAGAGTAAACATAAATGTAATTTATGCGCAACATTACCTCAAGAATCAGATCTTATAACGTTTCCTGGAATGGAAAAATATGTGGACGGTTACTGACCAAACAAACCAACTACAGCAAAGAACCAGAGAAGAGTTTACTATACTGTTAAATAACATTTTCCATATCGAAACTCATTGAGAAGTGTAGTGTTACTAATAAGTTGATAAGGAGTTAGGTAGATAAATGTAGAGCCATTTACTGAAAAAAATAGCTATACAGATTAGAGAGACAAATTCCTACCTGGATCACTCGGTACTTTGATAGAGCAAAAATATCCACTTTCCTAATTAGGCCAATCCAAAAACGAGCATACACACTTTTTCAAAAAATAAATTGTATTGCTCCGAAGCTAAAACCTCGAACATTCTTTAGAAAACTATAGGATTGCGTAAGAATAAACAAGCCTTTATTGAGTTTCACTCCAGAATTCTCTATCTCGTACAGTGACAGAAATTATATTTTAATTAAAGGTATAATGTGGAACATTACCGATGCCAAAAAATAAGAATTTTTATAAAACAGAAAATAATGTAAAATAATAAATATATTAAGAAAATTGTGAATAACACTGTTAATTTAGTCGGAATAAAATTTTAATTAAAATATAATTTTTATAACATATTGTGTAGGCACCGGAAAACATTTTTCGTGCACTAGAATAGGATCTAAAGAAAGGAACGAAGATTGGTTCTGTTCTCAAAACGTTCTAAAGTTAGTTAATTTAAAATGTAATTCTGATTAATTTGGTCTTTTGTTTCACTGAAATCGGTGTAATGTATCTATTTAAGAAATTATCAGTTTCGAAAAACTGGAATTATTTCGAATGGAAACAAGTTTCGAGATCCACAACAGGGACTGTATGACTTGTTATATAAACATTCATTTATTTATTTATTATGATTAATTAACCACTTAATTGAGATATTCCTCAAGTTGGAAGCCGAATGTATTCAAAGTTATTATATTTAATTATTGGGAAAATTATATTTTGAATGAGAAATAAATAACAATGCTAAATGAATTGAAATTCAAGCTATACATTTATTTTAACATGAAAAATTTAATTAAAGAAACTCGTGAATCCCAATTATAAAACAAAATGAATCATCATGAAAACGGTAGAACATTAATAAATGAAATTGAAATCTTTTGTATCAGGTCACCAGTGGGATGAACCAAAAAATGTAAAGTTTGTTTGGAAAATAGGACTAGCAATGTGATATTGAGAAATGTTGTCTCAACGATACCGAGAGAAGACTGCAGCTGTTTTCTCTAATTGAGGGTGTGATGGTCTGCTTTGGATTGATAACCATTGAATGGTCAGTAGAGACGATCTGCTTCTGGTTGACTGTGTCGGGAAGATCTGGTTGCATAGATCACATATAGGGCCGAAAATTAATCGACATCTCAGAACAAAAAAGCAGTCTCGTCAGCGGCCCGCAATTTAATCAACGTCTCGAGAAAACGACACTCCATTTTCCCTCGTATTGTTCCGAATACTTCTCCTCACTTTTCTAATAGTGAATTAGCTGCAATTTTAAATAGCATCCATTGGTTGTAAAATTTTAGCTGCCGGATGTGAACAAGTGTCTTTGCACATTTTTCGTTACGCAGAACATTTTTTTAATTAGGTACGCTTAGCTTCCAACTTAACAGAAGAAATTTTTTCTTAAATGAGGAACAGATCCGCAATTCATTTAAAAGACTGACTCCCATTTTCGGTAAAAGATTTCTTG
Source organism: Eucriotettix oculatus (assembly GCA_034510155.1). NCBI lineage: Eukaryota > Metazoa > Arthropoda > Insecta > Orthoptera > Tetrigidae > Eucriotettix > Eucriotettix oculatus. The sequence goes on from CM067381.1 coordinate 53,738,638, forward strand.
CCTATTGTCCATTCTCTAAAAAAGTCTTTAGCGCTTACAAAGAATACTACGCACACAAAAAACACTTCGCAGGTCTTCGTACTTTTTGCGGAATTTTAATATGTTACAGACTTAAATACAGTACGCGAGATTTTGCCATCCACAAAAATTGTATCTAATTCAGCAAACATTAAGTATGAACATATGCAGACAGTACGCCACAATTATAGTCTGTCTACAGAAAAAATTGGGAAATATTTGTCTGTTTACACTACTGTTTCATTTAATTTTTCCCAACTCAGTACTATCTATTTATTTGATTTCAGTTTAAAAAATGTAGATAGACAATGAAAAAATTAATATTTTTGAATAATCTTATTTCATAAATTCCTGTAATATGGATAATGCCGCTACAGGAAGTGATATTTATAAACTGTCTCCAGGAATGGACAGTTCTGAAATATGTAACAAAATAAAAAAATCGATTTGTAAGAGCGTTCATGAAAATGCTGACGGCGTAAACAGGCTCCATTCCATACGCGTGGAAACATCACATGGCTGGAGGCGGCAGCACCAGGTGGAAGTTCCCAATTTAAATACACGGTAAAAAATTAAAGTCAAGGGCAAACGTGTACAGTAGTACAACAGAGGAAACTAAAAGAAGGATGATGCGCGTGACCTGAAGTTTCAAACTTAAACACTCGGGATTTCTTTCAAAAGTAATAATACTTTAGATATATATATATATCCTCTCTCTGTGTCAGATTTTGGCAGATTTAGGATGCAGGGATAGGGAATCAGGGATAGGGAGGGATGGGGAAAGATAGTGCATTCCGTCTGTTCTTTTAAACGTTTAGAGGTATAAGTTATTGAGTGCCATGCATCTTAATTTTACTAATGCAGGATTGTAATTTAACAGTACCCATACAAAGAAATAACGACCCTGATTCTGTCTGTTTGGTATTGACGAGTTATAACACGATTGATAGACATAATCAGTCTGTTCAGACTTCATCTGAAACCCTACAACCAGAAAAAATCTAATTCAACTTATGACACTGGTTTGTTTAATGTAACTTGTCTTTTGGGTGAACGAATTGTTTATCCTCCCTTAACAATAATAGTGATTTAGAAACGCCGGTCTACTTACTAACCATATTATTTAAAAAACTTCAAGAGTAGAACGTGCACGAAGAATATTTGAACGGAGAGAAATTTCCTGATTCTTAGACTTACTATTTTTAGACGGTGAAACTTGTTTATAATAAAGAGAATTTGAAAATAAATACACACATGTGCTATCGTGGACGAAACAAATATTTTTCTAATCTTGTAGACCTACAGTACGGTACACAAATTTTCACGCTCTTATCTGTCCAAAATGTGGCTACTTACTTGTTCATTTCACCTTTCGATTAATTCTTTTATAAGTTTCCTTACTGTCATTCAACACAGGCTCATCACTCTCATCAGATTAATAATATATTCACCACCACTAGGTATGTTATAACTCAATTTTAAGGACGAAATTTTCAATTTTATGAACTTTCTCACACGGAGTTGGATAAAATAATTTTCAGATGGACTTCAAATTCACAAAAAGTCACTAAGAACACTTTTCTACAGTATAAATCTTTCCTATCCACATGTAAAGTTATAATTTCTTCTTGTACAGTCATAATCTATTCGACTAGAATATTGGTCAACGAGTTATTTATTTACGGTAACCACTGCACATCAAATCTCCTAGCAGTAGAAGCCAAACCTAAAAAAATTACTGTCTCTTTAAAGGTAGTAATTGCTTTTAGGAATAATTGGAACATAAGTGATTAGTCCTTCAGTTGTGAATGTTGTGCCGGTTTAAAATCCATTACTTAAGACGTTACGCGCCAGTAAATTACTAACTCTTTCTGCTAGAGCGATATAATTACTGTACGGACTTGAGTGAACAAATATTAGCTTACCTCCACGACAACTCTTGGCTATCGACTGCTAATGCTACGCGTGATGTTATGCAAATTCCTTTATGGGTACTGCAAAGAGTCATTATCGGAGCTCGTGAACGCCAGCTAATTGCATAAGCGCCCTACGAAATTGCCTTTAACGCCACAGCACTTCCCTTCTGACGTAATGCGTCATATTTTTTCCCAAATTCCGTTCTGTTTCTCAAAGGAAATTTGAACTTCATTATAAACTAGTTGCGAGTGCTGTGTCACTTAGTATTGAAGCACGAAGTAACAGTTGGTGGTATATTTATTAATTTACGTATTGGTTTTCTGGACGGTCGAAGTCGAAAGCAATTAGCGAATATTTACTCTAAAGTCTGAAGCAATTACTGAAATACGATGTTCGATACCAGTGTATTTTACTCTAGCTTATAGGTCTTAGATTGTTTTCTTGGAAGTCAAAGTAATTTACAAATTAATGTGAGTTTTATTATAAATAAATTAACAATCATGGAATTGAAACAAACATAATATACAATAATTGTTTAAGCCTGCCTATAAGTATTCCGTAAATTTATGTTAGCAATTTGATTTTTTTAAACAGTTATTGAGCTCCAGATACAGCCTACGGGTTTGGTAATATATTTTCTGTAAACAAGTATCAACGATAAAAAGCTTGGGAAGTTTATGTAAATGCTGAGATCACCACATGGTTGAAAGGCACGAACTATGGCCAGGGGTCGATGACAGAGTACTGTCGAATGACAAAAATTATATTGGGTTTCGTGTAGATCACCTCAAATAAAAACCAATTATCGACAGTTACGTGACTTGATGGAGCAATTGGAGAATCGTGGTCCAGAGACAGGTTAGAATATAAAGGCGATAGATAAGTTGCAAATCCGTCAGCGAGTGAAATCCTCGTAAGACTGTCGGCAAATAAGGAAGATTATTTGGAAAAGTCATTGGCGACTAAGGTACTTGAAAGGCGACCAGAAGCGTCTATCGCTAGTGATTTATACAGGATGTTCGACTTATTGTTAAATGTCAATCATTAAATGCTTAACGGGCGTATCTAAGTCCATGACTAACTTTAGATGTAATCAGATATTTTTTTCTGAACTAGTTGAACGTTAAAGTTACTAGTAGCTATAATGATAAAAGTAAGTTTTACATTTAACTATATTAAATTGGTATTAGCTTCTTTACTTTGTTACCATTGTTGTATTAAGTGCTGCACAATATTGAACTTTAATATTTAATAAATCTTACCAATAACCATTCTGTAAATCCCGAATTACACATCGCAACAGGAAATTTAATTTAACACTGAAAACTAAAATGATACTCGCAAGACAGAGAAATGCGTCAGTAATAAAGTAAAAATATCTTGTTGCAGTGACAAGGGGATGACGCAGGATGCAAATGACTTCATTACAGCTCCCAGGATGTTGCTCCCGTCCCTAAGGGTGAGGGCTCAAATTGAAAATTAGAGTATCGTGAAATAAACGCAAGACAACGCCAGGCTTTCGAATTCTGCTCTTAAGAGGGCAGCTCATTTCGTCTCTAATTAACATTTAAACAAGTGCCGATGGCTATCGCATCGTCAATGTCATTGAAACGAGTTCGGGGCAATGGTAAGACAAAACCGAAACATATGAAATGTGTCCCGGATAATTTAACAGTAATTTGTTTACAGTTTTCTGATAAATAATTATGGGACTGAGTGAGGTACTTTATATTAACGAAATCACTGTGGAATAATGTATAGTAATGAACAACCTAAATATTTTAAATACATAATGAATTAGAAATCCTTTCAAAAGAAAGATTCATCTGTCCCCTGGTCATCGAGGGGAATTATTCCCACGGAACCTTCCCTGCTACGTCTAATTCACTTCACAAACCTGATGACGGAACAAAAACCAACATCGCGGTTTAAAAACTGAGCTTTGCTAGGGGCAGGGAGGGACATCACACGCGAAACACAAAGACCAAAAGAGCCAAGATAAAAAAAGTGCTTCACAGTTGCCAAAGCTCCTTTTGAAATCTATGCGAAGGGAATATTGAATGACGTCCGGGGTTTTGATGGAAGGTTTGATAATCCGAGAAGGGATGGGAAGGGATACCGCCAGAGGGCTCGGCACTAATTTGTTCAAAGCAGGAAGGCCTCGCGCTATGGAAAATTCATAGGCCACTGTCCGCATGCCTTATTCGCGTTTACACCAAAGTTACGGCTCAAAGTTTTGCATTTAACAGCCGACATACGTGCTTCATTTTTGTGCTGTAAAGGCACTAATTATACACTTCAGCGTGAATAGCGCTAACTTCAGAACCATTTCAGATTTTAATTTAAAATTTATTAACTGACATTCGTATTCTATAATATTCCTCAAATTATATTCCCTTGGTTAAGGTACAATTAAAGTAAAACGAAGGACATATCAGGGTCACAGTGCATTTCAGCTTTCTTTTTATAATTTATTTCATCCGAAAAGAGGGCGGTACTAGTGACGCCAGAGTAGCAAACTACTACACCACTGAAATATTTTACCACTACCCAAGCTCCGAACCCAAAATACCTCTAAAAAATTGAAATAATGATCATCTGATGTAGGGCGCAGAAACAGAATATTATTGAAGTATTCTTCAAACACCTTCAGTGATTTTTATGTTAAGATTAACCCTAAACTCTTGTTTGAAGAGAATTTAAGTACAGAAAATTCTCTTACTTTAGATAGATAATGTACGTTAGAAACATTTTTAAATTTAAATAAGAATAGAATATTAAATAATTCCACTATTTACTTATAATAAATTATACCGTGTACCTTCTTCGCCTCCCGTGTACTTAGATAAAACAGACAATGTACTCCAGACTTACAAACCTTATTAGTTGAAAGATGGTTCAACATTTTATTGAAATGAAACTTAACTAAATTTCTGAGTTCCTGTCAATATTTAATAGTTAAAAAGATTCTGTTTGTTTCAATATCACTCGTCCTGACTGCCGAATATTTAATATAATAATATGTATAAAATGTATATATGTATATAATGCTGCTCCACCCCACACGAGACAGTCTTAGTTGGCGGAGACATGTTACTACCGTCCGTTAACGACGAATATCGTGTGCTGACAAAACCGTCCATAACACTTGCGTCAATGATGTTTGCTCATTTTAAATCAATCGTGAAGCAGCAAGCCAGTATCGACTGCAACGCCAACTTTAGAGTTATTTCGTAGCGTTTATATTTGCTCTATTGGGGAAATAAGAATAAGTAGGAGGATATCGCTGTAAGTCAGAGAAAGGAGAGAGATAATAGACAGGAAGTTGAATTGCAGAGAGGCTAAGACGGTGCTTGCCAGACAACTAAACATTGTATTGGATATACCAGATTTAAATATTTGTAAATGTTAAAATAAATTTATTTGATACTGAAATTTGAAAACTATTATTAATTTATAAATAAGTTGTTCTTATTCACAAAAATTACATGTATGGATGTAATAATGAATGATTATTTAAACATAAGTTGGAGTTATGTTTACCAATTACTTAAATAGTATGAATATCAATAAGGTCTTGTATATCGAGATTTTGGTGATTGTTGGATGAATAATATGAACAATTATTAGCATTGTGTGAATTTAATTAGAAGAACGTTACACATTACCGAGAGTAAAGAGATCCTTGCTCTATAAGTTGATTGAAAAAAAAGAAGAGAGATTTGCTTGAAGGCATCCGGCTTGAGGTTAAATATTCTTGCGAATATAAACAAAGAAGTACGATATGTATGTACAATTATTCTCAGAAGATTTTTACACCATTATATCAAAAATCATTATTGTTTCTGATGCATGTGACTATCTTCAAATATGTACCAAATATTATCATGAGATATGTAAGAAATGTAAGAAATAAATTATAACACTTATCACAACGATATGTAGAAGATTCTAAAAGTTGAACAATACAATGATTTCTGGATGTTGGCAGTAATAATTGCAGTGATTACCTGAGGGTTTCATTTCTCTCATACCAATTGCTGGGTACACTACATTGACCGATACTATATATGTATATAATTCATTATTCATCTCACATTCTCATAAGAGCTCGACATACTGCACCGTTACCCTTTCAAGTAGCAGACGAGGACATTTTGTTTTCCTGTAAAAGTTTACACCGGACTGTTTTTCGCCCAGAGAGACACCCTATCAGACGTGTAAGTAAAGGGCCACACACCCGCTTGTAATGGTAATTTCGTTCACGTAATCAGGTTGTTGTGACGAACAATCACGCACTCTTCTCTTGTTCAACACGCTCGGCGGAATCTATTGCGTGACGTATGTACACAATTATTTACTGTGACAACAAAGAGAATCAACCCTTTCGTTCCGGGCCGACCTGTGCACGACCCCACAAAGTTTGCTCTGGCGCACCGTGAATTGAAATCAGCTGGGCGCGTTTTGTTATGGTGGAAATTTACGCACACCGCTTTAGATATTTAAATAAACAGCTTTGAAGGGCGTTGGGCTGTTCGTCAGATTATTCAGCGTTACTCCAGTTATTAATCAGGACTGCGTCTCTCTTGCTCTGTGCGGGCGGGGTGATGTAACAAATACTGTTAATCTGTGGTATAAATCGTACTGGAGGTGACTCACGGTTGCCATAGATTTGTCTGTCCACCGCAGACCGGAAATCCGATGAGCCGTGAGGTTGAGGGGCTGATCGTCGCACCAAGGAAGTCTGACAGATTTCACAACTGGAATTCAGATCGGGATATGCTACACTGGCCATACGCTTAGCTTTCTTCGAAATGGGTTTGTTATCAGGATAATGTTTTATTGTCAAGATACGCCACGACAGAACATTAACCTAAATTTCCGCCCATACAATGAAAATATATTTCCATTATAATTCCATGTAAGTATATGTTTTTCAAACTGTGTAAGCCAATTATATTTGTTAAGAGTGATTTATGTTTTAGATTCAATAAAAATAACGAGTCAAGTTGCAAAAAAACACTTTCAAACACAAATTTAAAAAATATATAAATAGGATAAATGATTAAGAGCGTAGCCATATAGTAGAATACATAATTGGAAACTAAAGCACACCAAAGACGTAAAAATAATATTAGAACTGAGGTAGTTCAGATACACTGATAGAAAATAGTTTATATTTCTTGTGCTGTGTGTAGGCAGAAACAAGATGGAAGTTGATATAACAATTCATTTAGGAACATCAAAACACAATATAAAATCCACATAAGACTAAATTGTTGCATCAATTTGCACCTGTTTCCGAGACATAGAAGTGTTCATCACATTTGCGAAATTCCCTTTTAAAATCTTTGTTTTTATTCCGTCTATACTTCGTAATGAATTGAATTTGGAAAGGTTAAGGGTTTAATTAAATTAATAAATTTTAATTAAATAACGAGAAAGTTTGATTTTATACATTTACAGTTCCATGGTCATTAGGAAAGCCCTGGTAGTTCAGCTTGGAAATTTCCAGGGTCTAAAACCTATTTAACGTGTCAAGAAATGTGGGCAGTGTTTTGTCACATATTTCTCGATGCAATAGTTTTGGCACTCCCGATCGATGTATTTATAGGATGAAGCATCTTCTGGTTGGCTGGTATTTCCAGGAATTCACCTTGCTGTATTTTGACACGGGATTGTGTGGCTCTTTATAGATCTTATCGTTCTTTCAATCTATTCAATGTATCCCAGGATTCATCGACCATTGACTTTATCTGACTTCTCGTCTACCATTGATCTGTCTACTCTCGCCTGTCTCCCAAAATTAATTTTTCCTTAACCCTACCGTGGACGGAGGCCTCGTCACCTAACCCCTTGTACTCAAATCAAATCAAATGCTAGTTCGCGGTGGTCAGTAATTCCACCTGAGGGAGAACCAGACTTTCCCCGGGATGAACGCCCGGTCAGTTATACTTCCCCTAGGAATGTTATTATCCCTCACGGCTAGGATTTCTCACGCCTCAGGTCCTTTCCCCGTCTTGATGGCACCGTATGTTTTTCAGAGATATTCTGGTTCCCCTTCCGTCCATCAATTGAAGTTATTAACTTCATGTTTCATTATTGAACAACATTCCCATTCATTACAAAATTTTATAACCGTACATTTCAAACGAAATTAGCTATTGCAAGCACGCAAAAAGTACGCATTGACTCCACAAGTCGCAAGGAAGAAATAACATCGACGAGTATGATAATTTGCCACATTACACTGTATCAGTGGCATGTGGGGGTTGTGGACTTTCCACTTGGGTATGCTGGAACAAAAAAGGTTTCATTGGGTATCAAGATACGAGTCATTTATACTGTCTGATCCACAAAAAGTATTTTTTTTAAATCAATACTGATTTTCAAATTGTGCACTGGTTATTCCTCCTGATCATATATGCAATAATATTGATCTTATGCGTAGTCATGGAATATAATACTTGAATATGCATCAGAATTTACATAGTTAAATGTTCTTAGATGCGTAACACGCCCTATCACGCATGGGGAACACAAAATCGCTGCAGGTTACACACAACTCAAATCGTTTAATGCGCTTGTGTTCAAGTTGGTATTCAAATTTCTGTACTCGCTAAATTATTTCCCGGGTATTTGGACGCATGCTCAAAGCGAGAAATGATGACTTATAGCTGCTATGAAACGTAACAGGGTATTTTTCTCAACGAGTAGTTTCAAAATAAATTGTAGAGCTTATCCAAATTAAAGTTTTATTTCAATTAGAAAAGTATGTTAACACTTATGAATATTGGTACCATGAAAGGAACGTCACTAGTCTCCTTATTATATAGGAAAGTTAGACACTTATTAAATATGGCGATCGAAGCTTTCCTCATTTAAATGAAACGTACCAGAGCTACGAGTTTTACGCAAACTGACGAATGTTTTGCTTACCTAGCTGCTGGCTTTTGGCGACGTGTAATGATGTATATTATGTTGATTTTGCCGACTTCGTATTTTTCTTCCAAATGGTTCTGCGAGAAACTTGCGAAAGCTTCTTTAATAAATGATTCTTTAATGTTTTGCAAATAAATAAACTGAGGACTGTTTGCAAGGGTAAATTATATTTAAATAGAAGATTTTGTTTGACAAACGCTTTGCAGAATAAGACAATTTTATTTGTCACCTAACAAAAGGGGAGATACTCATTTCAAATGGTTTATTATATTTAATAATTTAAGGTAAAAAGTTTTAGAAAAATGTATCGAGAATTTCAGAGTAGAAAACTAATGGAATTAATACAAATAACTATTACGTATTTCGAAGAGGACACGATTAAAATTCTACAGAATTTAGAATTGAAAATCAAGAAAAGAAAGCAGAAACTAAGAAAGGAGGAAGACAAGGATGTACTCTTTAATTTATATATAGATCAGAAGAAGTAAGTTAAAACGTAAAATAGACAAGGAATCATACTGGAAGGGGACTAAATAAAAACCCTACGCATTTTCGATGATATTGTAGTATTAGGAGAGTCAGAAGAAGACTTGGAAACCGTAATGAATGGCATGAACATGGCCCTGGAAAAAGAGCTAAATATGAAGATTAACAGAGGGGAAATCAAGATAATGAAGTATAGTATGGGAAACAGTGGTATAACAAAGGGTGTTAGATTGGGAAAGGATATTTTGACGGAAGTAAAGAAATTATGGTACTTGGGAACGTAACAACTAGGGTTGGTAAAGGTATAGTAGACATAAAGAATAGGATAGTAAAGGCAAGGAAATCTTTCGCGGAAGAGAGGAATTTACTTACAGGTAATATCAGTCTGAGTATTTGGAATTAGTTGCTAAAAATGTTCGTATGGAATGTGGCGTTAAATGGGTGCGAAACGTGGACGGTAGGAGTTGCGGAAAGAAAAAGAATAGAACCCTTTGAAATGTAGTGCTTTAGGAGAATGAGATGGGTGGATAGAATCACTAACGAGAAAGTACTAAACAAAGTAGGGTAAGCGCGAACAATATGGAGGACGTAGACCAAGAGAAGGGATAGATTAATAGGCTATGCTATAGACTATTAATCTATTAAAAATAGCATTAGAGGGAAGTGTGTGGATAAGAACAATAAATGGAGAAGGATGGGATGCGCTAAGCAGATTAGGGAGGATGTGGGATGTCGTAATTATGTGGAAATGAAGAGGCTTGCGCAAGATAGGTTAGCATGGGGCATCAGAACAGTATTAGGACTGAATACTACAACAACGTTAGTTTGTTTTACACTGTTTTCACCTTTAATTTAGAATCTTTTATAAAACTAGACTGCTTTAGTTCATATCATTGACAATCATAAGTATATTAAATTATTTCAGTATCTAACAAGAAATGGCGTCAGACGTTTTACATATAAAGATTAGAAATATCTTATAATAAATACAAATATATAAACATATAGGTGAGAAATGATAATCGAGTACAAAATTAACATTAATATACAAAATAGTTTTATTCATTATTGACGAAAGAAGATATCACAATAATTATTATAAACGTTACAAATGAAAATTGAAATATCTGCATTTAATATAAAATGAGGCAAATAAGTACTCTACAATAGAAAAACTATTCCTCAGTTTACGAATTCAAGAAAAAATGTAAACTTATTTGTAGTTACCTTAATTTATTTTACTTTGAATATTCAAATCATTAATATAAATAGAACAATCGTGTTTATTAAAATATTAAGAGGATACCTGAAGGTATTTTAAATCATAAACGTTATAATTTGCGTTAATAAAGTGTAATAAAAAATTTGGTTTCGAATAAAATACAATTGTTTTATTTTTCAAAGCGCCATGTATGAAGTAAAAAATTTAACGTTGTCCCCATTCGGAAAATTTTGATCAATTTTTGAGAATTTTCTTTACAGTACAATGTCTTGTGTGTGTGCCTACTTTATCAAATTCATATCTGAGGTATTTATGTATCAGTGTATCAAGAATTTAAGTAATGGATTGTAAAATAGAAATTTGGTATTGGGTTATATTTTAATAAAGTTCATTCTATGACTGCAATTATTATTAATTTCTATCTGTTTTTTTAGGAATAGTAGTCACGTTTTAGACGGTGTTGAAAAAAACGGTTATTGTAAAGATAATTTTCTTCTGTAAACAGGAACTTGGTCGTTGAGAGAAAATCCTATTAGCGATGCAAGTGCCTGAGCGGCCCGAAAGAAGTTGTTACAGAAGCCGCCTTCCAATCTTTGGGCGTTGATACATCTATTGACGTTAATTTCGGAAGGAACCCTGAGGGCAGCACGAGCTGCGGCCACCTCTAAGCTCGATAAACCGGTTTCGTGGACCTCCTACGAGAAACCTGTCGGCGAAGCCATTAACTCGCCCAACTTACAGGTAGTGCTCTCTCGTTCCCCGAGGCAAACTTTTATACCAACTGGCCAATTCGTTGACGTTAACCTTACATTAGCTGTGTGCATTGGTCCGTCAATAACTATCAAAAATTTCACATTCCTTATCGAATACCCTTTGAAATTGTAGCACCAAGCAAGTTACCTGGCCTGAAATGTTTTTCACGCCTCTCTTATGTACTGGCGTATGCGTACCTAGTGGCCAAGAAGTATATTACTCAAAGTAATTTGTAAACGAAATTAGATTTGATATTTCAAGATATCAGTTTTCTTTGACAGGAAATTGATACAAAACATTAGCAGCGTTCAACTAAGGAATTCTAGATCGAGTTGCAAACCTTTCTTCAAAAGTTTTCAAATACTTTAATAAGCGTATATATTTATGAAATATTAAAGTTTGTAAAGCGAAACACTAATTTGTTTCAAACAAATGGCGAGTTTCATGAATACGCGACTAGAAATCGTTCAGCTCTAAGGTCGGACAAGCATCGCCTTGCTCTACACCAGAAAAGTATTCACAATACCGGGATAATTTTATACAACAGCCTTCCGCCAGAGGTTAAAAATAGTACCTACAAAAGCTTCATGAAGCAGAGTAAATCTATTCTTTTAAATGGCGCGTTGTACTCGGTACAGGATTTTATTAATCGTCCTTCTAGTATTTAAAATCAAGGTTTCTGCAAAAAGTGTTGAATGAGCTGCCTTGTAAAATAGCACATCACATATCTTTAAAATTTCTATTCAGTTTTTCTGCTCTTTTGTTTGTTTGTTTCATGTATTGCCTGGAGCTACGACGGAAGGACAGTTTCCTGGTCGCAGAGCTCCAAGTAGTTAAAACTCCATTACGTGTTCCTCAGTGTGTGCTTGTTTGTGTTTCCCAGCGTGTGTCCGTGTTGTGTTTATATTGACTTTTGTCTATATACACTTTCTTTTACTAATTTATTTTAAGTTTATTTGTCTTTAATTATGTACTTTATTTTGTTCATTCTTAATTTTTAATGTATGACGTATCCTATTTCCTCAATCAAGGATTAATGGAAACAACAATAAATCTAATATCTAAATCTAATCTATTTTTCCGTTGAACGTTGGAAGATTAATTAACGTGCTACATCGGTAAGTATTTAACACACACACACACAGACATATATATATATATATATATATATAGTAAAGGATGGGCTTCAATATTCAACGCCACCTCTGAATTTAATCGCAGCTTATTTAAATAAAAATTTTGACTTGGGCCATCAATTTCAAATTTGCAAGTATAATCTAAATATTTTAAGAGTGCACGATTAAATTATTTCTTAAAATATAATTTTAAAAGTTTGAACAATAATAAAATACAGAAACACATTTTCACGTGTATCAATAGGTCATGTCCATTACGTATCGAAATAATATATCCCTGTATACAGTTGCAAAGTTTGATACACGTGACAATGTGTTTTTGCATGTTATTATTGTTCAAAATTTTAAAATTATATTTTAAGAAATAATTTAACCATGTATTTTTTAAATATTTAGATTACACTTACAAATTTGTAATTGATTGCCCAAGTCAAAATCTTTATTAGTTTATCTTTAATTATATTTTTTCATTATTTTTTTCTCCAACATAAACGATTTATACTTTTAAAAAATACAGATGTTAATCAGCAACATAACTGTTGCAAGTAGTCATAATGAATATAGAACCAATTATTGGATCTTAGGTTCCGTCTAGCGTTTACGAGCCCACAAAAATTGCTATTAAGAAATGGAGAATTATTTAAGTATTAGAAATAAATGGGCTATTTACTTAAATGAATTATTCTTTATGCGAATAAATTATTTTACTTGTCATAATTTTGTAAATAATTCTGAAATCTTCTTATATCATTCGATATATAATTTAACTACTAAAATTCCGTAGAACAATCTCTTTGTAACACAGTTTATTAAGAAATATTCATTATATTATATTTAGACTCAATGGCATTTTCAATCTAAAATAGTTTGTATTATTCACTTTTGAAGAGTTGGTGTTAAGTGGTTCCTTCATGGCTAATACAATACGAATCTGATACCGTGTGATTAATTCTATTGAAATTTTTTATTTATAAACACTTACTAAAAACATACTATTTCCGTGTAGATTTATACCGATTGTATAAATGGTTGATTTTGTTTTTATTGTGGCATCGTATTTCCTTTATTGGCTGAATGACCTGATTCTGAACTTTATATATGAAGAGCATACAAAAGCATTATTAACCAGTATTCATTCGATTTTATGAAAGAAGTGTAACGTTCCAAAGTTAAGGAGCCCGGTGGAGAAAACACTTTAAGGAACATAGTTAAGTATTCAAGCAATTCAGGTTGGAGCCAGCGGAAGATTTTATAGTGTCTCAACACATAAAACCTCTACCGTAGGATCAGAAGTAAGGAAATCGGTGGAGGAAGTCAGTTAAGTTCGATATCTTTTATTACTCTGACCTACATTTATTCTCCCAAAGAAAAATAATTGTATTATAAATTTCCAAGAAGCTGATTCAAGAATCGTTGGATACAAGGAAAATTATCGTTTGTATTTTAAATTGAATGCACATTTGAACTTAAATTACTTTTTTTACTCCTTAATAATCAAATATGGAACATATTTTGTTAATATTAAAGGTTGTAAATACACATGCTTATTAAGCATACATCAGATGACAAACTAAATTGTGAGTATACGAGCAGCAAATGGCAAAATAATAGTTGTCAAGTGTTAGTATATTTTTATAAAACGCAAGCCATGGCGATCGTTAAGCTGGCTCCTTGTGATGCTGCGGCTTCTCGTTCGGCTGATATTAATTAGGTGTCTTTGACCACCAACGAATAATTGATCCCAAGTAGTGGAAAATATTTAGCCTGTAAATACCATATTTCAATTCTACTATAATTGCATAAAATTGACATTTCATTGCATTACATATTAAGAAAATAAATGAACATTTATAGAAATTTTTATCAGATAACAGGTTCATATAAAGCTAATTATAAATAATAGGGAACAGACTGTTTATCAGTACAAGTTTAAATTCTCATTCTCAATGTGGAATACTATGTACTTTTAAGATTTATTTTTCTCATTTATATACAGAACAAATCCTTCACTGAATTATTTAGTAATATGTATCTTTTAATCTCGTAGATGGTATAATTATCAATACTGAGTTTCAAAAATGCAGTTAACGCCCCACACTAATTTATGTTACCTGTTTCTTAGAATACTAATAGTGAGAAATGTGGCTTGGGTTTAAAGGAGCCCAACAAGTTCTAATCCTTCCTGCCTGTAAGTCTGGCCTTGCGACAACTACGGTAAGTCTTAGCTCTCTGTAATTCCGGATTAACATGTGTCGTGATCCGGGGAACACTGTTAAGTCACGTAAAACTCTACCCTCTACCCGTTCCTCACTTTGTAAGTCATAGCTATTGCTCTCATCGCTAGAATCTCGCTAAACTTGGTACAAGCTCGACTTGTATTTTTTAAAACTTCGTTATTAATCGAGATAAATGTGTAATGAAGTTTAGGATCGAAGCGGAGAATTTCTCTTTGGTGCACGTGATTTATTACGTGTAGCTTATTGGCAAAGATTATCTGTCGACTCTAGTACTTCCTTACAAAAGTTTAATCAGTCAGTTGTCGATCTTTTTAAACGATACTCAAGACTCCTTGAAAATATTTTAATGATGTTTTATAACTGCTTTCTTCTTTCTCAAGTAGGATATATGTTTCCAAATTTAAACATGTGCAGCAGATAACTACACCATCTTTGTAATAGTAAACCTTTGCTTAGAAATATCATTGGGTCTTATGCATGTAGTTAATAAATCGAATATAAGGCGTACACACAGTTGTCGTAAATGAAGTTTTTAATAATGAATTAATGATGTAAGGTATAAAATATTCGACTGAAGGCGAAATCGAATCCGGGACCATGGCTAATTATGCATCTTTATTACCCACGTTAACAACATTGCTAATGCTTGTGTGCTAAGTTAGTTCAAGAACGAATGTGGATAGTGAATAGTAGGTTAACCGGACATAAACAAACAGGCATTTAAAGCAAATTAATTATAGCAATAAATTCTTAATAAACACAATTAAGGATTTTAATATTATGATTTGCAGAAACTAATAATCCTGAAACAATCAGAATATTGAGGATAAAACACGCCATTCGTAATCCTGATAAATATTTAAAAAAATTAAATAACCTGAACAACCTACTTAACAGTACATACTCATTATTTTTGTGTTTTTCTCAGAATAATTATAAAATTACTTAATTTATATTAAAGTTTGAGAATGGTATGTCTTAGGAAAAGGCTTTCGATTAAACAGATTTATTTTATCGCATATTAAGACCGCAATATAGCAGATTCTTAATGAGATTGGACCGACAGCTCAGATGATCAGACAAGCTGCGGCGAAGGTAGCATTCCCGAGCTTGGTCAGTTATTTTATATATTTTTTCATTAATTAAATGCTACTAAGAACTTAAGCTAAGAATAAAAATAATCGCTTTTTTCATTCAAGTCCTTTATACATGTTTTAACAACAAGTGTTTCATTATGCAAAGCTTCGATTTATTTGACCAATGTAATAATCATTGAATTATAAACAAATAAATTTGTAAATAACGTTTCATTTCTCTGAGTTAATTATTTTATCTATAATATTTTTGACTGTGTTTAAATTATAGAAGATTAAAAAATAACGCGAATACCAAAATCTCCAAACAAGTCAATAATTTTATCCTGAATCAGAAATTATTAACACGTAAATTATTAATTTTGTATTTAATTTTAAACTACCTGCTTTTAATATTTTTGGGAAGAAAATGCACTAGATAAGGGGTAGTAGAAGAATACTAACATTTATATAAAGGTTTTACGAATACCTTATGTACAAGATTATAAATCATATATTTCAACAAAATGATTGTTCGATTTCGTAGAGTACATATTGACTCTTCGACAATTTATTATTGCTTTAAAACTGGGTTTTCTATTTCTCATGTTATAGTAATTTTAATCATCATTTGCATTTTTGGCCACGGATATCTGATTTGTTTTTTGGATTATTTACATTTGTTTGAAAAGTTTTTATATGAATAATACAGAACAGTGTGCACACATATAATGTATATGTCAAAGATTAATGAAAATATAAAATTAACTTTTTGAAAATTTTCTTCTAAAAAATGACAAACCTGGGACTGAATTTGGTACACGTGGGACAACTTTGGATTCACCTATATTCATGAAATACTTTTTTAACGGTTAATTCTATTTTTTTCATAGTGTTTACATAAAGTTACGATTGTGTAATTTACAAACAAACTGGCATTACAGAAACGAGTTTATTGCTAATAATAGGGGAAGTGACGTGTTTCAATTATCAACTCTGGAAGGACAAAACATTTTACAGCGAAACTACGGCAGCTGTTGCCTCTTTCAGACAGCGCAAACTTCCAGTCTTATTTCCTTGGCCACATTTCTGCCGTCGCACTTCGCAATCTAACGCCGACGAAAACTTAATTTAAACTTGTGTATGAATGCCGCGCGGTCGGTTTTACAAGCCTATATAAAGCCCTAAACGCGACGGGGTGAAGCACCCTTATCAGATCAGTTGCAGAAGCGCCATATCAAATTGCACAGCTCACGACCGTAAAAATCTGTTAGCGCCGCGTCTGCGATATCTATGGCTTTCCAAACTGTGTTGTCCCCCGTCTGGATCAAGAAATACTGGCCCATAACGCTGCTCCGAGGTATAGAGTGCTGGGTCATTCTTTACCTTATTCCCTGCAATAACTTAATCGCTCACGACGACGTAGTAACACTTATGTGACTTTATAAGCTTTTATTCAAAAAATAAACCAGAAACATGCAAATACTACCTACACTTTAAATAAAAATTGAGAAAATACTTTTCTTGTACCATTAAAATTAATATAGATAATTTTTATTTATTAAAATACTCTTATCAGTTGACTGAACACAAGTTGAGTTTATAAACAGGCTGATTTGCCAAGGTGTGACTCATAAAAAATATATAATATTCGGAAAGTCACATTACAATTATTTTCAAAAAATATTCTCAAGTCTATATGATTACTTAAAAAATTTATATAATTTTCATAGACATTGTTAAACCGGTTAAAATTAAGTAAACAGAGGATGAAAGGAGTGGTTATAATTTCTCTTTATTCAATTGGACATGATTAACATTGTAATGTGTTAAAGTACGCGAAATGAAGACTCAAGTTCCGGCTCTGTGTCCCCCTCACTTTCTCTTTAGGGCAAAAGGACGACCCTTTTGGCTTAATAGAATAGAAGGATCCTTTCATGGAAAGTGATCACCCCTCGATAATTTGGAAGGGTTTGGCTTCTGGAAGTCGGAAGCTGCGTGCATAATCCGGAATCTCAGATGGCCTCGTAGTGATGTGAAAGACTTGCGATATTTAGGCCCTGCAGCTTAAGTTTCCTGTTGGCTGCAATTGGTAGAGCGCAAGCCAATAGACGCTATTATTAATTGCAGCCGATTGGTGGTCTGAAATACGTGGGAGGACATTATAGGTCCTACCGAGCTTACGTGGGAAAAGAATACGAGACGGAGAGAGAGAGAAGATGGTGAGTGGCCGAAAAGAGCTTATGATTATACTAAATTGTTAGCCACCGAAGAGAAGTCGGCAAGTGCTGACGGAAAACTAAACTGCTGGCCGCCGAAAGGAGAAAAAGGAGTCTCCGCTTTATTTAATTGATCCCGTATATTAAATTAATATTAAAATAATAAATTTAATTTACCCCATACCACCCACTTTTTTTACAACAATTTCAATGCAAACACCCGATTTATGAGTGACAGTCGTGATTACATTCCACTCATGTCACCTTTTCTACAGGGTATAACAGAACTAAGTGCCCAAACTTAAAAGGGGTCAAAACCAGCATTTTTTACTCCTGAAATTTTTATTAGGGAAGCTTTGTTACTGCACAATTTGAGAAAATAAAACTGATAAATAGAGCTTCTCCTGCCATTACTGCCATACCATTACACCAGAATGTATGTATGCATGTGATTTGAAACCATGGATTTCCTGCTCAATATGCGTAGATAATGCGAATTTTTGTTAATAAGCAATATCCTCATAAATGGCAGGACCGACTGCGTGCTTACCAAACCTGACCTGCTTGGATTTTCATGGGCAATATGGGAGCATTTATTTATGCAGAGCATGGTTACTGAATTGTGGATGTAGTGCAGATAATTCGTGGTGTGGCAGGAATCGTCAGCAGAGCTAGGTAATCAATGATCCGACGTTGTTATCTTTGTGTAGTGATAAATGGAAGGTTTCCCTTAAGTAATTTCTTTAATAAATAAAAAAGTACATGATTTATTTATTATAATTTCTTAAGTACATTCATGCATTTGATGGAAACGCTGAGGAAGGTGGCACGCTTTTTTTAATCTATTTCTCAGATTTATTTTCTAAAACCACGCATAACCAAACCGTCTTTGAGAAAAATTCCAATATATAGAAGTATTGTATTAAATACTTTTAGTTTGTGCACTGACTTGTTACACCCTGTATGTAATAAAATGTATAACATTATTTATTGTACGGTATAAATATTTTAAAAAATTGCAAATAGCCTATAGCCCTTTTAAATTAAATAATGTTTATGTCAATTTACGAACAATTACTTTACAATAATTGAAAAAATATTACGATACAAAATGTGAAAATCTTTTTTCCCCAATAAAGTAGAAAAAGTGAAAACAATTTTAATATTTCATAACTGAAAATATGTAAAATAATGTAAAAGACGGTGTCACAACGGAAAAATTAGAAAGTATATGGTTAATAAAAATTTTCGATAATCCGCATTAAAAATTTGTGAGGGCAATTTGAGTGATTTTATAAAATTCATGTTAGGATTCGAAGGGCTAAATTATCAACGAATATTAGACAGTGAAAATGATGAAACGAAAATTTGTTTTGTTTTGTTTCCCAAGATGAGTGAAAATTGCTTATATTACGCAAAGAAAGGTAATTTCGACACATATCCTCTGTGAAGTGAATAAGTGAATTATTTATTGCGGAAGTGTGAACTATTGAAACTGCAATTCTGTCAATATATTTCATATCACGAGTTTTATATTAATATTAGCTTCCTTTTGTCTCCCGTTCCGTTCGTTTTTCGAATTTCTGGGGTTTGGTGGCGATAACCCATTTCAGCTGATGTTCCCGTGTCCATATTCTCCCTTTGCGGTGAAAACAACCGACAGCGCGAAGCAGACGAATTCGCAACACAACCATGCGCCGCGGATTTGAAACCTACTGGGTCCGTGACTAACGGCTCCTTTCGCCGTCATGTTTCCGGACCCATGAATTACAGTATTCGCAACAATGCTGAACCACTCGGCGTTCCCGTTGTTGCAGATTTATGACTGAGGGAGATTCATAGATACCGCAGAATGCACAAATAGTAGTTTAAGTCGCGCGCTACATAATATGTTGCTGGCGCAGGCCTGAGCCTAAGTAATAGCGGCTCCCTCTTCACCCCCTCCCCTTTCTGCTTTCTGAATTCACCCCCAAAATACACAATATAGAAATCACCCCCACCATGGAACCGCACCCCCTCCTGCTGTCTCTCCAGGGTTGCCGCACCATTGAGCTGGCGATAATCGCCGGAGCTTTCTGGAAACTGATCCCTCAACTTCTTTTTGCCAGAAGTGCCAACATTTTTTGCTGTCCCTATACGGAGTATTTTGAAGGGCCCCATTGTAGCACCTAACAATGAAGCCAGCCAGCTTTCTACGACGTCGGAGATATGAGATACAACCACTCTTCGTCTTTCTTTTCGCGAACATGTGACAAGTAAATATCTTCTTTATTCCAACTGACTTCAGGCCGTTCCATGTCACACACAATTATTAGTCCAATCCTTGATATTTCGTTGACTGAACTGCCTCAATTATGTTGGATTAAAGACATTTAAAACTGCAGGAACAAGAGCTGAAGTTAATATTTTATTTATGATTTATTTCGTAGAAAGGAAAACTCTAAATGCAGGTGGAAAGACATTATTACAGATTATAGTGTCCCAATAAATATTTATAAAAAATATTTGAGTAATTGGACACTTCTTTGATAGTAAAACATCGCAGCTTTAAATTTTCTAACACATTAACTTCAGATTAAGCGTAGAGTCCGGAAGGCTGAGGTTTAATATGAAAGCAATACAGTGGTTGAATTTTTATACTGATATTATTTAAATAAATATCAATGTAATAGTTTTCAGACCTAAATTTTGAACTCATCATTGGATTTTTCTAAATATTTCAGAACAAATGAAGAGATTAATCCCTAATAAATTTTGTGTTTTGGCCCTATTAATAACACCTCTTAATAGATGTAATTAAAATCAAGAGTGGAAATTTGATATTATAATTTAAAAATGTGAGAAAAGTAGCAGTTTTCTTTAAAAACGAATAGTAGTGGAATAAATGGACGGGGCAATGTGTACGTTACGGAAAGGGGCGCTCTGTTTTGGTTAAGAACACTGTGAATCAAGTTACATTACATAAAACTGAATTTGACTCTAGTAAACAACTACAAGAAATTTATCAAAATTTTTTGTAAGAATCAATGTAAAGTGCATTTGTGCATAATAGATTAGTAACAAATTGTTTCATGAGACGAATTTCTTGTTTACAAATTACTACTAATAGTATAATTTTTCTGTTTCTTAAATTTTCGCTGTGTTAGGAGAACAATAGGTATTTTTTTTTAAAAAAATTGAATTAATAATACCGTCTCCTAGACGCAAGTAATGTTCAGTATACTTAAAAAAGTTTAAAGGCACTGAATTTTCGTCTCAAACTTTTTAATGAATTTTGGAAGTGCAAATTATTACCTCATATCTTTATGAATGATGGTGGAAACTGAGTAATAATTTAGGTAAATAATTTGAATCACAAAAACTATGAATAAGTGGTAGAGAAATGAAGCTAATAACACTATAACATCGAATGAGGAAACTAAAACAAGACGAGATACAACAGAACATTGATTTTTTTCCCATGATTTTGGACTTGAATCTCGACAATTACTTATTATTCTGCTTCTTTGAGCTCTGTTAAGTGTCTAATTGGCTTTTACTTCGCATAAGAGGAAAATTTCAAATTAGTCGTAGCGGTGTTTACATTGTACTAGTGTCGAACAATTTCGTAATGGTAAGAGCACATCAAAGCGGTTTTCATCTGGCTAATGTGGATTCCCATACCTGCTTTGAGCAACTCTGCTCCATTTAGGTACAGACTGTCAATGCGGTTTCCTTTGAAACGAGCCGACGCAAGGCACAAGACCAATTGCAGAAAATTGCCCCGTGATTGTCTTTACATTTGCTGGCGTAAAATGCATAAACAACAAAAAATATAAAAAAAACGCAAGGGACTTGTTGAAAAGGCAACTGTTACTGAGACATCACTTGGCTTTTCCCCTTCCTTACCAAATGTACCATGGGAAGACTCAACTTTATCATCAGGAAAAATGGAACAGGACTCCCGAGTGTAATTAAGAGTAATTTCGGTGCTCTTGTTTTACCATTAGTACTTTATTTAAATATTTTTACAAGCAAATATTTAATATTATTTTTATTTCTTTCCAACAAACCCCATATAAATAACTGTCCGCAATAGCTGCAAAAAAACGGAATTTGTATAAGGTACACAATATTAAAAGAATCTCTATATATTCAAAGATCTCATATTTATGAGTGTACTGTATTTAGATATTTTCATTATTTTCTGGTTGCATTTGCATACTCGGTTTTATGTTGTGGGAAATATTAATTGCTTATTCTTAAAAGCTAAAATTTAATTCGTCTGTACAACGATTAATAATTTCGTCTATCAATGTCTCTCGTTATTTTATTTGTGGAATTAGTGGAAATATTTCACACAGTAATTAATATTTCCATCTAACTTGAGCTTTTCAAGTTGAACTTTCTCAATGCAACACTCTAAAATAAGATAATTGTAACAAGTGGAACGTCTTTAGTGGCGGACATTTAACTGCATACCTATAATTATTCTCAAATGAAAGTCGTTCTGGCGTTCAGCCAATATGAGCAGAAGAATAGGCAACGGTTTTCACATCGTCTCACCTCCGCGTTAACAATTCCTTATTTCATCTATGCTGCAAAAGGTTGATTGGATGGAGCAAGACGCTGCTTCAGGGTTCAATCGGCTTCAATTTGAACAGGACCATAACTATTTTCACACCTCCAGAAAATCATAAATCGCCAACTGTGAGACGATAAAGAAATTGCAGTAATGATCAGCAGCTTATCAAGTTTTAAGTATTGCATTGCATCAAAAGGTGCGAAGTTAAGAGTCACAATCATTCGCAAAAGCCATTAATTGTCTAGAGCAACAGTCAGTGTAGTCCCTGCAGTGAGCTTGGAATTTCAACACGCCAAGTGCTATTTTTGGCCTTGCAGGATCGAACGACGCGGTGATTTTGGCTCCGAGAGTGTCCAAGTTGAGTGAAAGGAATTCCGAATGCCGCACTCGAAACGATGGACAACACAATGATCATTTCTTCCTGTACATTGGTGATGAGTATAGAATTCCATCATTCATTTTGGCGGTACAGAAAAGTACACTTTAGTGACCTTATGGACCATTTTATTCCATCGCTTTGTTTAGTTCAACACGAATACATGCGATAAAAAATTACTAAGCAGAACATCAAATAAGTCATTATAGTTGTTTTCAAACGAGAACCATTCTGACTTTCAGCGAAAGTGAACAGAGAAATAGACAAAAGTTGACACAAATGGCAAGTCAATATTGAGTGACAAACCTTACTGCAGTGAAGCTGCGTAAATTATCATCTTATAATGTCCCATGAACATAATAGGACGGCTCAAGGTAAAGAAAGATTGTCTTATTGACAAAGGACTCAGAAAGTCATCGGACCCATAGAGGATGTCCATCTTGACTTTGCCCCCAATTTCTCCAAAATTTATTATGGCATTCGAAACCAAACATTTTGTGATTTAATATATTACTCAAATTAAAAACGCCAGTTTTGGTATTTATAAGAAACGAAATATTAACAACTTTTGGAAAGTTGTGTTCTTGAGGCAATTTTTAACAGGACTTAATCTAGACAAATCATCGAAAGTTGCATGCATTCTTTTTTTGTGATTAGATTCCGTTTTTGTTTTGCAACGAAAATTTATTTCAATTAACTTTTATATTTTTACATTCAAGAAGGAAATGTACAGCCTCCTGTTTTGAGATACGTTACTCTACAGTCGAACTTTCCTTCCAATTGTTAATTTTTTAAGCTTCTAGTAAACCCGACATCAAAAATGAAAGAAAGAGCAATTTTTTGCGCTCTTGAATATATAGGTCGTAGAGTCGGATTTATTTAGACCGAAAGCAATAACGGCGGCCTGGAAAGTTGTCCAGGTCCCCAGAGTAGCTCTCCAGCTGCACAAAAGCCGTTGTGAGCAAATGACCTGTTACCGCGGTCCATTGTTTCAGACCGTTGCCGCTCCTACGTGTTGCTGCTGTTTCAACGAAGACAATCGCCGCCCCACCCACGCCTAGACCGCACGAGGCATGTAAACACGCATGTGGGGACAGAAACGCTTTGTTGTCGCAATGAACATCCCCCCATTCTTATTCTCACAGTTCAGCAAATTTTTAATTCGCTGCAGAAATGTTTAACAGTGCAGCACTCTGTGTAAAGGTCAACTTTACGGCGATGTATGGTACGTCCTGGAACACTAAAATTAAAGCTGACTTAACTATTATACTCAAAAATAAGTCTGTGCAACACAGTGATAATCATAATCGCCAAAATTAATAATTATAATCTCACATTGTAATAAAGGAGAAAAAATGAAAAATAGATTGTAATTCATAACTTTGACCATCGTCAAACAATTTACAGATTATCAAAAATTTTAGTTACATTCATACTGTGGCGGATAAGATTCACTCTACTCGTTTATATGTCATTATATTAAGAAACTAACTGCTGAAAAACACTTTGCTGTTCCTTTATGTGACAGAAACAAGATTAGAATACCACGAGTAACTTGAAATATTTTATAAATGTTCATACATTTTACAGTATTTGATGCCAAAATATTTAATTTATTTATTAGGTAAACCAATTATATAATTTTAAAAAATCAAGAGAACTATTTATATTTGCTTGACATTAAGTATAATAAGTTAAGGATCAAATACAGGCAAAATTTTTATTTATTTAAATCGACGCTTCGTAACCACATTTGGGACTTTCTCCGGTAATGATAAATTCTGAAATACTGATTTAAAACTGTCCTTGTAAACAGTCAAGTTTCATTTTTATACACTTGACATCATCAAAATTTAGCTTAACCGAGGAAATCACAAATATGTTAATGAAACGTCGATTTATATCAATTTGCATGTCTGTGTCTGGTCGTTAATTTATTTCCTTTAATTATTGTAAAACAGACGTTATTTTATTTACTTTTCTACTTCTTCTTTCTTTCTATGGCAATCTAGCCCGCATTTGGGCCTTTGCCTACCAGGACTACTGCGGACTGTCATACATGACACATTCTGAATATGGAGTGATACGTGGTCAGCATATCGACTCTCCATCAATCTCACCCGAGTCTCCGTGACCATGACAACACAAACATCCAAGCCCATGCCAGGATTCTAACCCGGGACCTCTGGCGTGTGAAACAGCAACGCTAGCCACTAAACCACAGGAGGTCGGCACTTTCCTGCTTATGGTTAATTAAAACATTAACTACCACAATAGCCGCAATGTTTGTATTCTTAAATAAGCAAGAGATCTTACTCTCAGGGTTTCCAGGGGGGAGGGAGGGGAGGTGTTGAAAGAATGGTAAATTGGGCAGTATATTGTAAGCAAGGTTTATCGTATAGAAAAGTTTATTGCTTGCTAATCTGCCTGTCATTGAAACTTTTGATCTGACTCAGAAACTTCGGACTGCAGTATTTTACGACATTCCTTGACAGTACAAGTTCTCAAAGTAGCTAAAATAATTAATTTAATAATCACTATCCTTCACCACTTCGTCACAATGGCCCTGGCGGAACGCGTTTAAGACCACAATTTTCATTGTTAAGACTCAGAATTTGATAGGATTACATTATTAAATAATAAAAATACTTCTCATTAATGGACCATGCTTCAACTATATCAATAGTACCAATTATCTTCTCAGAACATCCAAGTTTTACGTGTGACCTACGCGGAGCGGCGGAAACGACTATTTGGACAACAATACTGGCGCTGCCGCTCTACTGTCCCTACAGTGACCAATTATGAAATTTCCGCTTTAACAGAATTACAGCAATCAAATTCACTATATATTCCACCGTTTAAACACTACTATACCTTTTAGATATGAAAATAAATCGGGCTTACATTTCCCGTGTTACAATATATAGAGCATATTCATATTCGAGAGAAATTTAAATTAATTTTCAAAAATTATCAACTTGTAGTAAGTCAAGTGAAGTAAATAATAATTTTCAAAAATTTAAACCTATAAATTCTAGATAGTTTTTTCCAATTAACTGTATAGTTGCCGGTGCATTACTTGTCTCAACAATTATATTAGTGGATGGTATCATTAATTTTTATCAAATTCATCCGTCAAGAAGAGAGAAACGTACAGGTTGATCTGTCCATATGTGGCTCGAGAACCTTCTCAACATCGAAATTTTCGCCGTGGCTGGATCATGGAGATAATTGGCGCAGAGCTCACGATCGTTGTATATGGATTCCCTTTGCCCCAGCCTGGTCGAGCTCTAATGACCAATCTGTAAATAATTCCGTACCAGCTTTGTAATTTTAAACTGCTCATTCTAAACAATAAATATACCAGTTGCAGAGTGGAATCCTTTTTTTTAGAAATCAAGAGTCGAGTTCTTTGGAAATTAAAATCTTGCAAGCAGTCTATTTCATTCGTGTCGATCCAGTTTTAATTTTTATGCTTCGAAGAAGAATTTTAAAAGATAAGCTGGAGTTTTATTTTCCGTCGTCTGATTTTAATCCTCGCGGCACCCACTTTGTTTGTATCCCAATGACGAAGGTTTTTCATTATCGCAAGCTTCGTCGGGAATCGCTTTTAGGAGCAGAAGTAAGTTGCCGGCTAAGCTGGTGGGATGGCAACCAATGGGCGACTCATATTGGTCGTCATAGGCCGAAGCGCAAATACGCTGGAGACCTGCGGGGTTGCAATATAAGTTATTCAGGCACAGCAGAGCCAAAGCGCAAACTGCAAAGCGGCGAGGCTTTATGCGCTGCAGCTATACAGACAGCAGCGGGGCTCTCAATTGGAAACGCAATGGACTTAGACCCACTCTGATGGGAATGGTCCCGCCTAATGAATCACTCCAGGGAAGTCTAGGGTTCATTTGTTTTATAAGACGCGCGATCTTATCCTTACAAAGATCCCTTCCCCCACCTGTTAAGATATTACTAATCCCAACCCGGCTGTTCCCATTGGTTGTCCTGAACGAGAAACAGCTTTGACAGACAGAGATGTAATATATTACATCCACGACTACGACGAAATGAATACAACGTTTCTATCTCAAATATGAAATATATAATAATTTTATATCCTAACGTAAAGGAAAAATATTTCCCAATAATTGAATTACGTTAATATTTTCCGGTCTTTCCTGATATTTCAATCCCAAAATGTGTACAAAAATCATAAGAGAACCTTTCCTCTTATTCTGGGTTCGAAGTATGAAGAAACACAAAGTAAAATAGTACATGTCTAAATACAGAAAAATAATAAAAAGACTGTACCAGGGAGATAATTACCTCTAAAGAATAAATACTGCTGTCATAATCAATAATCGTCAATAAAACTTCTGCAAAACATATTTATATATGCTTCTTGCGTAAATTTACCTTTATTACTTTTATAAATTGTTCTTCTTCCGTTTACGTGCTTACTGAGAACTTGTTATGAACCACCCTGGCAGGAAACTGAATGCACAAAGACTGTCATGTGTACAAGCATTCCGAGAATCACTCTAAGAAAAGGAAAGACAGTCGACATTTTTGTCCCGAGTCAACGTGGTGCTTTTCAGTCTTCCATGCTTTGATTATTTCGTACAAAAAAGAAATTCTAAAATGTATTTCGTATCTTTAATTCAAATAAAATTTGAAGAGAGTTTTTTCTATTTGTAAAACCTAGATGTTTTCCTAATTCCGGATGTGAAACCCCCAAAACACATACACGACCTATAAAAGTATCTATAGGTACGAGATTTGTGCTATTCCATGCCTCTTCGGTATTAATACGCGCGCTACAATTTAATTCTCTTTCTACGTATACTTTTTTTTAGGGTAGCAGGCGCCGTAGCATTCACCATTCTGAACTATGCAAAGAAAGGGTTATTGTGGTTTATATTGCGACAATTTCTCAAAATTCAATGAAATATTCAAATTAATTATTGGATTGAACTATATAATTAAATGTCACAGAATTTTTCTGGTTTGATATACACGTGTTAAGCTCCTTGCCTATTATATATTTGAGGCTGGATTAAAATAATCCTTCAAAATTCTTGTCAGCATAATTTACTCAGTCTAAAGAGAGAATAGAACAGGAAAAGTGAGTTTGATATATTGTTTTGGTGAATTTGTGGTGAATAACTACTAGAAGACTAATTCTCAAAAATATTTTTAAATTTGGATTTCATTGAGGCGAATATGAAACCACATACAGAGGAACACTTGATCAGAGAAGTGAATATACCAAAAGGAGAACGTTATTCCGTCAGGTCCTGTAATGGCAAATTTATTGAGCTGAGAATTTAAAAAGTTGGAATTAATACGAAACGATAAGATTTGAGACCCAAAAAGGGATTGGGAGAGTTAAGAAACATGAATATTTCACATTTTCAATAATTCCAAAAGCGAAGGATCTGGAGACGACAACCGCAGGAGCCTCAATCCACGAACTATTAAATTAGGATCGTGAATGAGGTAAAGGTGAGGCATGCGCCATATATTAGTTCAAAACTGTAACAATTCTGAAACCAAAGTGAAACGTCCTGAATAAATCAATTTCTATCACTATTCATAATACAATGTATTGTTAAAATTATGCAGAACACCATTTTCAATAAAATACAGTATTAATGTCCAGATCTATGATTTTAAATGTATTTCTTTTCTAAGAAGAATATTGATTTTTTTACCTTTGATAATTTTTTTCTGTGTGTGATGATTGTCTCCTAAAGCTGCCTGTGCTTAGGAGGTTTTTCATCACTTTCCACGTTTAAGTGTTCGAGAATCGAACCGGTCCCCCGCGTGTTACCCGCATCGGTTAACCAACAAACCACCAAGGGTCTTCTGCAAGCCCTTCTAACCCTTGTGTCTGTGCTTTACACAGTCTTGTAAATTTTTAATTAGAAATACCTATGGAAAATTAATTAATTTCCCCTTTCCCGTTCTACTGGGTGAAATAAAAGTTTTTGTCCATTCTTTTCTTACAACGTATACAATGGTATACGGCATTAAGATAATCAGTTTCAAATGTTTAGAGTGAATGATGTGGTAGTAAGATGACCCTTACGGGCTGCTCTTTCCCTCCCTCTGCTATAATTATATTATTTTTCAATTAATAGGGAGCGTCACTAATATTCCCTTCAGCTGTATGCGGTAGCGGATGTTTTTAGTCTGCATTCATTTTGCTTCTTTAATCCTTGCCAAGAGGGTGCACGTCGATGCACTGTCATTGACGATGACTCACGAGGTTCTAGTGCAGGGCAAATAGCACTATAAAAGCTTCATTTCACATTCTGTATCCACCGACAAGAAGGGCTTTTATTTAGAAGAAAATTTATTGATTTTATAATGGAAGGTCCTGAGCCGAACGCGTCCCTGTGGACATTCATGTATCTTCCACCCTACCCTAAGGGGCGTTGGGGGGAGGATGATATGAAGGGGGGTAGAAGCTGACACCCCTTGCAAACTCCGCTCGTAAAGCATTAATTACGAATTCGGATCCCGCGATATTTCCTCCTATCAGTAATAGTCTTGTGTGTCCGATCATTGCCGCCTGCTGTGACTAATCGCGTATAATTGTAGGTTTGTTTGCAATTTGGCGCCTATCGCGAGGGTCGTTCCCCTCCTTTAAGGGTTCCCTTACTTGGTCCAACCACGTTCGAAAGAATGGAGCAAGCAATGAGGCGTTACACACTTGGAAACCTCAAATTCAGTCATCAGTTTCTTCGGCGATCCATCAAACTTCTGTTTTGGAGGAAGGTTCGCTGACCACAATATGAACGAATAATTTTATTTCTCTTCTCTTTAGCCTTGTATGTGTAACGAACAAGCTGCCCTAGTCTGGTCCAGATATGCCTGGTGGAGGCTGTTCTTTGTTTCGCGGGCAGTCAGATAAAAGTGAGGACATATATTTCGGGGGCCATTACTTCTCCAGCTGGAAGGAAGGAGTAATCCCAACGATGTCCCTGCTGCTCGTCACGTTGGCAGGCGCCATTAACGTCGCCCTTTCCTGCCTCTTACTTTGATTACGGAGCAGTATATACGACCTTTTAAATAAATTAGCTCTGACTCAAGCGTACGTTAACACGTTCTTGATGCCTGCTGATTAAAATGTCCGCACATCGAGTCTCGTAAACTCGGGGAATTAGACGCCTCCCAGTTAATCCATACCGCAATTGCACATTGGCTCAACTTTATAAGTTGCCAGCATTGTCTTAGAAGCCACTAACAATAAACTAACTAATTAGGGTGAGCTTGGTACAAGTTGAGAGATACGTTTTGTAGCTGTGGAATGTGAAAGAAAATACTCTGATGTGACCCAAACTATGACACGTATATAAAGTAAATAATCCGAATGAAATGAAAAATGATAGTGTCGATATTTACGAAATTCACAACCGAATTCAATCTTGGTGAAACGTCTATGTATGTGGTTCCAGATCGACCCTATGAGTTCGAGTACAACGTTTCAATCCAATGACGACTCAATTCCTTGAAAATAAAATATTATCAGGCTTAATTCTTATCAACAATTACCTTCTGAAGAGCTAAATATGTTGTTTTTTACCTTGGAAAGAGTTAAAGTTCTTAAAATTTGGAATAATGTTTGGTACAAAAATGACATTTGAGGCGCGTTCCTACTAATACAGCAATGTAAATTTTGTATTAGAATAAATTATATTAACTATATATTATATAACTAATAACTGTAGAAATATTATATGTAATGTATGTGAAATCAATATTAAAGATCAGATATATAGTATGGTCACCTTTCACTAATAAATTTAACAATAAAATTGAAAGTTCATCATAAACATTTTAGAGTCATATATTACTGAATGAATTTTACAGATCCATTTACGAACCATGATTATAAAGGTACTGATACAGCACTGAAAAACCATTCTATGATGTCTGAACGTTGCTCTAAAAGCTTTTAGATTGATAAATCAAAATTTTCAAATCCTATAACCTCTACGCTGAAAAATGATTTTGCGGGAAATCATTGTAGAACAGATTGGATCTGAAACAATCCTATAGTGAGAATTCTGAATTAGGTTAACGTTTCGATATTAATATGTTTAATTTCAAATTTAAAGCTCCTTAAGATTAATATTTTATTTTTTGAGTGATGTAAGAAATATATTTGACTGCATATTTCAACAAATTTTGCCTTTTGAAGATATATAATTTTGTGAAACTATTTGAATAATACTAAATGGACGAACAAATATACCCATAATATAGCCCATAAAACCTGCCAATATGATAAAAGTTTTAATTACGTGTAATTAAAAATTTTCTTACTTGAATTATTATAATTAATAATGAATACATAACTTTATTAGGAATTATTTTCTCGTTAGTATTGTTTCGGAAGATCTGGTTAATGACGGTGAAATAAATTTGGCTGTAAACTCCAACGAAAAATTTCCGGATCGCATCGAACGAATATCAACCCAGTTATCAGATGTTAGCGATAAAGTTACTTATCTTCGCACTTAACTATTAAATGTAGCGACACACAAGCGCGCTTGGGTAGAAAGAAATTACTGTATCTTCACACTATATCTTTGTGTACATCTTTTCTTTCCAGTGAAAAACAGTAAAATAATTATTTAGCTACGAAAAAAAAACTCAACCTGAAGAATTGTGGAATTTATCACCTCATTCGGTCAGTTTTGGCTTTACAATTATTTTGGTGTCATTTATAAACCAATACACTGCTTTTTATATTTTCACAATTTATACTTTAACGAAAAGCCATCACTTAATAAAGCATTCATGCTCAATATTTAACGAGTAGCTTCAGAGTCAATTTAATGTTTGTTATATAATTAATAATTGATATGTATTTATCAATGATGTGAATTTAGCACAAATACATAAAATATTATAATATCACGGATTTTCAGTAAAGTGTACAGAAAATGAATACGCAAAATTCTATCTCGTTCACGAATAGAACCTAATACCAGACGTTGATACAAACTAATGATTTATTATAACTGAAGATTCATACAATTAAATGAAAATAAAATTTAAAGATCACTTCAGTTACAGACTTAAGTCAGGAATACTGAGTTCGTAGGATATAAAGAAACATTATGAACTAAAACTTTTTGTAGACGAGTTATTTATAATATGCAGCCAGATTTACCAACTTCACTCACACAAATCAAGCATATTTTTAGGCGTCCTTCCCTGCGAGAACTTTAAATTAACCCTGGATTAAAACAAGGTGCAGTTTGCTGGAAACAAATTATGTAGTAGGTGGTACAGCACAATTTCATTCGGGACATACATCAGAGTTTAATTCAGCAGAAGAAGTAGGCCTTCATTTAATCAGCTTGCTGAATATTTACTGCACTCTTATCTCCAGGCTCCATCCCGTAAAACTTCGTACTGTGTAGGTTAGAAATTGTTTCAATTCAGAGATGATAATCAGAATTTTCCAAATGAATAACAAAACTTCTCGTGCGTAAATTAGTTAACGGATTGGCGAATTTAGAGATTTAAGGAATTAAGAGATTGTAGGAAATAAAATTTTTACTTGGTAGTAAGTTTTTATTCGGCATTTTAATTAAAGATTTATGATAGCAATACAATAAACCATTCTAATTAATTGTGCATATTCTCATTGGTACGAGAAATGTGGATAAACTTCTATACTTTATGAAATGATTATGTTCTTAGCCATTCAATATAATTTTGCTTTAAGAAGACCTATTTAGTTGAGGAATTTATTTGGAACTGCCATGAAGGTGTCGTGGAAAAAAATCATACCGACTCATAGAATAAGTTCTGAAACACTTAGAGATGTGCTAATCCAAAAATAAAACGAAATAAATATTTTCGATTTACCTACGGACCAAGAAAATATTCTCGTTAATTTGTAAATAATTGAATGAAATGTCCCGTGAAAAAACTAACTTTCTGAACTGAATAATAGTTCATCTCATAATCCGGTATCATTAATTTTCCGGAGTATTGAGACCATCATTCAACCTGGAAAGTCTTATTCACGAGATTGTTGTTGACCTTGACGTCACAAATTTATCTCGTAAGACGAAGAACTAAACTAACTATCAATTGTGTTAATTTTTAGCTGCAAATATGTTCAGATCACACGCGTTTATAATTATATAGGTGTATTATGGACTATAATTTCTGTTTAAAATATTCACAGACCTATTACTTGTAATGGTAAAACACAGAAAGATGCGGAATTTGGCGGGTTGAGAGACGTTAAAGGTGATTACCGACAGGGCAATAAAACCTAGACTGTTTGGCGCCGGGCTGGTTTTTTAAAAGTTTTTGAGACTTAGCTACATTTGGGTGACAACAGACGCGGTGTTTCACCCATAACATTGATGGAGTGGGGTGAATGGCTCCTCCCAAAAACGAAAGATAAATACTTTTGAATAAAGAGGATAGGTTCCCCTCCACGGAAGGAAATAAAAAAATGGAGTTGGGAAAAGGTGTTAGAAACCGAGGAAGATTGATTTTCTATCAATAAACAGTGGACATTAAAGAGTAAGAAGTTAGAAATGAGCAATTGGATAATGGTGGTTGATAGAGAGAGAGAGAATGATCTGTGAATTGGTCCTTAATTGGTTGATTCAGGGTGGAATTCTTGTTCCTGTGCTTGGCGGCATATAAGGAGGCGGTCAATAAGGAAGCTTAAAGGATTCTGTTTTGATCGGTACATCATTTATTCCTTAGCGGCAGTTTCCAGTTCCTAGTTCTGGCTAAGGACAAAAACGGAAAATACTTTGTTTTTTAAACTTTTTTCTAAATTCCTCGTACGTTTTGCATCTGTATCTCTGTTTCTATGAGAAGGCCCGCAAAGACGATACCTTAATATATCTCATGTGTTTAAATGTTAATTGGTACTAAATTTAATGGTTGTAAATAGTGTATAAAGTATTTATCGTTCATCATAAAAATGCCGGTTTTGTAAATTAAAATTGATTCGATGATTTTATATTTTAAATAAATAAATGTTAAGTTAATGGATTTTCATTTTTATAAAATAATTCTATATTTTAACAAATAAACTTCCTAATAGTCCTTTCATACTGATTTCAAATAAAGTTCTTAAATTTTTTTGTGAAACATACCTAGACTTTATTTATAAAATCTTTACTCAAACTTAATTTTCCCTCTTTATATTATTATTCATAATCCCGTATATAAATAACATCCCTATAGTGGATATGAATCTAAATGTTATTCATTGTTTTGTGATCCATCATGTACTACGTTTATGAATTGTAAATTCCACCCTAAAACGCTAAATTAAATGATCACATTAAAATTCCTAAAAATCGGAGTTCAGCTTATAACGGCACGTCAACAAACTGCTGTAACTCGTAATTCTATATTTGCATGCGAGCTATCACCAGGCTAATACGGATATATTTCACCTTCGAATAGTATTTCATCCAGCCCATTGCACAGCACGGTAATTCTTTTATGTCATTAATAAATATTTTTGTTATACATTTCAGTTCAACGCGCACGTTACTAAATTGAAGCTTTCAGGTGGAAAAATCCGAAAAGTTTGAGCACTTTAGAAGCTTTAAAAATTTTAAGTCGTCCGTTTCGACGGTGAAATTTTGCTTTATTTATGTAGGAAATAGTTTTTCGCAGGGAAGAGATATCGAACAGGTGCACCTTGTGAACTGTAAAGTGTGTCCGATTTCGTGTGGTAGATGCAGGTCACTCGAAGCAGAAATCCGTTTTATTAGCCACAAAGGGCAGCAGACACATGCGGCAGACTCGTGTCATTAGTCAGGCAATATTCGGCTCCCCCTTCAAGATTTATTTCTCTAATTAATTTATCAGGCCCTCCAGCCCCTGGTAATATTACACATTCGCCTGTAACACATCCCCAGGACCTGCTCACCCCTGTCTGCTCTTAAAAGCTCGCTGCCCTCCATAAAACTGACCCTTATCTTCAGAAAACTCACAGATGTTGCGTGCGCAGTAAAACGCAAACTCACCGTGTATCAACTTACAACCTCACGCCAAATGACTTATTTACGGCACGCTTTCTCGTAATGTGATCCTTTGAGCATGCCGACCACTCTGCTATCTCCTTCCGATAGTCGTTCGTTATGTCTATTCATAAAAAGAGTATTTTTGCTCCAAAATGATGTAAAAAATCGAATTACACTCTTAGTCATAAAAAATATAGACTTTTCCGTTGGTACATCTTACAGCGAAAAACAGGCTACATAAATTACTAAATTACCTCCATACAACAATTTTATAACTAAAGCGTTTAGTTCTACACGTCTCTATCGCACTCACTGCTTTGATTATTAAGTAGTTTCACCGTTGTTTTCTGAGACACTACCAGCTCATGTTTATAAACAAATTCCGTTATGCGTCTGTTCGTAATTATTCTCCACCTAAACGGCTTAACCGAAATTCATGGAATTTTTATTGTTGTATTGATGGGGTCACCAGGATGGACCCGGTAGGTGGCGCTGTTGTCGAGATTTAGATATATATATTTTTAAAAATCTCAACCTATTATTTATATACATTATTTTTCTCACATAAAAACATGTAATCCGAAATTCTTAGCCTGACTGTTTTAATAATCTGTGGTATTCGTCTTACGCCTCAATACAAGCGCAATTTCTTTGCGTCGTAGCTTGGCATTGTTTCGACATGCTGATTTCAGATTGCCGAGTTCTAATTTAATTCGTGTGTTCTATTTGCGTTCCTACCGAGTGTATTATTTGTCGATTAATTCGACATTGATAAAATCAAGTAAAGAAATGCAAAAGGTGCATTGTTTGAATTACGATTCATATACTGTTCATTCAACGGAATAACATCTAACCTGTATAAAATATTTTATTTTCTGCGTTCATTTCTGCGATACATAGGGGAAGTGACAAGATAATTTTAAAAAATGTGAAGATCTGATTGTTTAATCACGTGTTGACCAATATACTACAGTAGAATTAAATACTGCAGCGGGCTAATATAAGTGAATCACTGGAAAACGCCGGGCACCTAGCTAGTTAATAATATTTCAATGCCCTCGTCCTTAATTTCAAGCTGCTTCATAACTTGGCTTCTATATGAAGATTCTATAAAAATTAGAAATGGACGAATAGTTTCCGTCTCTGATTCATAACTCATCACTTCCCTTGAAATAAGCTGTCGAGTTCAATGCCACGGACTAGTTGTCAGACTTCATGTGAACCGAATGTTGAATTTTAGTCCCTCCAAGTTTTTAGTCAAACATGCTAATTGCAAATTGTTTTAATAAATCCATTTATTCAAGAATCACACTTAGGTTTTAGAGGAAACGTATATAGAATGAACTAACTGAAGTGCACGGCGTTGCTCGGGTCCGCATAAACAATGTAACAGGAATGTAATTAAAGATACGTTTATTACAGTATTTGAGGGTACACTACATTCATAGATCTGAGGGTAGAGTATATTGATAGTTCTACTCAAATGGTATCATTTTAGCTAGCCTTTAAAATATTTCCCAACAGTCTAAATCTATTTCTGTTACTAAATTCAACCGATTTTCAATCGTAGGTTGTGTAACGGGCAAAAAGTCGTCAAAATGGTTATTTATTACAGAGAGGGGTCACTTTGACCCATTTGGTCTGAGAAGAAAAGGTAATATGACCGAAATTATAAAAAAAAATACAATTGACTATTGGTCATCAGAATTGTTACAAAATCCTGTTTTAGAGCTGCAGGGGTCTTAAGTGTGAGGGGTTCTAAAATTGAGTTTTTCACTGTGTTGCAGCTCAGAGGGTGAGGGTTGGTCCACCAATGTATCTATTGACAGGTATCAGCAAGACAAAGATAGATGGATGGATAGATAGATTTATTTCGTTACATTGGGTTGAGCCCGGTGGCAACATACATTTAATATTCCAATAATGGAATATTAGTTTAAAAAATTGTACTAATATAAACATATAATATACAAATACTTTAACATTAATTTAAGCCTGAATAAATTAAGTTCAACCATGTCCCTAATTCTGTCACTAAATAATTTTACACTATTTCGAAAAGTCGCTAGTATACTTTCAAGCAAATCATTCCAGTCTCTGATTAATTTTGAATGGATGATCACTTCTTTCTACATAAGTCAGTAAAGTAATACGAGTTTTGATATCACTTCGTCTGTATACGCTTTGTACAGTACACAAAGCCTGACCCTCTTTTTTCTAATTGCTAGCGTCTCCAGATTACTCGTGCCTCTATAAATATTTGCTTTTTCTGCCCCATAAGGGTTTACTCGTTTCTTCAAGTTGACATTTTCATTTTTCTCACATATATAACTTCACCTCAGTATATTAAATAAATAAAATCATGGACAGCTTCAAGTCCTGAGGAACACGTCTGCCAAAATTGGTTAAATTCGGACCAGTAGTTTGGAAGTCTATACCTGTGGCATAATGACGGATGCACTGACAGGTTTTTAGCATTAAAGATTTAATTTTTTGCCAAATATATGTAGCATTCTTTTAACATTGTGGACTCGTCGAGTTACGATATGTATGTCTGACACGTCCGTTCCGCATTGAATGTTAACGCGTATCGAGGATATGAGCGTCTTTGGCACGTTATCTAGATACACAGTCGTTGTTTTACTTCTCGGCAGCGATGCGCTCGGTAGATACGGGTGATTGAGCGGGCGCCAGTGCTATCAAATGTACGCATCTACGGCTCCAACTTATGCATAATTAAACTTCCACATGGACTACAAATGTAACGATACCGGGCTTTTACATTTCCATTTCCCCAACCCCAGAGTGCTGGATACCTTTCCTACAGGAAAAATTCGACGATAGGCTTCAACATTACACGGCTATATATTTTTTTCTGTTTCTGAACACTAATGTGCTTAAAAGCTTTTACGTTTTCTGGGTTAGAATGCTTACGAAGCACAGCGCCCGACTCCACTTCAACGTGGCTTAATATGATTAATCCCTAACGGCTTAAAAGAATAAATATAAATTATTGGTAATTACAAATGATTTCTTTAGATGAAGAGGAACGGAACAGATAACTGTACACGCACATTACTGAGAACAATTTGAAACTGATATTTCATATTAAAGCTAAGGTTTAATCAGAGAATATTATCGTGTAACAGGTAGGATAATAGAAATATTTGGACCAGTGAATACACCTGACCAGATCCCTCTTATTCCAGATCAACGCTATCGGTAGATTGAAGTGCATTTTAATATAATTCCATAGTAATCAAATATAATAATCCTCTGGGCCTGAAGAGGTTACATGCGTAGTAGGATCGGAACTGGCAGGTATAGAAATACCCATTTACTGTTGCACGAAAAGATATGAATCCTCAAATTTCGTTCACGGTATTATTACTAGCGTTAAAATTGTGTTTACAAATTTGTACATTTTACTAAATTGATTCTGTTTTCCTTCACCCATTCTGATGTCCTCCCTTCGTTGATGTCGACAGGAGATGAATCCAGAAACTTATTCAGTCTTGTGTCAGTATGTTTATATAGTGATGTGACAGACAGAGTGTACAGTGATTTGAGTTGTTTTCTTTCGAATATTTTTTTTTGGTTTTAACTATTAGATAATATAAAATATTGATAAATAAAACTGCGGTCACATAAATTAGCAAACAAATTTAATTAGAATTTAATTATTATAAATATAAATTTTCATCCAATTTTGTGGATTTCAAGACTTATTGTATTCTGTTACTTATTATGTATGTAATTAATTATGCATAGAGCTGTGTAAAATCATACTTCCTAATAACGAAGACTAAATCTACATAACTAGATCATATTATAGACCTACTGGGGTTGAAGGATATAGATAGAGACGTAATTTGTACATAAATTCACTGCAATTATTTGTCACATCCCAGAAATAAAATTATAAGATTTGGCAAGTGCCACGACAATTTTTTAATGAAAAACTATTTTGATATATATCTAATTGTCTAAGAGAATGAAATATTTAAGAATGTTAAATTAAACGACCTTATATACGCACTGAAGACAGAATTATTATTCATTTACGCAGTTTTAGCCTTATAGTTAGTACTTTATCAGATTTATAAAATTCTTCCATCGGTATAGACCATGTCGAAAAATTTTATAAATGAACTCCTGTTTATGTTCAATATTAATTTTTAATTAAATACTTGAAAATCGTAAAAACCCGAAGAAAATTATTTGAGCTTGATGATATAACAAATTTGAGGACGAAACGTGGTAGTTGAATAAAATTTCTGTTTCGTGTGTTCATTTGAACCTTAAAATTATCGTTAAGTATTTTATATTAAAATGTGATGTATTTTTTGTTATTAAATATAGTACCACAGAATACATTTTTTTGCTCTACTGTTTGTATTTTTTTGTGTGTACTGTATTTAAGTTTTATACATTAAATTGTTTGTGAACAGATGACTGCTTCTATTAAAATAACTTGAATATTTGATAAAAACAGAACTCTTATTTCAGGTTCAATAATTTATTTGGCAACACAATTCCAAGAGTCAGATCTTTCTGTCACGAACACAGTAACAATATGAAATTACAAGTTAAAGTCTGTAAAAACGTAAAACAGCGTTGTCACGTTAGATGAGGTTAATTGAAACTTTTTATAAAAATATAAGAATAAGATCAGATAAATTGGCCTCTGCGAACTTGAAACCTCCTGTTGATTTCTAAATTCTTCAGAGGAATATACGGGTTTAATTTGTATTGTTATCAATACTGATAATCAGTATTTCAATATTAAAATCTTAATTATTGTATATACTGACATTTTAATAGGTGTATTTGTTTGCTCTTAATATTTTAAACAGTCCTTTGCGTGAAGGTATCTGATATATAAGGCAGACGAACCCTCTCTTAAAGAGTTAAATGTTGACTTTCCCAGATAATTATATCAGTATGGATACAAAGTGAACTATGTGAGCGTAATTTATTAATACGTGTATTAATATTCATTATTTTATCCGATTGTTTCATGTTTGGTTGATTAATGAACTGTCCGCAAAGTATTACATCGGTCGACTTTCTTATCATTTAAGAATTTGTAATTATTTCGTTATATTAGAACTGTTTTTGTTTGAATTACTTTTGTGAATGCCGAGCGTCAGAAACTTTAGAAGCATTTACCGAATTGCTCTAGTTGAGATGTGTTCCCCTTTCACCCGAGGTACAATTAGTAAACACGGCCTTTCGCCTCCCCAGATATCACGAAAGATTCCTCCTTCCCACCGTGCCACAAAATATTTCGGCGCAAGTTTGTGCGGAACAAAGGCTTGGCGCAGATATGGAAACAATGCGCCTTTCCCTTTCACCCTCGCTTCTGTCAGGGAATACGTCCGCGTGTGGGGTGCGCTATATCTCGACAGCTCACAGCGTCTCTATCGACAGCCAAACCTCGGTAAACACAGCTGATAGCTTGTCAAATACCAGATATGACATTCCCAACAATAGACTGACAAGTTCCGAGTTATGCCATTGATTGTTTCTGCCCAAAGAAGTTGCTTCAAGATAAAATGCAACGAGGACTCTTCAGTTGAAAATTATGCTACAGCCACTTTAGAGTGTCTGGCAAGTATATTAACAGCCAATGAAGAACGTTACTCTCCTTAAAATCTATTATTTGCATACCTGACTGAGCGTTTTCTATTTCTATTGTCTACAATTGCCATAGACGGGATTCAAGGATCTTGTGTATCATTCAACGCCACATCGATACATTCTACCGAGCATATTTTTCCACGAGCATAAAGCTAGTTGTTATTGTTTAAACGGAAAATTTAGCAAATATAGTCTTTGCTAGTTTTATAATTCAGAGAATGAGAGCAGAGATATAGATTACCAGAGGACAAGAAGCGAGGAAAATGTAAGGTCACGAGATTATAAAATGCCCGACTCATGATCAGAGCAAACAATAATTTTTAAAACTGCTTCGAACTATTTATTGAGAAAGTGTTGAGAAGGTTATACAGTTTTCTAATCATAATTTGAGGATCAGAGGCGAAATGATTTCGGAAGAGCTTTCTTGATAGAGCTTTGAGGGGCAGTTCAAAAGAGTTCTGTAAAAGTTTAACAGAGTTGATGTGCAGCTGACGGGAAGGGAGAAAACCGAAGTCCACCCACTGAGCAAGTGTTTGCTCAACTTACAAGCTGCTTTCCCAGAAAATCACCCACCCAGGTCACTACGGAGATCGACGAGTATCAGGGAAAAAAACGAAAAGAGGAAGTCTAAAAAAGTATGTACATTTGAACCAATTTGTTTAATAAGAGCGTTATTCTTATTTACGGTCCTTAGATATCAGTAAATATTTTCGTATAGTATAATCCCAGAATCTCCAGAATGTCTTGTTTACATACAATTATTTAATAAATGAAATGATAAAATGTTAAATTACAATTTCTTATAAACAGTTCGGAAGCCCGTTTGCTTCGGGGGCTGCTTAAAGAAAATTATGGTAATATCCCTAAGTAAAAAAATATTATTCTGCTACTTTATAATCATCAAACGTCAGAAGTTTGTTTAAAGGCTAATTGAAAGACACCCAGCACATTAGAGAGGTATACGTAACCTGTATCAGTCGTGTTAATAATTTTAATGATATATTTCTGTAAAGTATAGCGTTTTTAAGTATATTAATTTAGATTGAAATGGATATCGCAAAGAATATAAATGGCTGAAAACACTGTGTTGATGTTAGTGCTTAGTTTAAATGAATGCATCCATAATGCCGCTTTTCTAACCCTTGCAGGTACAATCCGCCAGTGTAGTTCAGTTTCTGATAAGAACATGCATGCATATGACAATTCTGTTAAATGATTAAAACTAACGAAAAATAATTACGAAATATGCTAATATCGAAGTATACAGAAAAAAATACAAAGTTAACGACAGTAAATAGCACACAAGGAAACGATAAATATCAATCACAAAGTGAGACCATAATTGGTATCAAGATAGTTTTAAACATTTATATTTGGGATTGTATTATTTAAGCCATGTTTTTAAAGAACGATTGATTTGTCCAATATAGCACTTCGCGCCGCTCAGACTGTACACGTGTTTTTTATGCTATTAAACCCACGTGTCCTGTTTTTAAAGAGTATCGGGTTGGTATTGTGATGATTTTTGTTCTTTACAATGTTAACGTTACGCCAAGGAAAAGTTAATATTCAGTTTAGCGAGATTCATGTTTCCTCTTACCAGTACCATGCCACATTATTGAAGAAAATTTGTGCTTCCTGTATTGCTGGAAGTAAAACGATCCAAAGTTTTGGACGAGTCTCGTGGAGCCGTATTAGGCAAGACACACAAGAGTCTCACTAGTCGGCTTAAGCATCACTGTAAAACTTCCGTTAAGCTAATGCCAAAGAAGTTTTAAGGAGGTACGTAATTTCCTTCAAAGGCGTAGAATCGTTTAACTCCACGTTTCATGACGCATCATTACGAAACGCAAACTTAACTCGGGATAACTTCAATTATGCTACAGAAGATGCACGAGAGACTCAGCCGAGAAAGACGATAGGTTTTAGCAATATTACTGCCAGAAGAATGCGGATGAATATTTAGTGCATCACGAGGCTCAGAAAAACTTGCATTTTTAACGGTGTCGTGTACCTTAGAAAGGACCACATTAAGCATTTAAGTAATAATTTCCTTGGCGGTCACACTTTCACGATTAAGACAATTGAAAACTACAAAGACGAAATGACATGCTGACTCATAATGTTTCAAATGAAACATGAGATAATTAAATGTTGGAGAGCTTCATTTTTTTAATTAATTAAAATAAGAAGGGGTATACGAAAATATATTGTGACTGATAAAATTTAATTTCACATTATTTGAGGTAAATAGTCAAATTTATAAAAAATAAAACAACAAAGAATAGATTTTCGAGCCACATACATATGTATGGTTCTTTCGTATAT
Source organism: Eucriotettix oculatus (assembly GCA_034510155.1). NCBI lineage: Eukaryota > Metazoa > Arthropoda > Insecta > Orthoptera > Tetrigidae > Eucriotettix > Eucriotettix oculatus. Next base: position 53,781,578 of record CM067381.1, read on the forward strand.
TTAAAATTCTAGAAAGTTCATTAGTAGATGGAGTGAAAATAACGAATCGTTTGAACCACACGTGAACCGTAAACGTTATAGCATTTGGGATTTATTTAATATAAATAATGTAAACTGCACTTGTTGCGAAGACAAGTAGATGAAGTGTGTGAAGTCAGTCTGAGCCGTAAAACCTTAGCCAAATGCCGATATATATTAAATATTATGCTGGGTAACTTCATGTTGTTTGCTTTTTATATTCTCGGAACTACACGTCTCAAATAATAGATCGCTAATAAAATCTACGAGGTAAAAAAGCTCGATTCGAAGCACGCGTCGAGTCTCCTTTAATAAAGCCTGCTGCACGCTATACATAATCATAACACAATTACGGCGGCGTGACTGTGCATCTTCATCTTTAATGATGCTTTCTTCAACTTCCAGTAAACCCACCTCGAGGTGACACGGGACCAATTAAACGACACCCTAGCATTTGAGGTACGAGTTCCTGGCAATGAGATTGAAGACCTCTACTTTCGTGAATATTTGTAGCGCTATTAATAGAGGGAAACTAGAAAGGATGTTAATCAACTATATGGTGACTGTAGGAAGCTAGTAAATGAAGAGAGAGAACTTTCTGTTAGATGAAACCACAGACACGACTGCCCGACGGCTACTACGGCGACTGAATATTCAAAACTGTTTTATATATTAAAAGGGATGCATGTTTGTATATTTGTGTTTCATATAAATTTAAACTCGTGGAGCAACTTTGATCAAAATTGGCACATGTGTTCCAGGTCATGAAACAAACGCCTGTGGGGACTACCACCACTTGGCGCAGGAGAAGAGGGGTGAAATTCATTAAACGTGCATAAATTGTCAATGATAGCGATTAATAAATATAATTTCTAGTCAATGAGGTTGAGGGTTTCCTTCTGTGTGTGTTGTGTTTAATTTAAACAGCTTTCGGCGTGTGGTGGTGATGGAGGGGAATAATGCGAAAGTAACAGAGATTGGTGTCAAATCCTGGGTTTTGGAAGTCGCTGAGTTTAATTTTGTTTTTAACAAGTAGCTCATTTTTAAATAAACTATAAAACGGCAATTATTATCATTGAATGAAGAGATTTCGGAGACTTTTATCGAACCAGTCAACGTTTAATTTTAACCCCAAATGGTAATTATGGGAATACCGTAGCCATGGGAAACGAATTGCTTTACTTAAAAATAATTCAAAATCAGTCGTGAATAGAGTCTATTTTGTGGTTATCAATAACTGTTGAGTACTTTTCAGACATTCACAATTAGGATGAAGTCGTAGGTTACCCACTAGGTTTATGTTACGGGTAGTGAAATAATTATCATAGGTAAAATATAAAAATTGTTTTCAATTGAGGGTTATGGAAGACACTGTTTTTAATTTTGACATTCAACGTGCATAGTAAGTTGCAGTTAAGCTCCTAGGAGTGGGACGGGCGGATGTGGGGAGAGCGGTGGGGGGATGTAGGAAGTTATAATAGTACCATACATATCTTTATACATTATGATTTACCTTAAATGCTTCTCTGGGCTAATGTAAATAAATACTCAGACAACGCCGAGCAATATGATTGTTACAAATAAATACTCATTAATAGAACGTCACTTCAATTGTAATAGTTTTTATTATATATAAATGTACACAACTACGTCTTTGTGGATGTTTTCATATTGAAAAATAATTAAATAATGGTTTCAATATTAAAATAGTTCCTTACTTTAGTTTGTATTAATAAATTACATAATCTACGTTTGTGAAACAAGTCTTTAAATAAATATAATTTATATAAATAGAGCGTTTTTTAAATTTTCTATAATTGACACAGAATAACATAACATAAAATATGACTTTTCTTTAATATAGAATTTTGAATGTTAATAACAAAGGATAATAATAATAATACTTGCTATTGATCGAGTCGTTGTGAGAAATGAACATTTGCAGAAGATGCTGGGGGTTTAACAAAATTCAACGTGATGCCATATCTTCACGGAAAAATTATTTCCTTTCAACACTACTAAAAATAAAATAAAATGACCTGTGAAAGTCACTCGTAAGTAATGCTCATGTTCGGTTGTTAGTAATGCGCAACGATTCTGCTTAATGTTCTTAAAATAAGGAGCGGAAAAGTAACAGAAATAATATATTTGTGTGAACTCTGCTAAGTATCCCTTTTTCCATAATTTGGCACCGTATTATATATATTACCAGGGATCTTGCCAAAATTCGCCCGGGCCAACAAACATCGACAATTTATTTCTAAAAATGGGGAAAAAGGGTTTTGTAAGTTTCTCTTAACCATGAACATTCCGAAAATATGGAGTTGATATGATTGTTCATTATTATTACACAAGACAGAATTTTTTTTCTGCATGAAGTAAAACAAAAATATAATGAGTGAAGCCGCGACTAACAGAAATATATTATTACGTAAAATGATGAAAAAACAAACCTTAGGAGGGATCTAGGTTTTTTATCGTACTACGTAAATTTCTTAACTATTTCAGTTCAATGCTGACGACCTTTGTAAACCCATGATACAAATCTAAGATTCAACGATTTTAGATATATTAGAAAATGGAGTGTCACCCAGGTCAAATGAAGCTTAAGCCATGACGTTTCGATGGTGTACTCTGCCATCGTTCTCAAGTGAAAGTGCCGTCCCAAGAACTGTTTATCCAGAATAAACTCCGGGAAAATCTTCGTTATTTATTAAGATTTTAATTAAGAACTAGTCATGCCTGTGACTTAAGTTCGTGAAAAATAGATCTTTTTATTCTGCCCTAAAATGAAAGTACAGTATCATTTAATTATGATCGCTTCACGACAAACATAACTCGCAGTTGGTTTTGAACAGGTCCCGCTTTCACACGTTTGCAGTAATAGATGGAGTGAGAATACTTGTCCCCCCTCTCTCTCTTATGCTGCCAAAATTACGATTAGAATAACACAGTAAGTGGGACAAAATTATAGGAACGCCTAATAGGACTTAAAACTCGCAGTTGGTTTTCACGTAACCTTTCGCGCCGTAATTCAATGGGTTTATAAATTTTTACAAACATATCTTCTGAACTCTTCTATATATTAAAATAAAATACACGTGGAAATTTAAGGTTTTTGGAGACTTCGACGCGCGTGAACGAGGAAACCTTCACATAGAATTAATATTTATATTATAATAATATCATTATCGAGATGAAATATGCACGTATACTTAAGTTAAAGTTTCTGTTTTTAAACCCTCAAATTTCCATTGAAATCCGTTGAGCCGTTTTGGAGCCTATCCAAGACAAACATACGGAAAAACAGACAGAAAGACAGTTCAATTTTATTTCAGTATAGAAGTATATTATTTAATTATTTTATACCGTAACTGAAATATTATTTTTCATGGTGAATCATCAATTTTATCAATAATTTTAGTATTTTGTTGTATTTGATTTTTAAGAAAAAGTGTTTTATAGAAGAACGTTAAGAAAAATATTTTATCTCACTAATATTCTGCGTTATTGAGATCCAACCGTGTTATTAATAAAATTATTCCACAGAGTACGTTTTGCAAATTCTAAATCAGAGAAAAAGAATTACATAAAATAACATATGCGTGAGATTGTCATTTGAACAGTTTTCGTTGCGTTTTAGTTAAAAAAATTATTTTGAAAATATTAACGTTGAGTGACAAGATGTACAATTATTTCAACATTTTACCGGTCAGTTTTTACTTTGCGATGCAAGTAGAGAGTTTTGTGACATTGAAGCGTCCTTCCGAAAGGCCAGTTTGATGTCATTATAAACCGTAATTAGAATGTGCAAATTGGAAAAGCGCTTGTCAGCCTTGCAAAGTTCCATTTAACTTGGGTGGTAAACAATTACATATCGGAAAGGCAAACTTGGACAATCTGTCTGTATAAATTTACTCAGTGACTTCATTAGCCGGCCGCCCTAATGTGACGGACGAGTAAGGCTTCAAAACAAAAGATTCGCCTTAATATATACATGCAAAAAAGTTGATTCAGTTCGTTATTATTAATGGAATGGGTCCGCTGGCGGAAAATTACATATTTCAGACAGGAATGGAGATCGCTGCTTGAACAAATAACAATGTAGTTGGTGTGTTGTAATGTTGCAGCGTATCCGAACAAAGCGAGTTCTGGTATTATGTAATTTGTTAACATTTTTTGCTGTCTCAAAAGCCATGAATCTCTCCTGGCTCAATGAAAATATTCCTTTTGACTTTTATCTAGTATCAATATAAAGCTTAATGTCTCACAATAAACTAACACCAATCCTTTGATCGTAGAATCCAACGACATACAACTTGGACTGTAACGGAAGAAAAGATGATTTAAATTTCCTTTAACTCTTTAAATATGTTTTGAAATGGAAGTGAAGTCTTACCTAAAAAATTAAAGCAACGTACAAACCAAATGAAGCTTAAATAAACGGACTTCCAATGAAATGAATGTAAACCACGGACAATAATTTTCTAAACACGAAGAAAAATACCCAACCAAATGTGTTGAGAAGGTCGACCTATACCTGTACCCTACTAAACGTTGTCCCCTCCCAGATATGAGGGAAATAAAATTTTACTGTTTACCCTTCACTCAATATTTTATGAATTGCATACACGTTATGAGGAGTAAAAGTATACAACCCGGAGGTTATTTCTCCGCGGAAGGTTCGGTACTATTGGATTTCTCCGTCTAGAATTTAATAACGAGAAAGCGGTTAATCACTGAAAAGTTTTTGCATTGTTTGTCGAAAGCCTGGTTCATAAAAGCGAGTTAGACGCTACACGCAACATGTTACAGAATTATAAAATCTTCATATAAATTCAGACACGCCAACAACGCCAAGAATTAAGAATTATTTTTAAACTAAGCTAACACGGGATCACGAAGGTGTCCTATAAGGGTTATAGACATCGAAACAACGGTTATAATGCCACCCCATGCAGGAAACGTGATAATTAAGATTTAGAGTTATTGGAATTTCAATTAGTTCTCGGTGACACAAATTAACAAATACTTATGAGTACAAAATAAAATATAATCAATTTAGAATGACCGGAGACTTCAGAATTATTGGGAAATGTACTAACGTGAGGCATAAAAAATGCTAATTTTGAATTTGTTTGTTTTATTGCATTTCAATAATAATAAATATCTGCCCTATTATTTCAGAAAATAATTTGTGAAACTAGTAAAGCATAAATGCACAAGTTGCTTACTCTTCATCGGTACACTTTCTTTTCCAACAAAACGTAAAAAATACATAAATTGCCTAGTATGCTGGGTGTTTTTTTAAAATAAACTCATTTGACATGAATGTTTAATAATAATGAATATATAAAATATTGTTAGTTTTATAATTAAAAGAAAATAAAGAAAGTTTTTTACATAACTCACAGGTGCTCAGAGACGCACGGTATATATCTATGCGGTATTTGAATCTTTTGTGGATATGGAAAAGGGAATGCTGCGACTTTACACCAAACTCATCTGCCGTCAATCGGAATTTTTGTGAGGCAATTACTCGACCTACCTGATGTAGGTTTTCTAGGGTATTCCCTACATCCCTTTTAGATGAATTACCTGGTAGGTTTCTTAAAATATAGCCCGGAGGCCCAAATCAACCATTGCTCTACCTTCCGATTTTAAATTACATTCCTACGTTTTTAAACGGAAGCTACCTGTTACCTGTAGACAGTTACCGAAAAAAAAGTCCAAGCTCTTGCAAGAAAATTCTCATTTACTGTTTCCACGGCTGTTGTTATGCGGTTCCACAGGTTTACTAATGTTGTTTAAAGTAGTTGTTGTGGTATTTAGTCCTAAGAGTGGTTTGATGCAACCCTCCATGCTGACCTATCTTGCGCAAGCCCTGTCATTTCCGCCCAACTACCACATCTTCTCTAATCTGCTTAGCGTATTCCTTCTTTGGCCTCCATATTCTTTACTTACCCCAAAAACTTCCCTCTAATGCTCATTTTGCAAAACCCTCATGTCTTAAAACCTGGTCTATTAATCTATCCTATCTCTTGGTGCTCCATATTGCTGGTCCTTCCCCTATTCTGTTTACAACTTCCTCGTTAGTGATTCTATCCGCCCATCTGCTTCCCAGAATTCTCCTATAGCACCACATATCAAAGGATTCTATTCTAATAAGTAAACACACATGAACTGTGACCTTTTTAAATTCGCAGAAGGGAAAGACAACATCAGTGATGACCGGTACACTAGGAGCTGTGTATTACATGCTAAATATTTTTGCCCAGTACGGCCGATGCATGGTCAAGGAAGACTGTCTTTCAGTAAACGTGTTTTAGACTTATTATTCAATCCATTAATCGTCTGTCGAGGAAAAAGGACACTTCAAATATAAGATTACAAGAAATGAATAAAATTTTACGAATATATAGTTGAAATTAAATAATTCCAGTTTACAAAAATGACCATATATTTCTTATTACTAAATAATAAAAAGATATATTAGAAGTGTTTATCTATTTCACCGTGCAGGGAGAACGGCTCGTGAAATTGGAAAAAATAGTTATAGAATTTGAAACAACGTTAAAGATGTCAACGTAACAGTAATTAGAGAAATGCTAACAATATTAACATCCAATTTCCATTGGACGGAGAAGCAGCATTAAATCTCGCGTCGATTCCAGTCGAATAAATTAAAAGCTAAATAATTATGAATTTTTTAGATCGGAAGTTTATTTATAAATTTGTCGTGTATTTATAAATTTAAGGTTGATTATTTGGATGCTATCATAAAAAGGGGATAGTTTTCTGACATGAGACAGGATATATTATGACCAAGCTAACAAGGTCCTTTGGCTTTCCGCTGCAAATGGTGTAGCGTATATTGACAGGGCCTCGGCCAAGACTTTAATGAATTCTCGGCCTTAGTCTAGTCTGAGCCAAGGCGGGAGAATACTGTCCCTGGACACCCAATCTGCAGCCGTTGTAAAGACCTGAACTATAACACTGCAGCCATGTAACCACATTTTAATTCCTACAAGAAGCCTAGGGATTAACATCACAAACAATAAAAGAAACAAAAACACAACAAAGTAGACTAGGAAAGACTCGTACTGTTTAATTAAAGAAATTATACTACTTACAATACAGTTTCGTATAATTTAACCAACGGTTCTGATGGACATTAACATTATTATAAATATTATTTACAGAAATATTGATTCCGAATTAAATGTGTTTTAAACTTCAAAAGTTTTTATACTAACTATAAATTACATGTAATAAGAGGAAAAACATTTTACACTCCAAATTGTGAAATAAGATAGTGAAAAAGGGATACCTTATCCAGTAAGAATGAAATAAATTAATAGTTATAGTTGTGAGAAGTTTTTTTATGTTCTTTAAAACGCATTAAATATTCCTAAATCATTAATCTAGTACAAGTATTTATTGAAGTGAGAAAAACACAGGGGCTGGCTAAATAATTAAATATTACTGATTTCAAAGAGTTTCATTGCTGTTAATGGTGCAGTTGGAAAGAAAATTATGAATTGAAACATATTTAAAAATGCTAAATAATAATTCATTCTTTTCTAAGAATTTATTTTTGAGAAACACAAGTTATACACGTTGTGGCAACATTGCTGCATTTAATTTTGAACAAATCTGCATTTGGGTAACGCCTTTGAGTATATCACCGGCTACTCTAACCTAGTTCATGCATTATTCATTAAAAGGCTCTTAGATGCTGCAGTCCACCTAAATTTATTTACGATGTCGGAATCGTTACACACAAATGTCCTTTAATCTGAATTAAAAAGTTCAGTTTCTAGAACAATGAAAAACGGGGCTGTACATCTTAATAATAAACTATAAATGATTTTTAATATTATAATTAATCCTTATATGTAAAATTCCGGTGTGGGTTTGTTCGTATTTCTTCTCCTCCTAAATTGCTTGACTGGTTTTGATGATTTTCTGTTTAGTATTTATGGAGTCACCCGGAAGGTTTTGACAAAGTTGGAGCCGATAGGTGACGCCTTTGTGAAAATAAAGATTTTTATGAAATTTTTTCACCAAATTTATTTATTTTTAATATTTTTGATTTTTCCAATAACAAAGACATGTAATTTCACATTTTTTTGCTTGACCGTTCGGATAATTTGTGGAATTTAATTTCACACAATAATATATCCGCAAGTTCGCTGTTTCGTAGCTCGGCATTGTTTTGACGTTTCAATTTCAGATTGCTTGTTCCGGATATATTCCATGTGTTGCAATTGCATGCATACCGAGTGAATTATTTATGGATAATTTCGGCATGGAGCAAATTAAGTCTGTTTGAAATAATATTTTGTGCTCATGTGAATTGTTTTAATTACGATTTATACACATGTTCATTCGGCGACATTCCATCTAACCTCCTAGAAACATTACGTTAGGCATTTGCAAAGACCATAAATAAAGTGCACGGCCAGACATTGTCTGTATGTGGATTGAATCTGACATAACCATTTTTGTCACAAGGAAAAATATACAGTGCCTGTTTGCAGGTCGGAAGACAGTCAGACCTATACTTTTTTACATCAGAATTACATTAGAATTAAGAATAATTCATTTCAAAAATTATTATTAATTACGTTACGTCTCTGAGCTCAGCAATATTCATTATTTATATTTAAGATATCCACTTTTTTAATTTTGTTCTTCGTTATCTAATAACAATAATATATTTGAGGTATTTTAATTATACTAAATAAAATATTCTTATTGAAGAAATATATTTTTGTAGTAAGGTGTGTGGCAGGAAAACGTCAGTCTACCGGGTTTCCTAGTAATTAAATAGATTTTTTGAAACTACATTTTGTTTACTGTATACGTTGACACTCAAGTCGTATACGTCATTTACAGAAATGAACTTAAACTTTGATGCTGTTTAATGTCGATATTCCAAAGTTAAAAATTATAATTATTGTAGCTTACTGTCGGTGTTCGAAGTTTCGTACATTAATATTAGGGTTTTAAATAGTTCCATGCACACAAATTATGTCCTATACATGTCTTAATTGTCTTCGTAAATAGAACTCATATTCTACGTTTAATTTGTCTGTTTTAAATGCTTACAGAAACAGAACGAAAAATACAATCTTAGTAATGATTGCGCTATTTTACGAAAAACTAAAACTGGGAACTCCTCACGCACTGTATTGCTAATCAGCCTACAAAGTTACCCCATGCTTTACAGACAGACCTGGCCAGGTCATTCAATAATGGTTCATTAGTCCGAAATTAACCTTTTATATTTCATTAAATAATGCATTTGAGGCATTCAAAATACGAAATTGTTACAAATGACTTTTCACATTATACGGTTAATTGTAAACGTGATATTTGCAACGCACATAAAATATTTACAATATGCCTTATTACTTCTGTGAATGTACTTTGAAGCTTTATTATATTTTGTATGTGAATTGTACTGTGTACCTATCCTTTGTGTGCGTAAGCGAGGTACATTTTGTATTACATTGCAAAAAAGAAGGGTAGCGATTAGATTAAAATAAACTCGATTTTATTATGTTTATTTTTTAATGCAAGCTTATACTAAAACTCGTATCGGAATTTTATTCAATTACATATTTTGTTGTATAAAAATGTGCTAATGGGAAAGGACAGTAAATAGAGATTTTGCGGTCGCAATAGTATTTGAATCCGATATGATTAACTTGATACGGCCTTTTGTGGTCAATTAACAGGAGTAAATAGTATAATGGAGCTCAGATTTTTATATTTCAAACTTTTATTGTTCAACATGTTTTATAAATAACATTTTTCTAATGAAGATTCAGTTTTAAATTATTCTCTGGTTATCATTTTTGAAATTTGAATCATATATACAATTATAAAAGTTATGGATGCTTACATAGTTGAGTCGAAGAATGTGAAATAAAAATTAAATTAAATATCTTGAATGTCGGAGAGTATTTCGTGTGTTTATTAAATACTTTATTTCAAGTAATAGAACAGATAGTAATTTTATGAAACACTGGGCACGAGACTGAATCTCGTTGACATTTAATGAACCTAGTTCCTCGTGGAAGTAAATCATGCGTAGTACGTGAAACACATGAACTCGACTTGAGGCTATAATACTCCTCCGAAGTTTACGCTTTCCGAAATTTGTTGACGTTCTGGCTTGGAGCCAATACGAACACAATATCCGCTTGCCAAGCCGCATAAACATTTCATTATCTGATGGCAACACCGACACCTGTTTGAATGTCAGTCCAATCAATCAGCGCGTCCGAAGGTCTGAAGGAAGTTATCCCGCGCGCCGCACCATTCAAATTAAACTTTGACACCTCATTAACGGGGCTGAGCTCGTGATGGATGTTACTACTTTAATGCCTTCCTCCTACGTACGAATTAGATTTATGGTCAATTATGCTATTAAATACACTGTAAAAGAAGATTACTCGGCAAAAGCGCCGAACCCTTTAATGGAAGTCCCGTTGGCTTCTCTAGAAACTAAGCCTCAGGTGAACTTCCAAGACGGTAAAAAAAGTCCAATTAAGGAAGACGCTGCTTCCGTTATCTTCTCACTTTTACACGAGCTATTGAACTAGTCCATAAACCACAGTCTTCACGTTGAATCGTGCTAACAATCAACAAAAAGATTGTACAGTCTATTCATAAAATTCTGGTAGCATTAGCCTACTAAATACATTACATTCAATTCATAACCATTTTTACTAACAACTACTATGTAATTTACGGTTGTAAAGTGGATCGAAGAACAAATAAATGTTTACTTATTTCTATTCTTCTGTATTCCTAGCTAGGTGTCCGGCGAAACTCATATTTCATTAATAACCTCTTGGTCAACGCGTGATAAAACCAGTATCAACAGCGTCGCATTCTCTAATTTTACATTTTCATACGCCTAAGCCAGTGGAGTTTTAATTTCATCCTAACTGGCGTGATGCCTGATATGAAGTAACTTAGGGGGAATACGAAGGTTCCTTCTTTTCAATGTTTAAAAAGTGACTCTTGGGTTACTTTTCCTCGAATACCGTTACAGACACAGCAAAGAAATTTTCACATCTTTTGTCACCTTATGTGCTGCGTGTAAAAATAAAATATAAGATTTAATATATTATATATTTATAGAAAGATTCCAAATTTTTCTATAAAACAGATCTTGATAAAAAATTACAATTACAACACTTAATTTATTCTGCTCTCAAACACATACTATAAGGTTAAAAATAAGCTATAAAAATCACAGTGCCTTATCTATAACATTTGGAGAAAGAGGTAATTAAAAATCATTAATTTAAAATTGGTAAGACAGAGCCTTTCCACTCCTTATAAAATAAGTCTAAACGGTAAATTTAAAATTTAGGTACTTCGGAAGTGGTGAAAATACTCCCGAAAGCTTGATAGTGTCAGAATTACTTCCTGATATTACGAGAGTAGAAATAGCGAAGCAACCTAAGATACTGATAAATACTTTGTTTTGACATCCTTTATCCCAACTACTAAGGGCCGATATACCACTTAAATGGCCTTTTTAATGTAGGAGCTAAGTTCAGTGAATTCCATACCCCCGGAATAGACACCAATCTGGACTGATTTCATAACATATTCTGGAGCAAAGTACAACATAGGTTACATGTTGAATGTCAGAATTAAGCTCAATGTCATACAAACCCCCGGAAAAATTCGAATATCGGTCGATTTTATGTTATTTCCCCACTATGGGGCTGAAGTTGGACATAAGTTGCATGCCAAATTTCAAAACTAAGCGTAGTGACTTCCTTAACCCTGAAGTATACACCAATCTGCATTTATTTTCCTCATTATTTCGTTAAACATAACTAGCTCTCTCTCACTAACGGTTTCAACTCCGAAGACGAAATGAGTTTAGGAAAAAACATTATCAATCTCACCTATCCCAAAAAGTGTTAATTATATTAAAATATCGGCCGTTTCATGTGTTAAAAATTTTCAATCCCCAGATGTGACAGTCCTATCTTGATTCTGCCAGTGTTTATTTCTGGGTCGTAAGGAAGCGGTGTACAACTTGTGGTTGAAATTGCTCCTTGTTTTTATATTTATTAATACCGAACATACATACAGCAGACACAAACACTTAATATTATTTATTAGCTTCACGTTTCAGCACGTCTGGCAGAAATTATTCTTTTCACAAAAATAAACTTTTGACAACACAATAGATATTTTGCATGAGTTTATTGTTAAAACCAATTTATGAATGAAAAGAAACAGGCCATAATCTGCACCAATTTGGTTTGTTTTACGGAAATAGCTTTAGTATAAAAATAATTGAAGTGCTAAGACTCTAAAAGTAATAATAATTTTTTAACTATTTTGATGATGATTAGAATTTGATGCATGGATATAAAAAATTATTTGAAAAATCCGTATCAAATCCTAATAGTAGGTAAGATTGAAAGTATTTCTCTAACAGTGATACGGTTCTAAAGATGATATTTATGAAAAAAAGGAAACGAATATCTCCAGTTATTAAATGAATTATTTTCCAAGAAATAGACTAATTAAAATGTTGGTAGGAGTATCGGTACTAACATTTTCTTCCCTATAACATAAATTACTAGCCTAATTTTTGAATATACATCCGTAATACGCTAGAAACATACCTGACGTTTGAAAATAATACTGTCCGAAATCTCTATAAAAAGTAATGATATTATTTTTCAATATCTCAAGAAACTATTACTGATGTGTCGGGAAAATTTCTCAGATAACCCTAAACTATAAATCACTGACCTGTGTAGTAAGAAATTTGGAATATAATTTGAACAAAATTTTATTGACTATAAATTATCATTAATTTTAAATAGTTACCTTATCTTCCTAAATTTATTTATTTTTTAAACATCCCTAGATGAGATCCAAATGTAGGAACTAAACGTCATGTAAAATCGTATGTTTTTAAGGTTAATATTAATTTTTCTGAAAGAGGTTGATTTACTATTAATTAAATAAAGGAATAAGAAGAAAATTCATTGCTAATAAATAATTAGGCTTTGTATTTTAAGGACGACAATTATACTTCATGTAAAGTATGGATAATGTGAGAATAAATACAAGTTATGTGGAATGGTGACATTACGGTTTCAATAAATCTGTAATCATTCTAATCAAAAATATTATGTTCTGACATAATGACGTGTTAATTTGATGATATGCGTCGAAGATTTTCTGGATATATGACTTAATTTCTCCTCTCAATTAGTCGACAGAAAATTTTCGTAGACGTTTCAAGTTTTTGTACGTTTCCATGAGTAATAATAGCGCGTACTGTAGTGGAATCTTTCGAAATATTTGAGAACTGATTTTAATTAGCGGGAGGAACAACCGTTCTGGTGAGTTTTCCAAACGACACGAGCGAGAACTTTTAGGTGGGGCACTGTACTATACAGCGAATTTGGGAAAATTTCACGGGTACGCCGGCAATTTTATTTCTAGTTTCTGTAGCGCCTCTGTTGTCCTACACTTTTAATCCCTTTCAGGCGAAACTGTTTACGTAGCGAGCACATTGTGCGAATGCAATTCGTACGGAGCTTTGTTTACTCCGTTAAAACAACGGAAAAGATAAACAATCTGCCGATTGTGAATCAAATTTTATCGAGAACGAGAGCTACTGTAATGATTGATGTGATATCTCCTGCCCAGTGATAGTATATCCGCGTTTAAAAACATCTCTTTTCAGAAAAACACCACTCGAAAACAAACAATCACAGGTGTTCGTATTTTTACAGCTCTTCATTCTTCCCAAACAAGAAGCTACAGATATTGTGGCGAGTGTACGATAAAATCATACTGCTGTGAATATGAGTTTTTATTTTGTGTCGGCAGTAGGCGGTTTAAAGCTTGAAGGGTAGGTACGTTTTTCAAAAAATTCTTTAAAATAAAAGAAAAGCGATAGCCAAAATTATACCTTCAAATTTGTTCAAAAAAGCAATCAGCGTTTTGGCGATACTAAATTTTAAGTTAAATACTTTATAACGGATGAGATAATTAAAACTTACAGTTGAGCCAATTCTATGACAGTGCAAACCTTTTACAGGAAAAAATGTCTTAATTCCTACCCATATAAAATAATTTGTAATACTTTGTATTTTTTCCATACTAATGTATCAATACCATTAGAAAGATTCACATAATCGTTTACCCAATTCAAAGTAACAATTAATTTATCCTGTAACTTTAAATAACAAAATTTATGATAATGATACATAATAGTATTAACAAGAAAGTCATTACTAGCAAGAAAATAACTTTAAAGTAGAGTAGAAAAGGTTTAATTAAACTTCCAAGATTCAGTAATTTCGAAAAACAAAAACGTCACAATTTCCTGGATTTGACAAAATTTGGTGTTCGGTTTCAAGCGCGTATTGTTAGAGTATCCGATTTATTGAATTTCATCTTCTGAAAAAGTATAAGCTATCAGACGTAGCTCACATCTTTGAATTATTTTACTAATTGATATCAGTGTTGAATTTCTTATGACAATTAGCAACTGACACCGAAGTGTCATAAAGCGTCGAGAAATATAGACCAAATTATGTACACATGTTCATTGTAAGCCGAAAAAGAAAGATACGTCTACCATCCACAGGATAGAGGAAAGGTCGAAAAATTTTAATTTTGCAAAATTGGCGAATGAGATTGATTGTACTTCCGTTGTTGGTTATGTACAATTTCAACCCTATTGGCCATGGGAAGTATTGTATTCATGGCAATAATTAAAATTGTAACTATCGCATTATTCATTTTTATATTCAATTAATATTAAAACATTCTGTGCTTTCAAATTTATAAGGTCAAAACGTAAGCTTGTAATAAAGTTATAGTTATTGTTAAATATGATATTTATGTAGGTTAAATTGTATTAAGCTATATTAATTAGCTGTAATTGACGATTTATGACAATTTTAAGCTAGAAAAAACTCGTAATTTTTGGTATGTAACTATTGTAAAATAAATTTTTTAATACATCCCACATTCTAATAATTTGTTTATACGAAAGTAATTATTTTATTATGTGATGTTTTCTCCAATATTGCCACTAAATTTTTTTAAGTCAAAAGTTATTTTGATAATATTTACACACTTAAAGTATTGTTGTTGTTGTTGTTGTGTTATTCAGCCATAAGACTGGTCTGATGCAACCCTCCATGCTAACCTATCAACTCCACATAACTAGCACATCCCAAATCCTCCCTAATCTACTTAGCGCATTCCATCCTTCGACACCTCTTCTGTTCTTACCCCACACACTTCCCTCTAATGATAATTTTACAAGACCCTCATGTGTTAAAACGTGATCTATTAATCGATCCCTTCTCTTCATCAACGTCCTCCATATTTTCGCCCTTTCCCCTGTTCGGTTAAGAACTTTCTTGTTAGTAATTCCATCCATCCATATGATTTTCAGCATCCTCCTATAGCACTTAACTTAATACTTTAAGTTAAAATTATCCAAAAAAACCAAAATTTTACAAATTCACCCATAGAAATATCCATATAAAATAGTTTAATGATTCTCCAGTAATATTCTATCATTTATTGTTTTTAGTTTTTATGTAGTAATAATTGAAGCTTAAATTAGTAGCAATGTATAGTTATTATGCCATTTTTATTTTTTCAGTTTGTTACATAATATGAAAAACACAAAATTAATTAAATAACTTACGGTCGTTATACTGATTTCTGAAAACAGGCGGGACAGATGAATTACCATTGTTCTCCTTGGAAGACTACCACATTTTCTCTCTTTCATGACCTCCCTGTTCGACATTTATATAAAAAAAATTGATTATCCGTTGCCAGATCCTGACTTTTTACGTTAAATTTACGCTCTAAAATTCTGAGAAAGTTAACCGCATCTTTTCCGAAAGCATTCTGGATATTTTCACCAAAATTCTAATATGACATTGAAGAAATTTTCTTTGAAAACAGCAGTCTGTCAATTATTACTTGCCCTCAACCGTGGCTATTACTGACGGATTATCTGTAAAGAATGCTTCTGAACATTTTCACCACAGTTTCATCCGACTGGCCAGATTATTCATCATTACATTTTGGCCACAATTTGTATTTACCATTTGTATTTACCATTTTAATAATTAGCATTTTTCTCAATTGAATTGCTAAGTCATTTTCAAATGGGAGCCGTTGTTGCAGTCGGCGAATGAGAACAGAGAAATTCATCGTCTCACTTCCCCCTCCAAAAAAGCTCCGTTAACTTAGCTTCGTGGACAGTAATGGATGACAATGCCGCAATAATTTTGTGTGGCGGAAGGAAAAGGTTCTAGATTAAAACGGCTCCTATTAGAAAGAACTGTAATTCAAAACTCTCACTAAATCGCCGCCCCGGATTGGCCTGAAACGATCACTTTTCCCACCAATAAAATATATTTGACCAGTAATTTTTATAGACTTAGGTGAGTCGTTCAAAGGCAATTAAAAGCTACGGAATTTTAATTCGGGTAAAGTCTTCTGAGAAACGAAGTAAATTACTTGTTGGGTTGATAATAGCGGCGGCCTGGGGAAGTCTGCATAACCATGGAAGATTTCTCACTCTCGAGTGACGACGAACAAGTTTACATAGCTGTCGCTCCCTACACGAGACCACATAAGTTTACAGAACCTGCAGGAGTGCAAGAAGGTGGCTAACCTCGAGGCACCCGCGTTCACGAGAGCGGAGAATAATTAGAAATCACCCCCGCAGCAACTTAGCGGGGTAGATTAACGCCCTAAATATATTATACTGGTTGTGTGTATTACACGCCTTTAAGCTCCTCTCCTCCTACCCTGATCTTCAAGTTTCTGTATTGTCGCAATTAAGTTTACAAAGTGCATGGTGGCACCCGGCTACAACGCCTAACCTTTGTAATCTGCCTCCTAGCATTGGGTAAGGCAATATCGAACAGAGATGCGGGTTTCTCGTGAACGGATACAGGTGTTTTCTGTCTTAATTTGTCATCAAATATGGATACAGTCTCTCTCGGAACATCAGAGAAAATATTTATTTATACGCAAAGCAACATTCAACTCGAAACTGATGTTGGATTACTCAACTAACTTGACTACTTAATTAAAATTTAAGATACTCGTCTTTCAATTAATAAATATAACACCATGTAATACAGTATTAAGTAATAAACTAATAAAAACAGACCAGAATTAAGGTTCAAAATAAATACTGCATTAAGTTTCGCCAAACATTTCTCTTCTCCTCGTCAGCTTTTCGAGTAGAATTAGATGAGGCATTCTAACATTAAACACTCAAGTTGATACCAAACAAGAGCTCAAAATCAACCTACTTTACTATACCCCCAATTTAAGGAGAATTTCGTATTATAAGGAATTCACACATAACGATAAACAAGTGACGAACATGACAGTAACCGTCTACCAAGTATTACTCAGAGAATATATAATAAATGTGTCTATATCAAAGTGGCCCTACTATTGAAATATCTTTCAGATTCTTTTATTAACAACAGTTCTTATTTCTGTCGGTTAACGAGTTCACGTCGGTTTTTTGGCACTATGGCACTGAAAGTCATCAAGGAGTGAATATTAGTTCAATACCTGGGCACCGTAAACGTGTGGCTCAATGTATCACCGACCTGAAACAAAAATAAATCATTACATTAATTTTTATACGGTTGTGCATATAACAAGATAATTACAATGTCATGTTTATTTTAAAACAGGATTGGCTTTTAAAAAATATTATTACTATTAGAAATTATACAGCAATTATTAAATGAGCAATTGAATACCAAAATCATTCTGTAATCAATAAATTACTTGCGCATTTTACCGTTCAGCCCTCCATCCCTATTTCTCTTTATATGAATAAATGCTTAGTTTTTTCCTATTAAAATTCATAATAATGAAGTTTCCCGTACAGATTAATAATTTAATAGTAATAATACAGAGCAGTTACGAAAAATACAATATTCCGCAAGTTTTAAATACGTAAATCAGTTTACATTGTGATTTAATCACGATACGAATTGTCATGTAGAAATACTTCAAATACATTAATGTAAAATATATTTTATACAAGTCACCGAAAGTTTCGAATTAAAAAAATAATTTACAAAATCTACTTATAAATGAAGTTTCGTTTGAAATTATTTGTTGATCGTAATGGTAAATATTAGTTTTATCGTAAACTGACCAAGCCTTAAAAACGCCTTCAAATTATACGTAGTTTAGTCTCAGAAGCCAATTCTGGAAATGTGTTCTGCATTACCTCCCGCACTCCAGAAAAAGTGTTCGGGTCTCTTATCATTTCGTTTCTGAATTCGGAAGTTACTCAGATTTGCAGAGGTCAGCATTTTATTCAACACAGTGAATTTTCATTAGTAAAATAAGAAGTGACGTATGAATTTCTTATTTTTAACCTGAGATTATCTGACTGCAAATTAGTATATCACAGTGTGATTATACAAATTCAGCAGCACTGCAATTTTTGTCATCATTTAATCAGTTTTATAATTTAATTATACTGAATGTACACATTAATTTTATATGTAAAGATAATTTTTGATGTTTTAAAAGTTATAGCGAAAAAAATAGAATTATTTTACTACAATTTTACGAATGATCAATTACAATCACTAAGTACAACACAAACAGTTTCTTGATGTGGAGTCAAACGCAAGTCACTGCAATGGGACAAAATCTATGTTTCTAATTTGACGAACAACATGATGGTGCCTCCAGTAAGTTTTCATTGTGCGAAAGTCTCCGAAGCCAATTCTGGAAATTAGTACTGCATTATTGACTTACGAGCTTTGGATACTGAATTACGTATCATTTTGAGGCGCAATCATGCGTAAACAGTTGGCGCAAAACCAATATATATATTAATCCTTTTGGATCCACGGAGGAAAATTGAGCCTGGTTGACAATTTTATTGAGATATCAGAAATGGTTTTATACCTGTTGTGGTCACAGTTATGGATAGCATTATGATCAACTTACACTTGTTACCGTGTGTAAGTTTACATACTGTTCGGGTCTCTAAACGATTTACTAATTTATTGCAAAATAATTTACGGAAACCAAAAGACTATGGAACATGCACGTTAAGAACGGTTACCGTATCTCTTTGGGAACAATTCATATGGTAATATGTTCTGAGCAGTAGTTTTCTTTCCTGGAGCAAGTTATTTTGGTGAACTTTAAATCTTTAAATCAGAGAAGATCTAAATGAACTTTCGTAAAAGTTCAGGCATCGCACTTCCTGAGGAAAATATTGAGAACTGATTAGACACACGAGCAACTCCATCTCATTACTGCGTTAATCTGGCTAAGGCTCCATCTGCCGAGTCAGACGCAGCTCCAGGGATTAGACGCAGGATGGATGTGGCCCAAGAAGTTTGCGGTGCCAGTCTTGGAGTATGTTAATCCAGGGACTACTTAGAGATACGGGCCGGAATGGCGAGATGCGACGTGCTACAAACGACCTCCTGAGTCTGCAGATAACAACAGCCAAACGTGAAAAGGCACATTAGCTGCGAGCCGCGCCCTATCTGGATTTCCGCACACGCCGGATTATGCTTGTTGTTTCCTCAAAACTGACATGTACTCAAAACTCTAGTCAAGATAAAACTACACAAAACACACTCAAGATACATCTTACTATAGTTCGAGTTTCCAGCCTTGAAGACATGTTGTCCTGCTCCAGATTTTAGAAATCATCAGAATCACAAACGTTTAAAATTAAGGCACGAACCGAATTAACAGATGGAGACATATTTTTTATAACACCTTCATTTCCCAAAAATTTTGATCTTAGTTGAACAAAAGTAACGTAAGGACTACTTAATTACTTTATTCTCTTCCAACAGTTCCTTTAAACGTAATATCGACGAAAAATGTCTTGTAAGTATTGTGAAAACATTTTTTATTGTGCATAATGTATTAAAATCAAACTATTATAATAGTAAGAAAAACGATGGTCTTCAGGAAGGACAACGTGCACGATTCCGAATACTGCTCACAGAACTAAACCCACTAAAACTGTTTCAGTGTTCGTATATGGCTAATGGTAAAATAATCGAAATCATTTCTCCGAGCATTAGCGTCGGAATCCGGTAATGCTATAATTATTTCCAGAAAACATTTTTCATTTTAAAATGTATTATACAGTAACTATGATAAACCACATCACCGTTCTATACTTCCTAGCTTAACTGCTTTACCTCTTTAAATAAGTACATTTACTACTCGTATAGACAAATCTCCTTGTATCTTCAAAGGAAGAAAATGTCTTTTTGTTTGTATTGCTGAAGGTTTACGTTATTTTAACAAACCTAATTATTGTGCTTATAACATTGGCAATTACAAATATCGTTATTGCTTTTGTGTGAAATTGATTGCTTTACATCCATTATAAAGAATTTTCCAATAACTTGTCACCATGCAATTACGTAAAGTCATCAAGATTATTTCCTTACGAATACTAAATTAATTTTTGGAACTGGTGGAGTTAAAAAAACTCACGTATACGTTATAACTTTGAAGCCCCGCCCCTAACTCGTGATTGGATATTTACAATTAATTGAAAATGCACACGTACACAAAAAAGTGAAATGAAGAAATTTACTTACATCTTAGGAGAAATTGTGTAGGTGCACCTGTCTTAGAACACGTCACCAGAAATCATGTCTTAAAAAAATAGTTAGTGATGTCATAACTCATGTCCTTCCCACGTATCACAATTGAAAGCCTTTTGAAAATAGCCAGAGTGGAATAGAAAGGAAACAAATATGTCAGAAGTATTTAAATATAACATGACTCTCTTATTAACTTCGTTACTCATAATTACCATCGTGTTTCGAAAATTTTTCAAAAAGACGAACAAAATTGTGAAAGTCAACAACTAAGCAACCAAAATATAAACAACATAGTTATTTGAATCTAAATCTGTTAACATTTGTAGTTTTGTATAGCTAAATCCAAAATTCTAGTACATTGGATTAAAATGTCATTCCTACGCCTGGGGAAGTCTCAAAAAAGATACGAAACGTCGCTTTTGAATAAATAGTGATAAATTTATATGCTGCCTTATTGGCCGTCTTTTAATTAATTTTAAAATATAAAAATTCTATTGTTATTAGGTTGTATTCGTTGACCCCTCTTCAAAGAAATTATTATCGTAAATATAATTACAAATATTGAATGACAAAATCTTAAATACATTTTTGATTCCTGAGTTCCGAATAAAATTTTTAGTTAAATTTGAAATATTGGAATCACAAAGTCTTAAAATCTGTATAGAAAGAAGGAAAATCTTGTATTAATTGTCAAAGGCTCGAATGATAAATTATTTACATTAATTTAAAAGCTATACTAACTAAGGAATATCTTTTACTAAATTTCGTTATTTGCATGGTAAAACCATACATTTATTTTAAATATATATAGAACGAAGAAAAATATTTTAGCAAATCATTATTATTTGAATTATAAAATCTTTAAATTACTTTAGTAATTAAATATTATGATAAAATTTAAGCGGCAAATGACGCTAATAATAATTGCAAAGTTAATGTTTGTAATGGGCGTGGCTTTGTTTGGAGTGCCGAAGGGCCAGTTCGTGACACGTTCAGGGTTTAGTATTCCCCTCAGCCTAATTTTTTTCTAATTGTTTGGTGGAATTGTTTGTTACTTAATGGCAGGTGTCCTCTACTTTCTATTCCGAGAAAGAGTATAATTAAAACTTTAAACTAGGGTTCTAAATTATTTTATATTAGTGTTTAATTGTTTCATGGAATATTTCATTATAAGTTATATCCAGTTTGTTCTACAAAGAATTTTATTTTTGTACAAGAAATACAAATAGATAAAATCATGTTAGTTTAGATTAGGAACTTTGGCTAAATTTTGATGTGTGTTTGAATGAACCTTCTTGCAGAATGAAATGCTCGTAGGCCGTAGTTATAGCAGAGCCAGGCAAACAACGAGGAACTGATGGTAACTAAAATGTTCAGAGGTATCTTGGGACGCAATTTCTCGCTTCCTTGGTTCGGAGTCTGGGTACACATTTTTCAGTTTCAATATGAGAAGTAATTCCCAAAAGGAAGGGAACTGAAGCAAATTCTGCAGATTCTTTAAGTCCGCAACTCAGCTACACAGTGTGCACATTAGTATGCATGAATAGCAAACTCGGTGTTTGTCCTCAAGTACCTCACGATAATTCACTCAGGATCGTTTGTACAGACAACAGGGAATTTGCAAACGATTCCCTCAGTTCCTAAAAGGTGACGTGTTTCAAATGTGTACACGTATGTAGTCTCATTTAAACCTCACGGAGGCTACGTGCCACCGGGGAGTTTTACGACATTTAGATGAGCAAAGAAACACACAGTTTCGGGTCGGGAATATTCATTTTCTCCTTACCGTAGATCGTTTCCGGAACTGTGAGCACGTACATGAGAATTACTAAGTCTCGTTGCGTCCCACGAGCGAATTAATGCTTTCCTTTGAAGTTGAGTCTGTTGATTTATTAACATGTAATTTGTGATTGGAGAATGTGTGAGCCAAAGAAGGTTAAAGTGATACGTAGTAAGTGTAAAAGGTAAAATAATGATACCATGAAGGCCAATGCGCTGAATGGGCAGCAGAGCCTAGGAAGACTAAGAAGAAAATTACATTAGATACCTACTTTTTGCTGTCAGAAAAATCTATTCATTTGTTTCAAGATGAACGTCTGCAGGTTTGCATTGAATGTGATATTTAAGCGAGATTTTTAATATGCATAAAATAATTTTAAAATAGTTTATTTATAATAGTTTGTATTATATGTTAATTTAATTTTATGACTTAATTTATATGAAAATTGTATGAGAGGTTGAAACAAAATTTGTAGTAAATTTCCGGAAGTCTAGGAGCGTGCCTCTGTTTAAATAATTTTTATATCAAGTATGCTAGTTATCTACTTACAATTACACTTGCAATAGGATGAACATCAGTCGGGAACATATCTCGGATAGCAGACACAGACGTTAAACATCATCTGAGTGGGTGATTTTTCATCGGCATCCCTTACAACTCACTGTTCTCACCTCCCCTTCTACGTTTAAGTTTTATGGTCCCCAAAAATTCTCTATCACTGACTCTCTGGATCTGTGCAAATAATTTTGTATATTGCTTTCCAGGTCTTATTACCACTTTTTCTTATCTACTTTAATCACAATTCTTTTTCGCATCCAAATAAGAGTCTTCAACCTCAACATTTCAAGCCAATCGATGAGACCAGTTTCAGAGCAGTATCCTTGTAAGAGGTCGGTGAATTCCTAATTTTCCTAAGACACTCGCCAGACATGAGTCTAATCCCCTTTACTCGTATCAAAACATTACCACCAAACTTTCCGATTGTTTCTATATTGGAAATTTCTTTTATCATCGCTCTTTCTCAAAACGAATTCCATAGTCTGCCTATATCTGAAGTTTATTTATAGATATATTTCAATCAACAATATATATATATATATAATAAGTCTTTAAATATGTTGTATTTAATGGTTACATAATTTTTTCTCTTTAATTGTTTGGTTTTATTCAACCAGAAAAAAGTTGTTGAAAATCATTTAAGGTCCTTGTATTAATAACTCGTCAACTACGGGTATATACTGTACATCAAGTCAATCTATCATGAAATCAAGTAGCTTTAATTGGTGTAGATCTCGTATAAATTGAGCGTTCCGCTGGCTCTCGAAGGGGATCAGTGTACATCGCCAAGATGCTTCGGGCTACTGATCACAGATCTAAGGAGCTGGAGAATCCAGAACCGGAGTTATACCATGGAGGTGCTCACGGAACAGAGCTGTAACGCTATCACCGCCCATAAAATATGCAACCTCGCTAACGAGAATAATATCGATTGTTCGGCGGCGGGTGGCTTCGCTTCCCCAGTATCAACAGAGCGCGTGATGTTTCTTGGATGAAGCTGCTCCGGGCCACATGGCAGTGCTGCCAACCCATGCGTGAAATAACCTCTCGCCGCTAGAATCTTTGTCTAAAATATCCCGGCATCTTCTTAGGATGTTTCCTTTCCTCCCTCTTGGTTAAAAATAACATTATGGTTGCTGAAGTCGAACTCGCCTAGTCCTCGCGAAGCGCAACACGCCAATTAAGGTACGGATACCTAGATGGATAAAAGGTAAGGATTGATTTTAAGTCTATAGCGAAAATTTAAAAACACTGACAAAAATCGTCTCCTAGAATCATATGATGAGACACTAAATAAATAAAGGCGAAAGAAACGAATCAGTCTATGTAACGCCGATGAAGTTAAGGGACCAAAAGTCATTCAGGGGAATGCTGAAATAAATTACTTATGCAAGATCAAAAGTGTTTCTCTTCTTATTTCCCTCACTCACACCAAAATACGTTAACATAATCTAAGTATTCGATAATTATTCTCGTATTTGCCCCAGACCGTCAATGTTGACAAACTGGAATAGTGTTCTGCATTCGGCAACTGTCGAGCTGATCCGCTGTGAATCCACACCTCCTTTCATAACATTTATACATTAAAATTATTAATTAAGTTGTTAGCGTCATTAACAGTCCACACATAGTACAATCCTGGATATAACCAATTTTATTTACTAAAACTTCACAATTTTTAATTTTATTTCAGCTGTAAATGTCCATTTGGATTACCACCACAGTAGTTTCCTTAGTTATCGTGGACAATTGTTTCGAGCAGCAACGCTATTTCTATCTCAGACTGTATCATTCCAATACACGAGAGAAGCTCGTGAAAATATTAGTGATGACAATACTGTAGTTACAAACTTATTTTCGCTTTTCATTAGCTTACTTTATATTTTAGAAACTGAAGGGCCAAAATCTTTTGGCAAAATCAATCAACTGATGCTTTCGACAATACTCTTAAAATAACTAGCTACTACATTATTTATGTAACCCTACTTTCTGTGATGCGAATTCCATATGATCTAACTCCTTTATGTAGTCATGCAGCTTCACATAAATTTTGTACCTCATTATTCACGTTCCAGTTATTTGCTCTTACAATGCAACTGGATTGTTTATCTGCAAACTTCTGTAGTATGAAGTACTTTTAATTGTGTTTATAAATATACAACCGATGTATCGATGATATAAGTCAGATTATAATACCATGATAATGCTGATAGAGAAGAAAACAATAAACATGTCTGATTTCTTGGAGATCTTCAGTTGTAAAAATTGTAAATAGTAGAGTCCAATTAGGCTGAAGTAGGTAGCAGGTTAACCCTTTACTAGATGGCGACTCCAGGAGGCTATTTACTATAGCGCAGCTTTGAGGTTAACCGCTCAGGAATAATGAAGATCTCTTTGGTACAAGACTCGCTCTGTGACCCCGTAACCTGGCTCAACCGTGATTGCTTTGTTTGCATTCTACGTTCAGGTAATACGCCCATTCCTCGATTGCTTAATTATCTGCGGATAACAATGCCATAGGCCACCCACGACTTGTATCCACAATGAGAATATTAATCAGGACGTTAAATTGGCCGGAGTTTGTTAGTTATAATTATTATAGTGATGTCATTAACTGGTTTAATTGCATTCTAGGAATGTGTTATCATTAAAAACAATCCTTATCAAACGTAACAAGTCGCCCTGAAAAGGCGTAATCTGGTAATATAGCTGCGAGATATAAAAATTATTACAATGTGGTGGTGGGCTTTTAAATTAATTTGAGTTCTCAATATGATAGTTGATAAATAATTACTTGCTGAAATGATTACGATGTGTAGGGTCTTCCTGTGAAACAGGATGGCGTCATCGCGTCTGCAGTGGCTATGGTGCTGGTTCTTTCGCGTGAACGGAGAGTAAACAACTCTTAGGTCTAATAATTTCACACAGTCCGAATTACATGCATGGTCTTGTAACGGTCAGACACATCTGCACGGGCTTTTGGCGGTGCGAGTCAAAAGAAAGGAGACAGCATTTGAGCCAGGGGCAATAAAAAACAGAGTCGGCGTCGCTCTTTGGGGGTTTCCCAATTTTGGTTAGAGGTGGCTGCATCGGGTGCCGTGCTTTCCCTAAGTGTAACTATAAATGCTATTGGGGAATATTCATCCCTGCCACCTTGGTGATATAAACCAAAGAAGTGAGGAGGAGATTTTAAAAAGGAGTGCAGAAAGATTTTAGAGGACAGATCGATTTTAGAAAGAGATCGACACAGATTTTTGAAGGATATTTTACAGATTCGGAGAAGTAGATAATTTTGACAGAATTTTCGAGAGCAGGGAGACAGGAGAGATGGTAAAACATATTTGATGAGAAATTCCGCTTGGAGCTAGCCTGCGATAAACTCCTCACTCATGACTGCGGTTGGAATTGTGGCACGGGAGACTTTGAAATTATTTCTGAAACAGGAAGAATGGCAGCTACTGCTGTGATCTACGGAGAGAACGAAGGAGGAAGGAGCTGGAACATGCATTGTGCTGACACGATAATTACTCCTGTGACTCTTTGCTAAATTTCTGTAACTGTCAGGTCCGAGTAGATTTAATCTTTAACATTCCGTTCTATGAGAAGACCCATACATGTGACCCTGAGGTTAGAGATGTTCAAAAGTGGTAACAGCACGTCATGAACAGCCTGGTTGAACTCGCAATGTAATGAAACAAAATCGTGCGACTTGCACTGTTAATTGAGGATACTCACAAAGAGTTAGTTCCCAGAATTGTGGATAAGAAATTAATTTTTATGGAACACTTTAATCCAATTAGAAACTTTAAAAGATATTTTAATTCATAGCACGAATTTCAGATAAAATTTTTGAAAATGAATTAATTTAAATGTATGATTGTGATGACGAAAAAAGGATACAGTCGCACTTATTGCATAAACAAGTTGCTCAAACGCATAATATCCGTTAATTTAATATATAAAGGGACTCTGTACAATGTAAATTCCTTCTGTGAAAGTTCTGTTGACAATAAGTATAGTTTAATGTTACATTGTTGTATATATCACATGAATCCAAATCATACAAGTAAACACATTTATATGAATTGCATATAAAATTAACATACATATTTAATTTAGGGTAGGCCCACTTACTTCATTAAGTTATATATTCTCAGAATGAAACGTAAAAGATTCAATTTGATAATTAAAATTAATTACCCCTACATGCACTGTGCGTTTTGGATTTTAAGATAGTTTTAGAAATAAACTGTTCTGGACAGTACGTAGCCATGGCACAAAACAACTTAGATATCTACTGTAGCCTGAACCAGTAAGAATAATTGTATTCGTTCATGTAACGCGTAACAAAACTTCCTAGAATAAGTCTTGAAATTCAGATCATTAAATGATTTATTTGGTCAGTTAAATTTGATAATATTTTCTATGATATACAATATACCTCTGTTGTTTTAAGAAAGAATAATGAGTCATAAAAGAAATAAATACATCACTACAGAAAATGTTACATGCCTCATAAAGTATGTCATTAAAGAAAATGTAAAATTGAGTGCGTTTTCCTTTCCATGGTTTTAGAGCGAGTGTAATATTAGAATTCCTTCCGCAACGAAGGAACAGTTCGAACAGTCGCGAAAACTTTGTAATTCAGAGAAGTGTAATAAATTCAGAACGCTGAAGCAAACTGATTCTGCTCTCAACTGGAGAAAAGATAACTTGTGTTCAATCTTTTCTGATTTTATCTCCGCTTAGGCGGGCGGTAGAGTCTGGAACAACGAGAGGGAGGCGTGATAACTGTTGTTTGCTTAAGCACTTGTAACTTTTGCTCCTTTTATTTGCAGGAAATCAATAAATCAGAACGAACGAAAGTTCTGGATTTTGTCTGCATAGGGAACGATAGGAATAAGCAGAGTTTCGAATAAAACCTTGCACGTAAAATTGGTTATCGGTATCTCTTACTTACTCCTCAAAAGTGTTATAAATAGTTAATTGATTAATTATATGCATTTATTTGTGTTTAGATTCATTTGCGTATTGAAACTATTTTTATAAACACTTTATTAAAAAATTACTGTAATTATGACGTTTTAATTGCGGAATTAATTTTGTATTAGGGCTATGAAAAATAATCAACAAAAATTCCGATGCGTTTATATCGTCAAGATAAAATTGTAAATTAAAAATTAGAAGTAAATGAAATGAAATAAATAACTTTAATATGCCTATATATATATATATAATACATAAGGTGTATTAACAAAAAAATAATCCAAAAATATTTTTTGGATTATGTAAACAATCTAAAAAAAATGATTGTAATTATAATTGAAGTACTTACAGAAAAATAATCTAAAATATATTTTTACATTTTATGTATTTTATGTATAAGCATATTTATTTAATTAATTAATTCATTTCATTTTTTCAATTATTTTTTTTTGTAGATGGTTTTCACACCTGAGGAGGTTCCAAACAAAGGAACGAAACGTCATGTTATAATTTAATAAATACATATTTTTTAATTCTGATTAATTTTGGCCGTAATTTTTTTTCATGAACCCTCTTGTATTTTATTTTTCAGTTGAGTTCAATTTTATCCATCAGTTAGCAATCTTCCATTACGTCATACATCGAGTGATTCCAATTTTGTCTGTCATCTTTCATACTATGAGGGTTTCAATTATACATGTTCATGTAACCTTTACGTAATTCTGATGTATGCAATTTTAGAAATTTCACTCGCTGACTTTAATTTTTGGTACAAGTAAGGTTCTCTTCCATTATCTTGCCACGTTCTTTACGTAGTATGCGCAAGTATTTAGAAATTTTCCTGTCCTTATACTACGATAAAATTTTATGGAAGCGATTTAAAAAATATCAATCTAAAAAATTATTCTGCAGACGAAACGTATCATCGGGACTACTGAAGTATCTATTGCCTACAATCATTCGTGAATATGTCACAAGTGTCCATGTTCGATTTAAAAACGTGCTGGGAATGAGGCCTTTGTTAATAATAATGGGAAAGCAGAGGTCTGTTGTTCGCAGGTAATGGCACTGAAAGAATCGCCCTCTCACAGTGCAAGGCTAACTGCTTCATTAGCTGGCTGGGACAAAAGCTGGCCCCCACATCGGAAATTCAAATGGAAGGTAAAGACGGAGTAGGGTTGTCCGTGTAAACAACCCTTAGCACGGGGCAATCTCGTCTACGCAACAGTCTGCTCTTGAGCAAGAGTCGGAGACACGGTTCAAATTTCACCGAACAGAGGTCTTTGAATTATCTGACGGAATGCAGCATAGGCAGGAACGTAGACAAACTACTTTGTTTCCAGTCGTAAACAAGCATCCACACACAAAAGAAATTTAAAACAACCATGAATTTAAAGAACCGACACACCATTACAAATTACAGTTGAAACAATAGATTTCTTTTGTAACAAAGATATTTAATAAAATTAAATACGTGTATACATACTTTAATGATCTCTGGTAACTTTAACCTTATCCATTTCCACTACTTATACGTAAATATTAGCACTCAATCACTTTCCAAATATTTAATTTGTTAATGAATTTAGTTAGTTAATGACGCAGCTCACATTATTAACGAAAACATCACAATACACAATGAGACGTTACTCTACTTATGTTAACAAATTGCTACCTCCAAAAACTATATTAAATGACTGTGTAGATAATTTATGTCCCTTATATTGGTTATGTTGGGTAGGCAAAGCGTTAGAAGACGACAAATATTTATTGAGTTAGCAATGCGTCAGAGGACGACAATGAGAGAAAAAGAGAGAGTTTAATGATGGGTAACGGCAACTACGAGTCAGAGAGGCCGCTAGAAGTGCATATAAAACATATGAGACTAAATAGCGAAATGTGTTCCGAGTTTGACTCCGTGCTCCAACTGTACACACGATCTCCTTTTCCACATATCTCATTTCAGAAGTGGATCTGTAATTCCTCATATCTACAATTACTGTTGGTGCACTTGCAACTACTAAATAATGGAAACTGGAGAGTGACTTGGCTTACGTTATAAAATTAAAATAAAATATATATTAAATCAAGGGCACCATATTGGATCAAACCTTTTGCGAAACAGTCGTGTTTGTGCACATTAAGTTTTCACAAATATTGGTACATATTACAACCGCTTGTGCAAACATGGCTGTTGTGCAAACGGTTTCATCATGTATGAGGTCCTGTAAAAGTACCTGTAAAATATATATAAAACACGTAAATAATTCATACATCATTACTTTTAAATAATTTTGTCGTATCTTAAGTAAAATTATCGCGCCCATAGTTTCGTAGGAATTTGAGTATGAATGACCACAAGACGTTAAAGCATGATGACATATCTGTAAATAAATTTCACAAACATTATCACTTATTATACATTTTCTTAACGCCAATGTAAAAGTGGTATTTTTAAAGCTGAAACTAGTCCCAACTAAAGGTGTTTGAAATAATAAATATTTAGTGAAAGTATTTATACGACTGTGTTACAAAAACACGTCATTTGTTTTGCAAATACAAGTCATGGGCTTAATTTTGTAGTGTTCTAAGATTTTTTTCAATAAGTTGGTACTCGTCTGGAAAAAGAATATTTGAATCGGGAAATACTCAACATTTTATTTAACTTTTATATAACTGTATCCCGTTACACAGTAATACGCATCAATTAAATGTACTGATTTCTTTTTCGAATGACTATTACCCTACAAGCTAAGATTAAAAATTAGTTTTATTTCAAAAAGTCTGGTTCTACAAAACGAGTTGTTATGGAGAAAGATGGCGTCTTTTAGGATAAAATTTGGAGTGTAAATTTTTTATTAATCTTTTTCTTTTAGTTTCATCAACTGCTTAACGGTCATTAGTGGGAACTTATTTCTACAAGGGGCATCAACGAATTCGAACCCGGGATATTTGTGGTGTGAGGCAACGACGCTGACCCCTACCCGCAGTAGCTCAGTCTAAATCGTTACATGCAGTTTACTTAAATTACCTTCAATTATAATTAAAAATCCTGTTGTCTGGATCGAAGTATAAATGCAGCTCACACCTCATAATTGTCGATAAAAAATCTTCAAACCTCTCGAACAGCTACGAATACAAAAAGAAAGAGGGTGCAGAAGCGTCTTCTGTAATAACCACTGGCATTGATTCATATAGACGTCGCTTCCTGGCGCATTTGTGTCACGGGTAACTTCAAACTGAGGCGCTACATCACTCGCCTTATTGGATTTGACGTCCTTAAACCTGGTTCCACCTCATGGGTAAAAGTTGACGTCTGGTAGAGAACAACAAATTTCTTTTAGTACACAACACCTTAAAGCTGCAACGAAAAATGGGAAGCCCTAAATTTTTATTGCAAAAGGAAAATAATTTATATCAGTATCAAATTTTACCACGTCTTAATGTATTCAGAAATTTTTCAGTCCGCTATTCTGTTTATTACGATTCCTCCTGCTACTTGAAAATGATGATCCATAGTTCATGTGTATTATATTTATTTGACTTTGATAGCAGTTCACAATAGCATTTAGTATACTTTTATTTCCTACAGTTCATTCGGTATACGATATTATATTTCTATATATTAGAATAGCTACTTTCCGTAGATTCTTCGGAAACTCTGGAAAATGTTGCACAGTTAATAATTAGGACCTTAGCAGAAAGTAAAATAAAAAATGTTTTGAGTTCCGTTACATGTTTCATTCACTTTTGGTTAACCGAAAACAATAGCTTACACAAGTATTTTCAATATTTCAATAATATATTACAGTTGAAACAACCATTCTTACTAATATACAATGTGCTATTATTGTTACTGTATTAATGATTTATGAAATATTGTACAGATGAGGCTAATCAGAAAATTGTGTCGTTACCATTTCAATTTATATGGAGTAATCTCTTAAGTTCTCGAATTTTTAAGCAACTGTAAGTTATTACTTTCAGTAATGATGATTACTCATTCATAAAACTGACAGTATGTCAGATTTTTTATTTAACAATAGCTACGAAAGATATCTACGACTTTCGTCCAGATTTTTGGACTTCTTCCCTTGCAGAAATCAAAATTTATCAACAGACTCTACTTGGTATAGAAAAATATAAATATGAATATACAAAATTATGTTTAAGAATAACATTAAAATCATTTGAAATAAATTATAGAAACAAAATGGGCTTGAATTTAAAATTTATAAAAATTCATTATAAGAAAATTCTACTTCCCGAGACGTTTTGCGCTTGAAACGTGTTGTATTGTAGATGAAATCATTTAAAAAGTATAAACTGAGATAAATAATGAAATGATACAAAAAAATTCAGTGACGTCCATTTTGTTAAAATAATTCCCTCACAAATAATTCTATCAATTATAACAAAATATACGACTCGAAATTTTGTATATTAAAATTTATAATTTTTTTAATCGCTGTAGGAATATTTAATACATAGAGTTAGTGAACGTAAAGCTATATAATAAAATCTATTCATTGTTCCATACTTTGAAAGTTTCTTTAATTTAACATTATGTTCTTGAAAAATATAAGAGATGATGCTTGATTTGGTTTTATTTAATTCCTCACATCTATCTTGAAATTCGGTAAAGTATATATTGTACAAGCCGGCCTCCTGTGGCTAACGTCGCTGCCTCACAATCTATATTTCCCGGGTTCGAATCCTGGCATGAGCTTATAAGTTTTTGTTGTTATGGTCAGAATGTCTGGGATTAAGACTGCTGGAGAATCATTACGCTTACCACGTATCACTCCAAATTCGGAATGTGTCATGTAGGTCCACAGGCGACCTAGCAGACCAAGGCCCAAGGCTGCAGAGCCAAGGAAAAAGAAAAATGTGTTGTTCATTAAGAAAGACGAACTATAATTATTAAAATTTCCCCCAGTTTTAGTTTATCCCGTTTAAAGAGCATGTTCGGATACGACCGCAAATTTTACAAAATCTTACACAGTGCAAATTAAGTTATAAAATCATATGGTTGATACATACAATCTGGTTTTAATATACAGTAGCATTATAAATATTTTAAGGTGGAATATTTGTTAAACAATAAGAGATGCTGCTTAATTTATTTTACAAATTTCTATGTCATAATGGAGAAAGGGCTGCATACGCTAATACCGTATAAATTTTGTCGAACTAGTTTGTTTTCCATATTAAAACTTTCCTTAACGAGTTCGACTAAATTCATTACAATTACATCTTTCTCGCAATATGAGTAATGAGATTCACTTTGTAGCAGCGTAGTGAAGTTTCCATTTTAATTAAGAATCCTTATTTTACCTGCTATCTCAACGTAAATAAATTCAGGAGCCTGAGTATTAACACAACGGTATTAAAAATACAAGTTTACGTAAAAATCGAACCCACTCTAGTTTCACGACTCCTCTTCACACATTTCGCATCCCAAGTTCGTTTTCAAATGCAGCGCACGGCGTGAACGAAAGAAAAAGGAAAACAGAGGAGGACACGCAACAAGCAGATCAGAGGAACGGTTATGTTGATGAAACTAACTTAACTGTGTCCTTCATAGAGTGTGAAGATTTTATCAGGCGTTTCCTTCTTCGGCGGAAGAAGCTCTGAAATGGGTGCTTCTCTGAAAAGCGAGAGAGTGAATTGAGGAAGACGATATTGACTGAGAAACTTGGTTCTCCTTCTCTAGTGCAAACACAGTGTGATGGGCTGCTGGGCCGAAAGGCAGATTCGAATCCCGACGGGGTTCTTCCATTGTATAAAGTTGGACTCAATGGCGGAAGAGTTCCACTCTCAAAGGAAAGTCGAGACGAATATGTCTGATTGGAGTACATGGGCGCGTGGAATACTGACGAGTCTGCGAATCAACGAGAAGCCTTCTGGAACCGATCGAAGAAGAAAACAGCCCTCCATTGCGAAACAGATCACATTACGTTTCCAGCACGGTGAAGTCCAATCATTGGAAATATGGGTAACCTTTATTTCCCATTCTAGTCATGGTAGCAGTTACACTTCAGTAGCTTGGAAGAATTTATAGGATCGTTAGGGAACAGTTCCAGCAGAGCCTGCCTTTAAGAACATCGTCAAAAATCATGCTTTTTATGAATACTTCTGACCCTTACCAATCTTCAGAAATTATACGAATAGAAACAGACGAAAATAAATATTAAATCTTGCTTTCTAGCAGAATAATTATTACAGAAAGCGAATTGTTGCTTATAACTCTCACCTCGATCAAGGTACTGAATTTTTAAATATATTCTGGCACCACTATTTCCTGTAAAAGAAATTCTGTTCGATTCAGTGATCGTGCCAGTCCATATTGGCTTGCAGTGAAAATGAATTGAAGTGACACAAAGACGAAGACTCAAGCAGCATCCTGTAAATTTTAATTTCATGTATTGGTTACAAACATATAATGAGCTTCCGTATAGAACAAAGAATTTGAAATTTGTATTAGTACTTTCTCGTTGTTTAAAATTATGTATTACATAAACATTATCGGACAAATATATTAATTCGCAGAAATCCCACATTTAAATTTTAATTGAAAATTTGTTATTTTATTTACCAAATATTTAATTCTGGCTTATTTGGATAAATTTCAAATCAAAATGCTTAATTTGAAGTCACGAGTGAGAAATTAGTGGAAATTTTGGCTACTGACAATTATTAGTAATACTGTAGTGTAATTTTCATAACAAAGATCAACAGTCAATTATGAAACAAAAATCTTTTTTTCAATTACTACTACATCTCGTCTTCCAATTTGAGACTTCGTCAGACATTTTCGGGTTTATAAAATTTTTAAGTATGTAATGAAATTAAAAAAATTTCGTCCTGGACAGTTACAACTATAATGTTATTATTGTACGCAAAGCTATATTATTACAAGTTTTAATAGTAATTATTTAGGTATTAATTTTAAGAAGCCTATCGAAAGAAGAAATCTAAAAATTGGTATTTTTTAAAAACTATAAATAAGAAATAAAAGTATACAATTTTGTAAAACAAATGAGGTCCATTAATCTCGGAGATGAAGTCGTGCATAAAAATGAGTTTCTCAATCACGACTTGCTTCAACAAGGTAATACATGAGTTGTCTCATAATTATTAGAAATTCTTTATATTTGCTTAAAAATACTTGAAAATCTCCCTCTTTTTCTGTCCTGTGTTGATAAGCATCTAGGTCAATAAATTTTTGGCTAATGAAACAGCGTGTGTTCCCGAGATGCGGCACGGAAGCTGGGGGGATGAAGGGAAAGAATGTTCGCAGATAAGCATCTCTCTGGCCGGCTACCGCATATTAAAAGCCCCATTAGGACTTGTCATTGTTCGGTTAGCCTTGTTCTCGTTATGTTCTACAAGCCAAACAGGCTTCTTCTATTTGAATAAGTCAGGCGGCAGCAGAGTCGCCATATATAAGTGTGGTGGACTAAGGAATTCGACACATACAACGCCTAAGTCACGCCGACCATGTGTACACACACTTCACAAGAAACGAGACCCGCTCTTCAGCTTAAAATACACCACTAATCGAATATAATGTCAAAGAATAATTTTAAACACAATATCTTGTAATGAGATGTGAGACTTTATGTAAAAATAAATAGCGTAAAAAATAACTAATCCGTAAATATACCTTATAAAACATTACACAGGAATCTTAACCCTCGCTCAAGGATTATTATTTAATCGATAACAAATACTCGGAATTGCAAAGCCAATTTCTCTCCTCTTTAGTTATTATTTATCATTCCTGCGCTTGTATAACAATACACTTATTAAATATAATAAATATCAATAATATATACGGAGCACTTTGCATGCATAGGGAATAGATTAGTGGCAGCTCTAAGACGGTGCATGAAACAATTTTAAATATTGTTATAAAATTGTCACTTAATCTCATGGAATAAACATTTATGTCTTGTAAGTGGATAAATATCAACGAGGAATTTAGAAACCCGGCGTTAAATACAGGAGAATATATTCGTGTTTAACAAGGGTAGAGTAAAAATACTCACGTACTTATTAACTATTTATGATAACGTACTGCCTACTGTTCGTAATTAAACAACAATAATATTTACAATTAATTTCCACTTGATTTCACCTTTTTCATGGGAAATGTGTCGATAAGAGCACATTCATTATCAATTTTTACGTACGAGGTAAAACGTTTTAAACTTTTTCATAGTCTAGATTTTGCGTTATGTTTTGTAATTTCAGAAATTGCAGTGATTGTAGTAATTACATAAGGATCAAGGTAAATTATTTTTACAAACATAAATCGAAATAATAATAATTCTCTATTCAAAGTACAGGTAATATGACAAGGCACAAAAATCCCATAAAAAGTTATGTAGGGTGATTTTTGATGACTGGGAACAGGGAGAGCATTTATTTAGGATTGTATATATTCGATTGTTTGCGACAGAGTAGACTGGAGGAATAGTATATAGAGTGCTATGATGTAAATTAGAGTACTGTTCAAAATTAATAAAGTAATCAAGCTTGGTGTGCTGTCATGATGTGCGACGGTGCCATTTTTAATCGTTGAGGAGTGTTGGAGTCACCACGCGTGAATGTACTTAACGCTTAACTGGTTTCAATATAGCCCTTCAAAAGAATGGTAAGAGCTTCGACAATTTATAAACAATGAATAAATGAAGCATTTTATTAATATATATACCTTAAAATTGTATATTTTACACTGATTGAATTGTTCTTCTCTATATAAGAAAAAGTCGTAAGATGGATGAGTAGGAAAGTTCAAATTTTCTTATCTTCAATCTTCGAGTCTCAATGACAAGTGTTTTAGGCAATATGAGGCTTAATATCTTACACATATTTCAAAAATACTACACATTTTTTTGAGAGATCGCTTTGGAACACTTAAAAGTGTTCATAAAGATTTCAAATTTAAAAAGTATTTAGTGAATAAACACTAGGAACGTAATGACTTTTTTCATTATTTAGAACAAGGCTGTAAAATGTTATTAATTCCCAGGATTTTATTTACTTTTAGTATCAAAAACAATTTCAGTATATTTTTTTCTAAAGACTTTTTTTCGTTACAATGTTTCCTAGTACCCATAATATCTTTACAACCATGGTATTCCTCTTTTGGTGCATTATTCTCAGCGCAAGAGATTTTCTCTTGCCGCTTGAAAGCTTTTGACGGAATTCTCGCATTAATAAAGCAGAAAGAGCTCAATTAAGACGCTACGTTCCCTTCCCTCCACCCTCCCACCCACACTTCTTCACACAGATTGAATCTTATTGCCGAAATAATTCAGAAGACAAATTGTCAGGCCTCGTTCAAGTATTTGTAATATTAACTAAGCCGATACCACAAATCCATTAGCTACTCGAATGTTGCACTTTTTTGATAAACTTATAGCTTCCGGCGTACACAGAACAGGATACGAAAATTACTTTCATGTTTCACAGCCTTAACTTTTCAAGCGAAAAACATTTTATCCCGTCAAACTACATCTATTATTAGGTGGTTTAAACATAATTTTAGATAACAATGAAGTAACTTGAAAAGCCGTTTCCTTTCTCAGTGATTACGTTTCCGAGGAATGGGAACTTTTTATATACAGCGAGTTACACTTCTACTTTCACGTTTGTAAAATACATTTCCTCTGTAGATTAATATTAATATTTAACTTATTTCAGCGATATTGTATTTTCGAATGAATTTTTACTCATTCAAAAAATTGTTAGTGGTATTATATTTATCTGCTTAATTATATCGTAGAAAATATTCGATTTTATGAATATAAATATTATTTAAAAACATTTTAATTTTATAAATCAAAATAGTAATTTAAAATATATCACAATAAATATAATTTTTGGAAGTAGCGTTCTGATCAAAAATATAGTACCTTTTGAAATTTTAAACCCACTTGTGTAGTCGAGGAAACCCGGCAACTAGCCTTGGCGGCGCCCCTATTTTAGAAAGGAAGGGTAAGAAAATTACAAGAATTATACAGTAGTTTCGGGTTTCACGTAAATACATTCACATTCCCATAGCTGGGTGCAGCTGCCTCAATTTAGGAGTCAAGTGCGTATCACATGACGTCAGCGGCAGTTGGAATAAGAAGCAGGTCTGTAGCTCCACAGTTTGCAGACGTCTGAAAATAAGAGTCTCAAGATAGGCTACCTGATGTATATATGCATGTGGACAAAAGAAAAATTTCCATTCAAATATTTCACTAAATTCAGTTCATGCGTTGAATTCTTGGACGATAATTGTAACGTTGAAAAATTATCAATAATTTTAACAAGACTCTTAATAAGCAGAAAATAACATCATACAATGATGCAGATTTCAACATTGAGTTACCTAACAAACCAAAGGAATTACAGTGAATGTAAGAAAAGGAAGTGTTGAAAATAGTTACCTGAATTTAATAGGGTATTATTATTCAGCTCACTTAATTTTTTAATTAAAAAACTCGAATGACCAATACTCATGATTTACGATTTATAACATAATTTACAAAAATTTTAAGAAACCCACAGTTTTTATACTAACCATAAACAGTGTATTACAGATATTTTTTAATTTCATTCTGTAGGTTAAAAGTTACGTCCTCTTTGGATAAAGAATTTTTAGTATGAAAATAATTAATATGGAATATAAAAAGTTTACTAGAGACAAATCGTTAAAATATTGTAGTTGTGGGGATTTTTATTTTTCAAATCGAGTTTCCATGGCTGGTTGAAAATATAATCAAGAGAATGCAATGAGTATCAGACTACTTGAATTGAGAATAGAAACCTGAATTTAGTTGCCTGCCGTTTCTCATGCCACCTGAAATCTGCGTTTTCGAGGAATCCAGGATTGCCGTCAACCAGGAAACATGGTGGATGAATGCAAAGTAAGAAACAAAAAGTAATAATCTCCCGCTCTGCTATGCGTAAAAATACGTCATACAGCTCTGAAATTTACTAGTCACTTCCTATGTTATTTCTTTCCTAAATATTGTAATTTGTTGAATCTTTTACATTTGTTAATAATAAAACTGTTTTAAATGTCAAAGTTTTATTGGCGCCCACTCATTTAAACATATACTCTATTTCTTTAAAAATATATAATTATAAATTTTAAAAACACGTACCAATATGGGTCAGTGTTTTTAGATTAATTACTCACTATATCGTAAGGTTTTGCTTTTAGTTATTTCCAGCTAAATTATTGCCTACTTTAGTTAATAGGTTTTGTGTTATTGTCAGTTATAACGTAGCACTTTATACTCAATTCAGCATTGGAATCATTTTACGATTTCACCCAGGCCACAGTTCGTGTAGTTTCAATTTCAGTCGGCCGACATACGTGAGGTCGGAGTGGAGCCCGAACAGCCAGTTTCCAGGTCGCTGAAGAAGGAAAAACGGTCCATGGAAAATCGATATCCTGCAGCGTGGAGATAGATTGTTCACAGGAAACGATTTGTTGCCCTAACACGGAAAACCTGCGGGACCATGGCGTTTACGCGGTCGGTGCTAGGCGTTTAACACGCGATCGTGTGCTGGAACAATGGACCACACAGGCGACTGTAACTAATTATAAATGGGCGACGAGATGGAACCGCAGAATCCAATCAACACAACTTCTATCACGTATCGCAGGAGGTGGTCCCTCGGTACCTTCGTAAAAAACAAGAGGGGCTCGGGACTCGTTTCAGTCATCAAACGGGACGCAATTACACGATATGTGGGATTGTATGACGTGAAAGGAAACTTAGGTCACTGTGAACATTCCAAGACAATACCTTAAGACTTGCAAAATATAAAAGCTTGGTCTTAGAATACAGGAAACCATTACAGGTGGAAGTAGAGGTTACCATAAAAAGAATAACAACCAATAACTTGGGGAATCTAATAGTAATATTTAATTATTTTTTGAGAACAAGAACAGACTACGGAATATTAATTTAACTAAATTTTGAAGTATAGGCTAAACACTTGGCTTAAGCGCCGTGTGTTTTTAATTATGAATGGGAAAGGTATTAGGAAAACTTTCTGCAGAAAGAAAACTATCCCTAGCACTCCACTAACACGATTCTGTTGTGAAAATTAACCCTTTATTCCTTAACACGTCTCGTGCACTAATTCCAGCATTTATAAAAATATTTTCATAGCATAGACCATTCAAAGTAATATATTTAATTTAATGCTCTGACTGTAAAAATCTATAATCAACAAGAGCGGTTGAAAGAGAGATTGGCCAATAAGAGAAGTCTTCTGAATTCATGTCTCGTTATTCATTATCAGCGGTATTCACGTGGTCAAAGCCTGAATATAAAGAGAACGTGTTTGGAAATTTTATCAGGAAAACCCTCAATCATATAGGAGAGGCGTAAAACTTGTCTAAAGAATTGATAAGTACTTTAAAATAGACGTCATACAATAATTGACATACGCTGTGAGACAAAGAGGAACATTTTTTTACTGAAATTAAATTAAGCAAGCCTGCTGTAAATATGGCTGCTTTATTAGATGCGTGAGATTGTTGATTTCTGCATTTTGGTGGGAAACTATATAGAAAATTTAAGGAACAGACAATAGGAAGGTAAGAGGCATTGTAGATTAAATGAAATGTTATAATTTTTTAATTAACTACTTTTCTGATGATATTTAATAGATCCAATATGCCCAATATTCAGTCTCAATAATTTCTTTAATTTATTATTTCCTGTAATTATTATATGAGAACTATTTATATTAGTATTTTATATTATAATGATTTAAAAAGTTATAATCAAACGATATACCTTCAATAAATACTGAAACTATAATATATGAACAAATACATAAAAAGATTTATGGTGAATATGATCCAACAAATTGCAAGGTTCAAAGGACAATAAATCATTGAGACTGAAGATTGGTTTATAATTTCTTTAAAATACAGTAGAATACAAAATTTATAGGAATGAATAATCAGTGTAAATATGGAAAATAAATTGTGCAATATAATATAAATATATTTGATAATTTAAAAATATTCTTAGTTCATAGTATAGATAGAAACTAATCATCCGAGTATGAATAGAGAAACTCCCCGATTCTTGAAACATGTCTTGTAGAAATTATAATCCCAGGAGTGCAAAACGTGTTCGTTAGTAACTTGGCTATTTATATATTGTGCATATCCTAAATTTGCTTAAAAATGTTATATTCTTGTAGCAGAAAAAAGGTTTACAATCAAATACTTTCTTTTTCTTGCGTTCAGCGCTTAATCTCAACTTCAGTTATTGTATCATAAATAGACCTCTTTCATTAACACAATATAGGTCAATTTATAGATTTTTAAGCTTTTGAAAGTAACTAAAAGTAAACACTTTTTCATCTTGTAATATTTTCACATTATAAAAGTTAAGATAATCCTTTTCTGCCTTCTATTTTTCTCTTGAGCAGCTCAGTCAATAGCAAGTGTGTTGTAATAAACGTTCTACCCGTCAAATTCAATATCAGCGCGCCGAGTTCCTTTTTCTCCTTTTAATCTTGAGGATCGTAGGGCAGCGACTACTTTCACCGACAGACACAAGCAATATTTCATCAATTACGGGTTTCGCCTTACGCAGCCGTAATTAAAGCCGATGGCGAAAGCCCCCCTGCAGGTGCAAGCCAAGTTGCCGTGACAAGAAAATAATGGCC
The DNA here is from genome assembly GCA_034510155.1 of Eucriotettix oculatus. Lineage (NCBI taxonomy): Eukaryota > Metazoa > Arthropoda > Insecta > Orthoptera > Tetrigidae > Eucriotettix > Eucriotettix oculatus. The sequence continues at coordinate 53,823,308 of CM067381.1, forward strand.
CTTCTTGTCTGTAGATTTGTATTTTCAGAATCTTACTTTGTGCTTCGCTCGAAAGGAGAGAGAGGAAGAGCGAGAGATAGAGAAAAGGGGAGTGGAAGATGAATGCAGGGAAGGCACACTCATATTCCAGCACGGTCATGCGTAAGAGCGATCGTCTGAAAAGATGACTCTGCGGCTATTAGAAGCCAACAGCGAACACCTCAGCGCCTCTCATTTGTCAGAATATTGGTCGCCTTCCAAATAAAGCCTCTTTTTTTTTCGCTTTCCTTTGAATTGGTGGCTTGGAGCGTGCTTCTATTAGCGCATTTCACAAATGGTCTCCAATTTACGTCTGGAGGAGGTGAAAATGCTGAAAGCAGTCTATGGGAAGAAATATTTTAAAGGGAACGATAACTGAAGGAAGGACAACGTTTCTCAGACTTTAATGATGTAAACTGTAATTTCGCCTCTCGGGACTCTATTTGTATTATAAAGCAAAGGATCCAGCCTAGAAACTGCATAAAGAAAACTTCGTTATTTTAAATTACAATAAATATTTTTACAATATTTTGTTAAAGAAACTTGTTTTGAAAAGTTTTATGCGTGCTGATTAGTATTAAGTGATAAAGAACAAAAGAACTCATGAAGAATTTGGAAATAAATATTTCAACGAAGTATTAAATCGTAGCTCTATGAATACAGTATAATTATAAATACATATTCCGAATAAATGAGAGAATTCTGAATTAGGAAGTCATATTAAAATCAAGGTAGTACTAAAACATATGATAGAAATAAAATTATTAAATTTATACATTGATTAACAAGATTTTTTATATGAAGTTTATATTTCTCGTAATAAAACACAGTTTCATTTTTGTATTTTTTGTAAATAAACTATTATGACTAACGGAAGTGTATTACTATGAATTGCGTACTTTATTAAATTGTAGCTAAACCCACGACTTCGTTCGCGGAAATATCTCATTTTATTTTTCCCTATAAACGAAAGTACGGTTTCATTTATTTATGATGGCTTCACGGAAAACCTTATAACTCGCAGTTGGTTTTGAACACGTCCCGCTTTCACAAGTTTGCAACAATTGAGGAGAACGATGCTGGCCCTCCCATCCCCCCTTCTCTCTCATATGCTGTCAAAATAACGCATATAATAACACAGTAAGTGGTATTAATGTTATAGGAACGCCTAATATGCCTTTTAACTCGCAGTTGGTTTTCACTTTGCCTTTCGCGCAGTAATTCGCTGGTTTTATAAATATGAACCCTGTAAGATTTAAAAATGAAACATAAACGAAAATTTAACTTAAAATTCTTGCTTCTATCTCTGAAATCTTCATTGAAATCCATTGAGCCTTTTTGTAGCCTATTTAAGACAAATATACGGATAGATAGTCAGACAAACGGACACTTCAATTATAATTTATTGGAATAGATGTCGAGAAAATGGGCTTAATAAACTCAAACTTTTCAATTAGATTAAATAATTAATAAGGAAACCGGTTGCTTTCAAAAGTGAGCTTCAACGTTTTTTTCCAAGAAAAATTAAATTTATTATTAGAATTGAAATCTTGGTAAATTAATAGAAACAGTTCGCGTAAAATATTGTTAGTTTTTCATTGCTGAAATCTTTTAAAGTTAAAATAATACTTTTGTTTTTTATGTAAAATATAACTATATTATATGAGAATATTATAAATTATTCTTACGTAAAATAAGCCATTAATTAATTACATAACGGTATAAAAATGTAAAATGAATTACGCTTTACACATCCTTAAAGCATTACTTTTCTTCATGATCTATTGAAAATGGATTTATTCTATTATGTTTCTATTCTATGATGAGTAAAATTCTAAGAGAATTTCACTCGTAATCGTGTTTATAGCTACTTTAAACGTAATCACGTTTGGTTTCTGGTCTCGTTTGTGCTATTTATGGTTCTGGTCTGCAGATTCACTACGACTGGATTCTTGATGAATACATGCTCATAAAGATTCTGTTCAAGTTGAAAGCTTGGATTGATACCTAGATCACTTTAATCTGCCTCAAGTGGACTGTGTGTCAGAGAGTAGAATCGATGGCTTTGCCGTCCTCGGCTATTATCCTCCGACAAGTCCGTCTTCCGCGCTCTCCTCTACGGAAAATGGAAAGCGATTTAAGGTCCGAATGCAACGCTGTTTTTCTTTCTGACTTCCATAAAGGAACACAGCCGTTTCTTACTTGAAAGGTTTCCATTAGCCGCGGCCGGGGCGCCGGCGTCGATAAAAACAAAAGCTGGCCGTCCAAACGAACAGCACGAACAATTACCACCGACAACATTCCCAAGATAAAGACGCGCTTAGTTACTGAAATATGTTTCATAACTCCCCCTCACACCTCTTGCCAGAAAATCAGCCGTCTTCCTCAAACCTTAATGGCTCCAGTGTATCGAAATTCTATTCTGCAGTTATGCAGCCAGCATTTCATTAACAAAGGGGGTACATTTTAATGGATTCTCTGCCAGCCAGATGAATCCTTAAAGCGAAAAAGAGAGAACGTTAGCTGTACCTGCAGCTCGTTCTTAAACCCCTTGAATGTTTATACTTCATCAAAAACAGTTTAATTCTCACATTTTACGGCCGCTTTTATTTTGTGGCTGCGGCGAAAATGATAAGATAGGAGCAATATTCTCAACACAACGCAAAGCTTGAGATGAAAAACATTCTTGTGGAACAAATTAAAAACGAAACGAGAAAGAGTAATTTTATGGTAATTAATGTTTCGCCTTCCAGCTTCAAGCCCATTCAGAATTTTGGCAATGCAAATGCTAACAAATTACTATGACTGCACAAAGCAGGATCAATGCTGTTGATTGTGCCTCAATAGAAAAGCGAAAATGTATCTAGCAAAATTCAGAAATTAATTAAAGAAAGTGAGGAAATGGATTAATTATTTGTTACATAGAGACAGGAATAAAAAGAGATAATTATTTTTTTAATAATACAAACAGGAAGCGTTGCTCGGTCGCTAGGATGTGCTTGGGAAGGTCGAAGGAAACAGACTTGATTAATTGTACACCGATACGCTTAAACGTTCATAAAATAAATTTTACATCTTATAAAATGGTAATGAAGAACCCAACCTTGTTTCTAAACTAATTGCAATGACATTTTTAACCATATTATTGTATAAAAAATGGAATGCATTACGTTAAAACACAATCATATACTGACCAAATAACCTTGACAGTGGAAATATTAACGAACTGTACGATTTCTTATTTTCAATTCTTAGCTTATTTTTCGTATGATTTTATACCATCGAAGTATCCTCGAGTATATTTTTATGGGCTGAAAGGTGAAGTGAAAAAGTTATGTCAATACCTCTAGACTTTTAAAAAAATTGCATGCAATAATTTAAAATACAAAAACTCTTTATACTATATATATATGAACAACAAAAATTAATGCCTAATTATCAATTTATTACAACAAAGTAAAAACAAATGTACAATAAAGCGTAAAATTAGTAGCTTCCAGCTTAATTACTCATAATCACCAGTAATAAATATAAATAAAAATTATTATACGTCATAAGGAACAGTCAATGCATAAAATTATTTTATCGTTAATACAGTACCGCAAATGTTTTATAAATATATTGATGTTGATTATTTATTGCAGATCAATATGGTCAACTAAGCCAAAATTTTACGATTTGTTGAACACTTGTTTTGTCTTAGTTACAATTATAATAAAAATTTACGGCTATTTTGTTGTTTATTAATATATCATAATTTAAATTAAAAGCAATGTATTTCGAAACGTATTTTATAATTTTGAATGAAAACTCAAAATTATTATCCATGTATGGAAAAATATGTTCAAATAATGAAAATGCTGATGGAATAACGAACGATGAAATATAATTAACGGTATATTTTCTGTAGATATTTATTATGAAAAGTGGTATGGTTTCAATTAAAATCGTCTCATTATAATGATAATAATAATGGAAAGATTTTATGTACGTTACTGCACACATGAAAATTCATTAACATACATCTGAAAGACTAGCTAAAAATAATGAAACCATACTAATTATGTACATGTTCGACACGTGTGTAAATAATTGTATACATTTATTATTCATTAGGTGTAATTATTATGAAATTATTAGTATAAATTGTTTATTTGAAGCTTGCCGAGAAAGACCACCGTATTTACCTATGTAAATAAAAATCACTGTTATTCTGATATCACAGAATCAACTTCAGACAAAAGGACTTGAAGATATTCAGTTAGAAACTTTCCAAGGCATTCCAAAACAGAATATTTTCACCTAAGTTGTGGCCAACTGTGAAGCTACGCCGGGAGGAAATACTTTAAAGGAAAACTTTATCCTGCATTTCAGAAGTCTTAGATATAACTTCAAACAAAAACACGTAAGATTTGTTTCCAATATCGGCCCAGGTTGCTACTGCGTCGTTATATTTATTTAGTGGGACAGTAGTATTTTCAGCACGCCCTAAAGAGATGAGAATAACATTATATTGAATAGAAAAAAATAAGATATTTTTTTTGCGTCTGACAGCTTTAGAACTATGTAGTTTTATGGTATATTAAAAAATATATTTTACAGGCATAATTTTAATATAAATCAGAAAATCTGCCATGACAAACGAAAGCCTTACGTTCTTCACTCAAACCCACTACTATTCATTTCGTAGCTTATAAATAAATGTTATATATGCCAATTTTTTCGTCACTGATGTATTTATTTTCTACTAATAAACGATGATTATTCAACCTTTTTAAAAAAAATACCTTCTTTAAGACGGGTTTTTTCGACAAGCTGCTCAGCCAATGCTGCAAATCAGTAAACAATATTGGTAAGTAAATTCAAAAATATGTCATTGTGTACAAGCTCATGTTCATTTAAGCTTATCTTTCTGTATGAGGGGCTAAATAACGGCCCCTATATGCGACGGCAGTGGAAGGGCGAAAGGAAAGGCGCACCTCACCAAATAAAGCCCGCAATAGGCAAGCACCAAGTAAGAAGCCGCCAATGAAGAAACGAATTGGTGCCACGAAATTGCTCGAACTAGATTTATAAAGTCTATTTGTTAACAATGCAGTTTGAATGCAGATACTCGATTATCAGAATTCCAGGCTGGATTTTCAGCTCTTATAAATTTTTCATTTTTTATGTGCATCTTTTCGAAATACTTTTTTTTTTGGAAAGTGCAATGCCGTGCTATTTGTATTTTACAAAGGTGGAATACATTTTTGTGCCCTAAAGCACACTTAGAGGGTGAGTAATTAAGTGACGGACAGTGGAACCGTTGGAAGCGCGGAACCCCGAGGCTGTGGTAAGACAAGATGTCGGGTCTTGGGTGACACGCGGCGCGACAAGAGATAACGACCTGCCCGAGAGACAGAAAGCGCTCCCCCGCTCCCCCCCCCCCCGCCCACGAAGCCAACAGAATATTTTACAAAAGGGACAACAACTTAACGTCCCGGCGCCAGGCTCCAATGTAATTTCCTGCACTAAATTGACTGGATACTACGAGCGGGAGAGTTACCGCCTGTGGGGATGAGGGCGGGGGATCTGATAATATGAAATCGAAGATCTGGCGGGGTCCCACAATGAGTCGGCTGCTGATTGCTCCGGGCACAGATGTCTCGGATGCCTTCGAGTCTGTTGCTTGCAGTCTGTGAGTGGCAAAACACGATATTGCTCAACCTCGGATACCGTATGAGATCGGAGATGGGCAAAGCCGATTCAACGAACCCTAACATCTTGAAGAGCTTGGAAAGCGGACAAGCAGAAATCTTCGCAGAATATACCGATTCGTTCTATTATAATGATTTTTTTCTTGTTTGGACGAACACAAAAAAACTTTTCTCGACTGTATCTCTAAGTCCGCAAGCAGACAAGTATTCAAGAAGATTATCTTTGTTGCCTCGTGGAAAAATATGTTTCAGTTTAAGGTAAGTGTATAACAGGAACCTTAATTTCGTACTGCTTAATTTTATAACATATAATAAACTAATATAAATAAATAAAAATATCAAATTAGTAGCATATCTGTTGAACAAATTTCATAATATATTAGACGTAAAAGGAATATCACATAAACACAAATTTTGGGACAACGTGGAACTGCTTATAAATTTATTTCATTTCCTTTATTTTCCATTCTTCATTAGCTTTTACTGAAAGAAGTACGTAAGACTGATGTAGTGACACACCACCAGAGCCATTCTCTACGCCCCCACAACGGTGTGGAAGTACAGAAGCTTCTAAATCGTGAAATACTGGCTGATTCAAAAACATTTACGCAAATAATACAATCATTTGAAACAAGTTCATTTTCTCCTGATCTATACATATTCTAAATTTTATCGTTATTTTAAATTTTCCTAAGAAGTGGTGGAACAATGATAATAAATTATTTTATACTTAATAATTTGAATTTCCATATAAATTAAGAATATATTTGCTGGCGCCAAAATAATTTGCTGAGAAACCTTCAAAACAAAATATTAAGTACATTTTTATAATCAATTTTGTTATGTTCAGCTTATTAAACAAACAAAGGTTGAGGAAAGGCGGAAACAGTTGAGTAGACTTTTGTATATTTTTGCGCGCTGGTGTCTTCAAAAAATAAAGTATTATAAATTCGAAGATAAAAAAATTAAAATACTATTATAATATTTATTAATTAAAATATAATATATAATCGTATTCGTATGTAATTTATTCGAAATGCTATACACAGGGAAAATGGAGGATGTTTAATGGATACGAATAATCAACAGACAGTAATACATAAAATATTAAAGAGTAAACATATACAGTTTTTATACTAAAATATTTTAGTTTTGTTAATTTTGTCAAAAATAGATCCTGTTGTCGTTAATCCATACACGTTTCTGCAGTGTTTCGTGTCAATATTAAATAATGAAATCTGGTTATTTTTCGTGTACGAATTCCTTAGATTTGAAACGTAACCCTTGTGGAAAGTAGAAGCCGCCTGCTGTCTCGGCTTGTTCTTATGTGAGTCTGTACTGCACTGCACAACGAGACAAGGGTCGCAGAGAGAAGACCGTCTGGTAATTGCCACAGCCGGGGCAAAGAAGAAGCAGGCTCAAGGGCTCCTTCCTTCCGGTAATTGGAGCAGGAGCCACGCCTGTAATGAACTGCAGCTGTTTAACGCAGGCTTCCAAAGCTGCCACGCAGCATTTTAATTAGATTCCAATTGCTATTCACTCTATAGAGAAGTGAGTTGATGACAGGTACAAAAATCTGCTAGAAAGACCTCTCGAGGTAGCGCCTTCTAAAAATAAAATTTTCTAAAATTAGTTGAAGTGGAAGTGAAATTGATTTAGACAGAGTGCTGAAATGAGCACTGTAGTCAATAAATAGGTTATATTAAACGATGACGTATTTTTATACTGGCTCTAGTTCCTATTACAATGACTGAATTTCCTTTTAAGCACATACCTCCTGAAAATGAATACCGACTTGCAGATACAAATTTAATGTGTGTTACTTAAAATTCAGTTCTTTATTTGAATAATCTCCTATAATCATTTATATATTATATATAATACTTTCTTATGCAGTATTTACTTAAAAACCTCAAGGTTCACGAGATTTAAAATATATAAATTAAAGACTGTTGTAAATAAAAATTACCTCTGTTTCACGATTCTGATAATAGATAATTAATAACATTTTACAAAAAAAATTTAACAGAATTTTTGTATTAATTGATGAAAGTTAAATTTCATATTGAGTACGGTGCATGAGTTGTTATTGTCTTTAATAATGAACGCTTTAAGAAACCGAGCAAACGAGTACTATAGGGAAAGGACTCAGAACCGAGATTAGGTTACATAATAATACATAGAATTCAAGCTTTTGTTTAGCTAATCAAAATCCTAGGAATGTTTACACAGTGCAGAAACATCCGATAACGGGGACAAATAGGCGGAATAATGATTAGTATGGATTTAAAAGTTATGATGGACTAAGTGAATAAGTTTCTGTGTAGCACACGAAAAAGTGACCCGGAGAACCACTCACTCAGTATATTAATTTTTGTTACTTATTAAAATATGAAATAAATAAATATAAAAATAAAATATAGAACTCTAGGAAATTTAATTTTTATAATTGAGGTATTTGGATGTTCTCGAATGTATTTTGATTTTCTTTTAAAAAGGGACAAAATTATTGGCAAAATTCATACATATGCTTCTACTGTAATTGTTGTCACTGAAAAAAGTATAAAGAAACCAGTTTAATAAAAGTATTTTCCCACTTAGACTTAGAACTCAAAGACAAAGGCGAAAAAAAGTCTCATTAAATGATTTAATTTTAAATTTAGAGATTACTTTCTTCAAAATAAAATCTCTGGTGGTTACTATTACTTAAATATAGCTATACCATTCCTTAAATTATTTTATATCAGGTTAGGAAATTTTTAATTAAAATTAATTTATATAAAAACAATAAAAAGTTAAATACAGGAAAGTACAGAAGCGATTTATATGAATATATTCTGGACAGTAAGCTAAGACAAAATAAGATAAACGTTCACTTACAATATTTTTACATATGCAATTAATTTAATTTTGCGAAACATTTACCCAATGATAATTTATCTAAAAATAAGATATTATGATTCACTCATTCACTGTTTCATACAGCAGAGAGTACTTGGATCACTGGCCGCGCGATCTGATTCTAACAGTAGTTAGCTTTTGGGTTATAGGAACAGAGGTTCCGAAGAGGTAGATATTTCTTTCATTCATATATCAATCATATCATCATCTCTATACTGAACATCTACGGACCATTAGTATCACGTATGATAGATTCTCTAATCAGAGAAGATAGATTTCATCGTAAAAGGAGTTGGCCTCATTAAAAAAAAACATGAGCAATTTTATCAGAAAGCAAATATGTAACACCAGATCTGTTAACCGATAGCAGAATTAATCACAATCCAAGGTTTATGTGAGTAAATAAAATACAAACAGTTGCATATAAAAGGTTTAAAATTTATATAATTCGGCCGCTACACAAAAACAAGCCACACACACTGTTCGTGGTTTCATACTACTTTTCCGATTCACTGACCAACTAAAATGGCCTTAGCAGGGAGAAAATAATTTGAATCAATCAAATATTTATTTATCATAAGTTAATATTACTTGCACTAAGAAAATTTCGGTTAAGGTCATGTAATAAATCTCCTGCTGCTTCATTTGGATTTTACGGTGGACGTAACTAGTTAATATCAATAGTTATAATGTATTGCATTACGTTAAATGGTAGTATTAAAACATCAACAACAAATCCCAGTTTTGTTTTGATAAGATATTAAAATATGGGAAAAGAGACCATTCGATTAATCTCATATGTCTGACAGTTCGAAGCCCGGAAGTAGATGCTTGTGGCATTACATTCAGAACAGTCAACAAAATAATATATATATATACTCGTCCATACGGGGAACAACAGCCAAAATCCATTCCGCCAAAATTCAAGCAAAACAAAATCCTAAGCACGATTACAAGCTTTCCCTAGTACATTAGAAATTCCGTCATCCACCACAACATCAAACATCCCAAAGTAAATTCCAAATCTACATCCTAACCCACCATTTCGATAAAAGATTGTGTATGAATAATAAATAAATAAATATATATATATACTGTTTCTGCACACTTTCAATAATTTTACACAATGGATTGGTAGCTACGGGATATCCAAAGGCGAAGATGGAATTTTTTCCTTCTGTAAAGATAACGCTTTTTGGAATTTGTGAAGCATTTCATCACCCAGCCTGCATGTAGGGGTTGCATAAGAATGATTGACATCCACACCCTCCCAAAATACTACTTTCCCTAAATAAAGCGCTCATAAAAGTCTCCGGGAATAACCCAATTACTCAACCCTTTATATATAGGACTTCATGCCAATTTTCTGGAAATAACCTGTGGCCATAACATTAAATGGCGAAAGCTTCTAACAAGAAGGAAGTTGAGCATTTGATTTATATTGATGTTTACGTTTAAATAAAATTCTTACACTAAGTAGACGAAAATTGGTTAAGGAAGTAATTTCAGTAATCTGGAAACCAAATGAAGTCCATTCCTTAAATGGGGTGTGCTTATTTTAACTGATTTTCTAAATTTATTTCTAACCGCAAAATTACAGTATTTTATATATTTTAATTACGAATTAATAAATATATTCTACGTAAATTTTAAGTAAAATTAAGTCACTGTTTGAGCAGTAATGGTGTTTATCAGAAAATAACACTGTTTAATAATAATATAAGCTGCTGTTGAGTATAATTGTTTCAATCCAACATTTTCCTGAGGTGTTTGGGTAAACATTTGGTTGTTTAAAGACCAGTACTAGCCAATAATTTCAGTATTAGGATTTGAACGGAAATTTTAAACAGGAAGTTACTCTTGCGTTATGGTATGGTTCAGAAATGGGTTCAGTTAACCGAACGCTAAGATGCTTTCATAAGAATGTGGTCGAATTCTTTTACGATCCAAGCCACTCCGTTCGGATGCACAATTTTAACCTTAGAATCTGCCAGAATCTGGAACACTTACCACAGCTCTGTGGCCTGTGTTGAAAGATTGGAGTGCTTCCCCTTTTCGAAATTTCCATCGCTTTACGGTGTAATGAACGTCGGTCTGAAATTATGACGTTGGAGGACTATAAGCTGTCAACCATCAGCACGCAGGATTTACGACTCTAATAAAGAAAATACCTGGCAAGTGGCCATAACAAGCTTAGTAACGTAAATTTTCGAAAGCATCAAATGAAAAATTGTATATCTCCGAAATACATTCAACAATCTTGTTTAATGAATGTGATGAATATTTTTCCTTAAATTTAGCTATGTGTATTGTTTATAATTCATCCAAATTTCTAAGATCAAGCGTCATACGTCGGCTTAAGGAAGACCAAAATTATAGGTCAGTGCAATTTATTCATTTATAGCGTTAATATTTGTAATGGATTAATGGACGAGTTCAAAGAACGAAAACGTACAGTATTCATTCAGATGAAAATTTGTGCTACCACATTTCCAATAAATTTCCATACTTCAGTGTAAATCCATAATTATTTCTATATCTATAGAAATCAAAATATATTTTCGGAAATTAAACATTTTATACAATAAATGTGTAAAAACAGCCTCTAAGTCAGTTTTTATGTGATTAAATATTGAACTACACTACGTTTCGTCTCTCGTTTCAGTCTTCGTCTGTTATTCTGTAATGAAAATTACAATGAATTACATTAGGTAATATGTTATAAAAAATTTGAAGTACTATACATGGTTTTAGGCTTATAAAAGTTAGCTGTTCATGGAACCTCAATATTTGATAACATAAAAACTGGCAAAGAGGTTATTATAACTCATTTAATGTATATTCTAAGCCTGTTCTATTATTTTCTGTGTAATTAATACTAAACGCTTAAATTTAAAAACCCTTTTTTCTCGACAATGAATCGTAATAATTTACAGCGTTCTACACAACAGTGTTACCATATTAATTTTAGTAATGATTTTCATGACTAGTTCAATCCTTTATTTAAATACTTAATTTACTTGCAGGCTCACAATTATAGTCTATGGAATTACCTATGGCCAAATAAATAATGTAGTAGTCCATTGTATATATTATGGCACACAACTAGTAAAGGTTTATTTTATTGTGTTAAGTTAAGAATATTAATACAAACCAAAGTGTATTAACTTAGTAAACGTGTAATAATAATTAATATCCTTCTAGCTAGAGAAATAACATAAGGGTCTAAAATTTACAAATTTATAATCAAAATTTCATTGTGGAAATTACTAGTTTAATAGAAATTAGGAAGAACAATTAAAAATATTGCATAATGAAAAAGGATTAAATTATATTACTTACTCCGTTTAGCAATATTTTTATAATATAGGTATTGAATGACTAACCTGAGACAGGAAGGTAACAGAGAAAAATAAGTTTTTAATAATACATTTATAATATCTACGTGAAGTGAATTGCGGAGATGTCATTTTTTGTTGAGAAGATGATTTTTATAGTTTTAGAGGAGAAAGTAATGTTTTATAAATGCCGTATGGCCAAACATTTTAACTGAATTGCTTTTTTGCCTAGTTGACAACTTTGGTATTTAACATTTTAATTACCTGTGGAACTTCAATTTATGGTACAAGTTCATTATTTCGTGGCGTTAAATATAAGAAAAAAGAAATTCGTCGGTTTTACCAAGTTAGTGCTTTTTGAAATTAAGTTCGCAGCGAGGTTGAGCAATACGTTCTTTGCGGCAGTTGGGAGATACATCTTTGTTTATTTACAGAGGAAGCGTCTTTGTGTTTATCCTCCAGTTAATCCCAGGGCCAGAGCTGCATAAAGCTGCTTTTATTTTCAGTCGCCTGCCTGCTTCAAATTGTTGCTGCAGAGTTTATTTTTCTTGAAGACGGTTCTCCTGGTGAATGGACAATCTCGGACAATTCGTGTGTTTGTGTGTGTGTGTGTGGTCCACTTCCGTTTATTTATTCACTCCGATTGGAAAGGGGACGCGTCCGCTTACAGAAATAGTGTTTGTACTATTTAGATTCGGTTAGAGCTCTTGATGTGAGTGAAATGAATCGTGACTAAATTACGAATGACTAATGCTTGGTCAAAAGGTATGGCCGTTCCATAAAGAAACGTAGGAAACTATTGACGATACCACGCAATATACTCAGCTCCACTCAAGTAATTGAATCTTCTAACAATGTTAGGTATTTTCATATCTCAGCTTTATATGAGGCAAAAAAAGTATGTATTGTGTCGACAGTATAAAATGGAAGTAAATTTACTAACAAATATTTTCTGTAAGTGGATTATACACATACCTAAGTAGTTTTTCTTTAAAAACTATCTGGATGTCCGGAATTTCCTCAGATTTAATCTATATTACCCCGCTACATTATTTAATTCGACAGTAATCTCTTTCTCAACAAGCAATTAACTTGTCGGAAATAGCGTCACATTATTTAAAATTTACCTTTTAACGCCCACTACTTTATGAGGACTAAATTTCATCACAACCATCCCGATAGCTCAGTATCTTTATCGACTCAAGAAATTCATTGATACTTAGAGATGACAGCGACGTTCGTTGAAAGCTATTGAAAGTATTATACAATAAATAATATAAAGTGTGTCATATTTACGATTTATAATAAATTTACTTGACAGGCTGCGTGAGGGAATGACAAATCTTGTTGCTAGTTCTATATGCATCTTAGCCTAAAATGGGGGAAGAAAAGAACGTAAATCTTCTAACGGCGGATAGAAAATTTCTCTGGGGTGTTTGCCGCTAAACATCAAAATTTCATGGTAATCCGATGAACGACATAGGAACGCTTAAGGGCAATCCTTATAAGTCACTGTGTGTTGGAACAACTCCCGGTATATGAAGCCCAAAGCGCACAGCAAACTTTGTGACGAAGGACAAGAAATCCATAGTGGTTTCCTCTGTCGTGCTTTTCTTCCCCTCTTGGCCTCACGCAAGGATTTTAAAATAAGTCTACCACAAGCTGGAGACGATCTTGAGCAGTTTGAGGAGTGCATGCATCGTGGTCACAAACCTTCTAAGACGGAAAGAGGTGTTAACTGGTCCCATTTAATCCAATCGGTCAACTGCCTTCGAAATTTGATCGAGACATGGAGTCGGGTTTGTAGCGTCCCCACAACAATCCAGTCTCCCGTCGTCAGAAGGGAAGTGGAAGTACAACTAAAAGTCCATACTACCTGATTTGGGCTTGTATATGGTTTTTTCTGCATCATTCTTGGGTAAATGACTGAGTAGGATCCTTAAACAACAACTCGGGGACACAAGTAAAACCTTGGCTACCTGTGGTAGAGTCTGTCGAAATAAATTGGGTGTCTGCAGTTTGAGGGGAAAGGGATTCGAGCGGTTGTTGGGTCTAAGATCTTCTGCCCTTAAGACGCTCATCGAAGATTTATAATTTATTTTTTAATTCTGTCTCAAGAAATAAAATTACTTCGAATAATTTTAATTGTTTGCGCTAGAACAAATATAGAACAACGAAAGTCCTATGACAGTCGTCTCAGCTACAATGCCCAGCATCGTACACGCACACGCACTACATTATAGAACGTATAGAAACAGAGTGAATTGGAAATGTTTTCCTGACCATCATGCACAGTTTTATGGCATGGATTCTCTGTCATTTTGGATACAGAATTCATAACACCCCCTGAGAGCTCCCCATACGTTTGATGGGGGCTGAATTTGGACGTAAAATGACATTGAGATTATCAATATCCCAGTGCATAGATTAGAAAACAATTAGATACACTTAGCTACCAAAATTGGGGGAATTGCTCTAATTCATAAAATATATTTGTGAACATATAGTATATATATATATATATATATATATATCCCAACACTGGACTTTTATAAGATGTTTTTAAAAATATTGAGAAAATTATAATGTGGATATTAGAAAGTTTCTTATGGAGATACATTCACAAATATTTGTAATAAAATCTCGATTCTATAACAATATTTCTTGGGTGGCCTTTTAATTTCATTTTTATAAATTTAGTTTCATTTCAATATATATGTGTCATATGAAATCTTTAAGTATAATTAACACAGAATATCATTTACATTTCACAGGCTTTTCCGTTCAGTATATTTTAAGAATAACGTGTGTGTGTGTTTCGTATCAAAGGCTCTAGCTCCATTTCATTTGATTGATTCATTCATGCATTCATTCATATTCCATACATCGTAATGAGAATGCAGAGTTCGAGGATGTGAAATGTATCACGAGAGAAACAGATCCATACCGTGTTACTATATCCATGGTTTATATCATATTCTACATATGGGAATAGTTCGGAAATTTTTACCGATGAAGAGAGTGAAGGTCTTAAAATATGAAATTTCTATTAGCCACTTTTAAATGCTGTTACATTGTGAGCTTGAGTTTATAAGTTTGAAATTGATTCAAAAACTTTCTGCTCTCAAACTTGAGTTGAAATTACTGATACCAAATTAATCTTACATTACTAGCATTAATGACAAGAAAAACAAATATAGAAGTTCATCGGCACCTGAACCTCCAATTTGACTTACCATCGGGACATAAACAACGAAAAAAAAAGTTCCTGGACATTAATTGCCATCATAAAGCTCCACTTACATTTCACTCTGTCTGGCGTATTTCTGGTGATATACATGTTCTGAATGATCTATTTCGAACCAGATTGCGCAAACAAATCCTATATCACAGTTGTTTATTTCATAGCCAGGACAAAATGTACACAGTTCATGCGTATGGTTAATGTTGCGCTCAATGACATTGGTAGCTATCGTTGGCTTCCCAATTCATTATTTGAGTCCATCCGACTCACCCATAAAACTCGAGCGTTTTAATTCGTTTCCCGGCAACCTGCGTTTCCACCACCAAAAACGAGTACTATTCATTTCACCTTAATCAGATTAAGCCAATTAAATAGTGTTAATTGGCATTGTGAATGCTAATTTGATGATGAGACCTGAGTGTATATTTATAAATTCTGTAAAGTCAATTTTTCTAAATTATTTAAAATTTCAAAAGCAAAGTTTACACTAATCCCAGGAAAATATCTGGATGAACTGGACTATATATTTATCAATTAAGTTAAATCATAACAGTTTCCCCAAAAACATTGTTCTTTCATAAAGTACTGTAGCTTATAGAGCTATATATAACTCTAAAAAACTTACTGTAAGGGAATTCTGTATAATTAAAACACCTACTACGATAACTTATAAAAATTCTCAAGCTAATATTGTGAATGAAATAGTTAATGGTTTTGGTGGCCTATGAATCTTCTGTAATATACTTCGGTTATTCGGCTGCTGGGCCACGTTTATTTTTAGCGGGTTTGTCAACGAGTATTTTTCACTCTTCGCCTAGCCTTGAAAATACTCAAAGCTCACGAGCGAAACGTTAGCAAACACGCCAAAATAAACGTGGCACAATAGCCCAAAAGCGATGTATATTACTGTGGATGTGAATGCATCAGAAGAGGTAAAACTAAAGAAAAAAAACGTAACAGCAAGAAATGAAAATAAACTTAAAATAAATTGTGTTAGTCTAACATAGATTGTTTGATAAAATGTAATCAGTGATAACCAAATTTAAAAATTATGAATGCAATATTTAATGTAAAACCTCAAATTATAATAAAGAAAACGTGACTTGTATAATAGTCATAAATACCTGTTATTTAGTCAGAAAACAATTTATATTGTTTTTTAAAATAAAATCCAATAAACAACAACTCTTGGTTAATAATTATGTCTACAATTCATTAATAGTTTTGACATTAGTTTAATTCATAGGGCTGCTCTAACTAAAATAATAATAATGAATAAACTGTATAAATAATTTTCTGATTCAAGGTATTTTTATAATATAATATAATAAAATTAAAAAATACTCAACGAGGAATAAAGATAAACTCCAGTATTAGAAAAATATTCTATACTGAATACTATGTACGAATTCCTGTAAATTATTTATAGGACATACTACTACGAATATCCAAACAATGCCTGCTTTGTCATTCATGTCTTAAGGTGAATTTAAAACGAAATTACAAGAGTAGCACATACCACTTTGACCAAATAAAGATCTTACAACATTAATTTGATTTCTGTGAAGTGTCCTACTGTACATAAGATGATTATTGAAATTAATTTATGCATATCTGGAAAGTATATAAAGTTTTTAAAGAAGCAGAAGTTGTAAGCAATCGTATGGAAAATTATGCCGGGGTAATTAAACAAATAACGTATAAATAATGTAAACAAAGTAAGATTAAGATCTTTGAAAGATACTCTAATGAATATCTTTTTTAATTTTTTTATGTGAATTTTATGTGAATCAGAATTTTTTAAATTCTTAGTGGTAAGTTGTAACCAAACAGTTCAAACATGAATGCGTTTTATAATTTCTAATCCTATGTAATGTTACAGCAGGTATATATACCTTACGCAATCTAAAGCTCTCGAATCGGACGATAAATGAATTCTAGAGACTGTTTTTCAATTAAAATTTTTATTGAATTGTGCTCTTAATCAGCCAATTGAAAAAAGAAATTAATAACCTTTGCAACTGAAATGTGTGTTTGTTTGGACATGCGTCCGCAACAAACTTATTGTATAAAATCGCTGAAAGTATTACTACTAATTTCAGTTGGAGACTTTATTTTCTTTTCAATTAATATTTTGAGAACGACGTCGGTATAACAAAAATAGAACAGAGGGCTATAATACAGAAAAAGGTTGGTTGGTATTAAACTTTTTTATTATTATTGAAAAGATTTACGATCTATAACTGTGAATGTAGGGATCCGAATTAAACCGTGCTTCGCCTATTCCTCCTGCAAAGCTAACACACGCGCCTCGGAAATCGAAACCCTATCCTTTGGGACGAGCGAATATTTGCAACGGGAACCTACAGCCAGAATTGCAGTGTTTGCTGTGAGATAAGCGTTTACACTCAATTAAAGGCCAT
Organism: Eucriotettix oculatus; assembly: GCA_034510155.1. Taxonomy (NCBI): domain Eukaryota; kingdom Metazoa; phylum Arthropoda; class Insecta; order Orthoptera; family Tetrigidae; genus Eucriotettix; species Eucriotettix oculatus. Next base: position 53,840,928 of record CM067381.1, read on the forward strand.
TTGACGTTTCGATGTGGTGTGTCTTACGAATGTCACTTGGAATTGTTTGAAAACTCAGTTTTACACTAAATGTGGGACTTCTTTTAAGGTTGTACCTAGAATTCTTTTATTCTCACCGATTGCATTAAATCCCCTGCCTAATAATAAAATTATTCAGTACAAACCCTCAGTTTATTTTCAGTTTTGTTTCCTTATTTCCTGTCAATTTTTAAAAAAATTGATGAAATATAAAATATTAATTTTAATTGTTTACTCAAAAATATATTCATTTTTTGCTTGTTTAAATCAATAAATATAATAAACCTTGAAATAAATACTATTTACACAGTTATTTTTAAATAACTATTCAAAATATCCCAGGGCTTTACTAGAAAATGTAAACTCTTTTTCGTCAAGAAATATGGGCGTCAAATGTTGTAACAGCTAATTGGAAAACGCATGTATTTAGTGAGGAGTTAATTCTTATGTATTTCGTCTCTGAGTCGGCTCGGGTTGCAAATTCTAGCGGAAGCACACGTGTTGTCCTGCGGCGCTAGCTGTTTGTGGATCTGGCCCCAGGTAGATGTCAGCAGCTGCATTAACCTGGTCGAGACTAAAGCTGAAGTCTTTTCGCTTTAATGGTGTTAATATACAAAATACGTGGCTTAATTAAACCGACACTAGATTTATTTACAATATTCGGAGTAAAAGTGATCTGATGGCTACCCCCACTACAATATGGGCGGAGTTTCTCACTGCGCATGGTCTTGACACACGACTAGCTAATTCTCCTGAACTGTACATAGAAGTGAATAGCTATGGGGGCAATTTAATAGTCTTGAAAAACTTTAGATTTCATCTGGCGTCTACACGGTATGATTTTATGTCATACAGAAAATTTCTGGGCTGCAATACAGTTTTTCTACCTTGTTATTTCCAAGAAACGTGGCCGAAATCAAACAATATAATTATTATAACTCAGATATCCACTTTTACGAAATTCAGCGCAAGTCTTTATGATATTAAAAGAAAATTTACGTTGATTATTTTCTGAACTATTGTTGTTTTGCATACGTCTTAGGCTGAAGAAAGATTGCATAAATTTACTTTGAATACCAAAATTTTTATTACGAACAATAAAGAAAGACATTTATTCCAGTTTAAAACTTTTTTTGTTAGTCTTCTGGATGTATTATGTACTGATCGGAAGGTTGAAGTCGAAAGGCAGGTTTGTATTTCAATTTGAACTTATATATATATATATATAAGTTCCACGGAATAAAGCGCAATATGTTTTGTATAGATTCCTGGATTACATATTCATGTCTTCGTTCATTTTCCTATATTCGATGTCTTTAGTATATTATCGCCAAATTAATACAATTTCTCCAATTGAGTTGTGTGATGTAGCATTATTTATTACCAGCCGTGACCCTATAAGGACGGTTATTTAGACTACGTGTAAACAATAGATTAATTTTATATGATTAGTGATTCACAAATTTTCGTGGAGCTGAAACTAAAAGCGATCACATGTTGACAGCCCTGTATATAAACTAAAAATGCTTTGTCAACATCAAAACTCCTGCCGCAACAATAGATGGAGTGAGAAAGCCCACAATCTCTCATACCGCCAAAATTACGCTTATAACAACACAGTAATTGGTGCCTTCAAATATTCACAGCAATTCGATTAATGGTCTAGGAAGGCCTAATAAGTCTTATAACTTGCAGTTTTTACGACGGCTTTCGAGCCGAAAATCAAAGAATTTACTACTATTTACATAAATATCTTCTGAACCCTGATAAATATGGAAAATAAACATATACAAAAATTTAAATTTAAATATCTGTTCAAACCCCTCAAATTTTATTGAAATCCGTTGGACCGTTTTGGATTCTACTCAGACAGAGAGGCACTTCAAACTTATTTATTGGTACAGATATCAGTCACAATGTACATAATTTCCAGTAAATCTTGTATTGTGAGTAAACTAGAGAATGTCTGAAAACAATGTGCTTCGTGTGCATATGAATTAAGTGGTTCATCAAGCCAAATTATTTTAATTTAGTTTACTGGGTTTTATTTCTGAGAAACGTGGGATAATGACCGTCTTGAAATATTTAATGTAGGGTTTCAGAATATTCTATTGCATCACAGGTATCAATATTTTGTGCAAAGAATGGATTGCTAATATGTTCCTCTCGATTCAAATGTTTGCAGTTTACCAAGCATCGAATTTCTCTGAAGTTTTCGGGCTGAAATCCGACTGAGAGGTATCACAACAGACTAAGCTACGCCTCCTTTCTCCCTAAACCGGAAGTTGGCCCACGCAAACAGCTCCAGCATTGCGCTTTATGGACTGGAATTGTTATGGCGCTATTCACACTGCATATCCAAGGGAAGTACTCGCTATGAATAATTAATAACATTCTTTAAACCGGCTCATGAATATGAATGGAATGCAAAAATACCCTTATCGCAGATATTGAACCGGAAATATATAGCGACGTCGTTCGTTACGTCAGAAGATGCCTCTTCCCCCAAAATTAAAGTGAAATTCCGGGCCGCTTTTGAGGGTGCGATATAACTTATGGCTCAGACGTTAAGTGTCCCGGTTATGCCCACACCACCCGCATTCTTGCTTTCTTTTGTGTGGATCAGGTGGCGGGTGTGCTGGAAGTAAGAACTTGCCAACTGGGTCTAAACGTATGCCTCCGCGTTTTCAACCAACTTCTTTATGGCATTCCTTGTAAGACCATAATGTCGTCTGATCAATTTTAAAACCGTGTACCATAGCTGATATGACGACCTTGTAAAACAAATTGCTTGCCGAGAATTCCCTTTCTCGAGGGTTGCGCTCATGGAACAAGAAACCCTTGACATAAACTATACGTAGAAGACAAAATATAAATTCAGGAGAAAAATGTTGCACAATGGCACCATAATTGAATTTCAAATCTGTCATGTAAAGCATTCTTGTACAACTGATGTCGCAAAAAAATTGAGTAATGAGAATTTAGATTCAAATTCGACATAAAATTAGGCTAATAAACAGAACTGCAAAACCAAATAACTTATTAGCATTGAATAAATATTTTTGTAGAGAAAGACTCATTCGCAGACATTATTTCCTACCAAAACCACCAATTATGTCTTGGGAATATTTATAAAAATATTTATCTTCTATCTCTGCCAATAAATCATTTACTATCCTCTTATCATTTCCGCCTTGGATGTTCATGAACTACATTAACTTCCTTCAGTCTAGTTAGATTTCTTTTTATCGTGATAATCCGTTCACCCTATTTCTCCTATACACTGTCTTTGTTTTTATACAATTATTCAAGAATTATATTTTATTATTTATTAAATTTTGTTATATTATTATGATCAGCTAGGATTTGTAGCAGGTTTGTCTCAGTCGCCGTTAGGAGGACGCCTGGCCGGGACAGAGCATAATGGAAGATCCTACGAGTACTTCATTACTCTCCAAGAGGATACCCGTGGACCATATTCTCATTTATTTTATTTTAAATTATTTAATATTCTCAGGAAGTAGAAATACTTTCACCGGAAGCTAAAGCAGGACCTTATAGACATATTAGAAGAAAAACAAGAATGGAAAACTGTCGACCGGACCAGGGAGGTCCGGGTTTCGAATCCCTGGTCCAGTCGACATTTTTCCATTGTTGTCTTTCTTCTGAATTATTTATTAATTTTATGTATTATAACAAGAAAATAATACAAAACAATCTACAATTTAACGTACTAATCAATAATGAATATTTTTCCAAATATGTTTCAGGCACTGCATTCATAACAAATTCAATCAGCCATTCCATATATTTAAATAATATAATTAACATAGAAGTTCAGTCTATGAAATGTCTTATATTCAATTTGTACCAGAAATGTTGGACTCCAGTTCAGTAAATTAGAGAGTGCTTGATTTCATTTTCTCGTAACAGAGTGTCTTATTTATGGGTATTGCTTATAGTATATATTGGAGATTGATGTGCAAAAGGTCACTTGGTGAGTAATGAAGTGTCAATAGAGCTTCTCCTAATTCCCTATACGAGGCAGGGGTCCTTATACCTGTTGCTCGGGCAGTACAGTCGGAAACACTAGTTGATCGTACTGTAATAAGATCCCCTTTCTATTTGTTTGATGTCCAGCATCACCAAATTTATTAGAGTAAGTATTTAAGATTCTTAAAACCACACATTATTAGACGATTTTCCTTTACAACGTTACCTTTTGGCTTAGTTTTATATTCCACTCTAAACGTTTTCCTTCGCAGTTAACCAGTCTTTCACTGACGACATTTAATAAGACTTCATTTTCCAAATGTAATCATCAGGATACTATATTCATTACCGATGTACCTAGTCTGACTGGTTGTAAAGAACTTTATGATACGTCTGACGCAGAATCTGGAAGGTCCTATTTAATGTAAATATTTGTGTATTGTAAGGTTCTAATGTTCTCTGTAAAGTCTGCTATAAATACAATATTATTATGTATCAGAGGTTTTCACCTCATAGACGAATCCATTTCAATGGTCTCATTTGTGATGTGCTATCTGAATGGCCATTCATCCGTATGTGGACGTATCGTTTGAGGTCAAATTCGAAGTCCGGAGTAGTGCCGCTGTAATACGATGCCCAATCAGCCTGACAGTCCAGGATGCATCGGCAGCTGAGTGGCAGGAAAGCGAGATTGATGCCAGAGAACAGAGAGCACAAGTGAATTGATGGCGTTATTAGCTATGCCCCCTTCACCCCAATATCTATGGTTTGTAACTCGGGCATCGGTGAGCAAGCAATACGTAATAATTTATCACCTAAAATTCGAGTAGCTCTAACAAGATATCTGAGATGGAACAAAACGGAAACACAGCTGGATTGGCTGTTCCAACATGGCAGAGATTGATTCGAGGTCTCTGGCGCAGCAGCAGAACAGCATAAGGGAATGATAAATAGACAGGGTAATGAATTGTTGCAGCTGTAACGAGTGACTCTCAGCTTACGCTCTCAGGGGGCTCAATTGACATACCCTCTTCAACTTTTGCATATGCACTCGAAATTCCATTATGTTCACATTCAAATTACAACATAGCACTCAACATTTGACAACAGTTTTCAAAGCACAACGTTATGGTTTCCAAAGTGACTGGCAACTCTTCACTTAAATGAAGGTGCTAAGTTGTCTTCTATAATTTGCTTAATCGTCAAAATATCTTCCTTATTATTGCACGTAAACAATTTACGTACGTATTACAATATATATAATCTATAATAGCTTTCACTCTCGTTTACAGTATTAAGTGAGTTACAGAGTATATAATTCAGTATTTTCACATTATACAGCAATAAAAATTTCAAAGTCAACTTATAAATTGTGACTTATCCAGATTTAATTATAAAAAGTTATAAACATTCACATCTTAACGTTAAGCAGTTTAAAACAAGCAAATACGTATAGTTTGTTGAAACTGAAATACCATATTTAAAAAATTGCAAGATCATAAATAATAAAGATAGGAGTCCTCAATTTCACAATACTTATTTTATTTTTAAACCATTATATTGTAAATGTTAGAAAGGTGGGGATTTATGTTAATTTAAATTAATTAACTACTTTTTTGGTGCTTTTAAAAGTAATTTTCTTTTTATTAAAAATACGCACTATTACAAGTATACATATTAAGGTGGATTACTATTTAAATATCAAGGCGTTCTCAGGATTAATTACTGTGATAACGACGTGTAGCAGAGATTTTACGTACTTTCATGACGAACCTCTTCCAACATGTAGGCGATTCCGAAACTTCCGCATAGTAAAGTTTCCATCCTTCACTCTCAGGCTTCCTTTGCCAAGTTGTAGATTTGCCCTCGAGTGACGGAAAAGGCTCTGGACCCGGTACTGCCCGTAGTTGTACTTCCTTTAATAAGTTATGAAAGTGACTTTTCTTCTTCTTTCAGAATATGACTACAACTGCTCCTCATTTCAACTACCAATATTCAATGGCTATTTAATTGCTCATATTTTATTCTCACTTACTTTCTTTGCTCTCTTCAACTTTCGAGCAACACACCTCGTCTATTTGATTCCTCGTTCTTTCAACGTCCGATCCACTCTGCATGCTGTTTCGTCTTCTCACTTCCCAACTAAACTCTTCTTTTTCACCTCTTTAAGGGAAAACGCCACCCCACGTGACGTGTCTCCACAAACCTTTTTTCATCTTTCACCAAACGTTGAATTTTTTTTCGCAGACGAAGGAAGGGTGTCCTTGGAGCTTTTTCGGACTAATTGTCCCTGGATCGAAAAAACCCTTGGACGTGCAGGCAGACACGTTTGTCAAGCGTCAGCCTGAAGTGGGATTTCCATCTATTGCCTGACTGTCTGAATATTCTTTATTACTGAATTTCGATAGTTTAATATCGAAAAAGGTGAATAAAAGTAGGGAGGGATCCTATTGAGCTACAATATTTTGGACTCAGGGTGCTTTCGACTCATTTATTAGTCACAGTCATAAAAGTATATAATAACAAAATATAAATGGAAGATTTTACAATATTTCCCAACGACTTCCAAAACATACCTTTGGATTCACTAACACTTTCCGCTACTCCATGATGATTTACATTATTCTGTAAGTACTATCACCTTAACCCTCATACAGCTCTTACTTGAAATCCTTAATCTCATAAATTTAGAGAAATCTTCTTAAACATTTACTGACTTAATTTACATATATCTATACATAGTAAAAATGAAATACTTTCCAACTTTCAAATTCCCTCATTTTAGAATAACTTTTATTGGTTGTATTTTTTCTATTGTCAAATATAAATTTAATAGAGAGATAAAGAAGAATATATTTGAGAATGATATTTTCCATAAAATTAAAGTGGTTGATTGTTACATGCAAAATTTGAGTGTGCGAAAGTAAAGTAATGCTTGTGAATACTTATAAAAAGGAAGTCTGAATTATAATATTAGAAATGTAAGTTTTCCATTTCAATTCATTTTTCTAATCGAAATTACTTAATTATTGTTTACCGGAAACTTATAAATCTTTGTTGAATATTATTTGTCAATTTTTGAGTTATATTTCATGTAAATAGAACCACAACTAATCTCTCGATTTCTGAGGTGATATTGTTGTTAAGGGAGACATTAGCCGATCTAGGCAACCTTATCATGTAAGTGGCCATAGCGCTCGCTCTGAAGAGGATTTTCTGAATTAATGACGTCGTTAAAGGGACTAATTACGTAGCGCGGACTAGTGGTTACATTGCAAAGATGATTACGAGCAGGTAACAGTTCCTCTTCAGTGCGTGCTTTGTTTCCGTGTCCATCATGTATGCTTCACAAACTTTCGTAACATTCCTTTAACAATGAGATCTCTAATTAGGCTTATGGAATATTTGGGTAATACTAAAACTTCTTTAACTTATTTGTATAACTTGCAATTCATAAATTTTTAAAATAATCAAAACGAATTCTAGCAGTGTGAAATAATTTATGATATAATAAATGGAATTAACATTCGTTTTGAACAGGATCTTACCTCATAACTCATTCAATGCACAATGTTAGAATTCATTCCAGAATTTGAGTCGTAGTTAGCCATTAGTGACATTTTTCTCCCCCGTTTTTTGCGGAAGAAACGAGTGGGTTGACAATGGCAAAATTGGCTGAAGCAGAAGCTCACGTATGGCGCGATCGGATGTTCCACTCCTCCCATCTAAAAGCGTTTACCTTGCGACATTCTTGAGGCCGTGATAAGCCAAGCCGAGTCGACCTCACATTCCCCCATCTTTCGTGCTCCACGACGCGGAACAACGCCCGGGGCCGCCATTAGCCCAGGTTGTGGAATAATGCGAGCCCGTTGGTGCCCGTCCGTGCATAGAGAACTCAACCCAAGACTGTCTCCACCAACCTGACTTGCAAATTTACCCGTGGATTTCTCGCCGGTAACACACCAGATAGGGGGGTATATTTTATGAGTAATAGGAAGATCACCTGGCATCTCACCTGCAATCTCTTCCGCTTGATAAAATACCCAGGTTAGTCTTTTAAATGGAATAACACATTCAATAGTTGACCCAGAAGGAAGATAAAACTTTCGGTTATCAAAAGTACATTTATGGAAACAGAATTAATCCAAAAACCCGTTTGCGTGGTAATACACCCACTTCTATTATTGACAACACATTACGGAAGACAACACTTTAGGTACACAATTGATAAATCGCATAATGTCGTCTATGCTTTAAAAAAATACAAACACTGTGAATATGTTATACATGACCATGCCGTGCAAACAGAGAAACTGCTTACTTACCTACGTAATTCTCTTTGGTCAGTAAAGTATAAAATTATATGTGAATAATAAATATTTATCCACTATGTAATAACTCGCTGCACAACATTCTCATTCGAATTTTGAACTTAGCGGCTACACGAAGCTGAGAACAGCTGAGTATCAGAGAGGCAGAAAGCGAAAGCCAGAGAGAGAGTTAAGTGCTTTCGGGAAGGGGTACCTTTGGTTTTGGTTTCCGGAGGCAACATACGAGGTCTTTAAAGACAAATGTAATCTATCAAATAAATATTCGCAAGAATGGATATATCCTACCACGAGTGATATTGAATTGAATAAGTTCATCAGTCGCCCCTGAGAGAGAGTTATGTGTATATATTGCGTCGTCATGACGTAATATACTGTTAAAGTATCTAATTTAGTCGCTGGCGCCTGAGTTTTTTTTCGTTAACAGGTTTCATGAGGGTGATCTTGAAACAGGCAACTCCCCTTTAATAGCATAGGAAGGAAGGCCAAGGTAGCTAAGGGTTGACCAGAGCCCCCGGACTACAGTTTAACGATCCTACCCGGAGTTTCACCTAAAGAGATACAGAGAAATATAAATATAAAATATTAATTAATACGGAACTGCCGTCCAACTGAGGCAGCGAAGAAGTTTAAATTAATACGAAATAATATAAATATTTAACATGAAAAAACAATTATTCTCGATTGATAAGCGAAATGTTTCACATAAGTTCAAATGTAAATTTTAAAAATGTAAAAAAAAGATACGCAAAATTTAAATTCAAAACATGACGATTATTGTGAACCAATTATGCGTTCTGGAGACTTTGAAATGCAAGTCATTGAATTTAAAATTATACGGTTACAACAATATTAATTTTGCGATCTAGTCCTTTGGCACCTTTCCCCCTCATTTCGGCCTCGGATGTTGAGGTAGCAACTCAGAGTTAATTACACGTAACATCGTATGATTGTATTTGTATTAAATGTTTTGTAAAATTAATTGAAAAATTCTAAAAGTTTGGGGACGACACGTTTTATTTTAAATTAATTTTTTATATAATTTTTTTTCACAAACAATACGGCCATTAGCGACTCATAAAATTAAAAACTTACAGCTAATTATACACTATTGTTTTTAAATATTCAATATAAAAACTTAAACTTTACATATATATTATAAGAAATTTACAATTCAATTTTTTTCAGGAATTTGATTATATTTTTAAAATTTAATATTCCACGTTAATATAATATTTTAATATGCAATTCAGAGTACATTTCAGGGAATTTTTTCTTTCTGACTTTTGGCCATATATTATTATAATATAATGTACATAATAATTTATAACATTAAGTCAGATTGATGTCATTATTTTATTTATAGTAAAAACATATATTCAACACATTTCCTCACTCAGCAGACTTACTATACAAATATTCAATAAATTATAGTCAAGAGTACTTTTTCAGTGTTTCAGTGTTGCCAGTGAAGTTAATTCGTTTCAGAGTGAAATAGTGCGACGAATGTATACATTATTTAGATAAATAAAATTCAGTAAATAATTTTTATAATGAGCAAGTATCGCATTAGAAAGTACGTTTCCCAGTTTAATGAATTATTTGCCATTAATTTATTTGACATTATAATTTTTAAAATCGGAGGCATTTTAGAGTCCATTAGCCAATTTCCACGTATATTATTTTACCTATCATTAAAGCTTAATGACTTCTGGGAACTTAAATTCATTTTTTCATTATTATTTGAGCGTTCACGAATATAATTTCGTTCCTCAAATTTCAAATATAATAAAAATTGTATACTTTTCCTAGGTGCCACAGACGCTACGGACAATATGAGTATAAAAAGTTTTTGAGACATGAAACACCTTAATTGTTTTAATACTCAATTAATATGGCCGTCATTTTTTTTGTTGCGTTAGAGGTTTGGGGGACTGTAATAATTTGGTTTGGCGGAAGAATTTGGTTGAAAACTGCGGCAGACACGTGAGCTGCATTATGATGTCCATTAGCGCAGAGCCGGGCCAAATGGAATTCGCGACATAAAGCAATCCCATGGCGACCGATGGCGATCTTCCATTTGCATCCTCGGCAGTTTCCACATGATAAAAGCACGCGGCCCCAATTATAAACGTGACGCATAATAATGATTAACAGCGAGTTAGCCCGCGATTTCTACTAGATGTTTAATAATTTACGGACACGCGCAAATGAAACCATCTCGCAATAATTATTGAGCATATAATTCATGTCTGCCGTACTTAAAATTTTAATGAAAAATTGAAATTTACAACCAGACATCTCGTTATTACAGTTATAATGAATAAAATAAATAATGAATCGCCATATGGATGTCATAATGGAAATTGAAAAGTTACCAGATAATGAACGGTGTAAATGTCTTTTTCGGTAACCCGTCGTAAAAATGTAATATTTTGTAGTAGTATTAACAATGTTTTAATAGTTATATTTCGATGTATTATGAACGACGTGTATGTACAGACACTATAATTAAATCGCCTACCAGCTTAATGTCATTATAATAATAATAATGACAGCTTAAAAGTAAATTATTTTTGTTAAAAATATTTAATCACTCTAGGGTATTGTAAACGAACAGTTTAGACTGAGTTACTTCAGTATTTTATAAAGTAACAACATTAATCCAAAATTTACACTATACAATACGGCAAATATTTCAGATATTTTTTTATTACTATTTATTAAAGGTTTCACGACGTTTTGTTCAGATGTTTTAATTTATTCGGATACAAAAATAATAAATTTATAAGGAATCAGACATAGTGCATTACAGTCAAAAAAGTTAATTTTGCAAATCTCATTATGGCTTTCCAGGTCTTTGATACATTCTACAAAATTTAAATAATTATTAATTTATCTAAAAACAACACCAACACCGTAAGGATATTATAGGTTTGCAATGTAACCTAAAACTGTTTTCAATCTTTCCAAGTTGTTAATTTTCAGAGTACTTGATTTTAATAAAACTATTTTAAAAATGTGTTTTAATAAATTTTGTCAGGTAAGAATTCCGTAAAAGAATATTAGTAACTATTTTATATTTCTAAAATGGTATTCCTGCCGAAAGCTTAAAACTACAGCTTTCTTTCGAAAATTGGATTATTTGACATATAAATGAAACCACTTCCAAATTTCGTTGATTTTTGAAACAAATTTCAATGTATAACTTTATTATTTGATACGTTATCAAAATATCTAGATAAATAAACGAGCAAACAAGTTCAATGATATAAGTGAAATTTAAAATTTTGTGATACTTATTTTAAATGCTGACCTAATCATCTCATTCATTTTTGGTGATTTTATAACGTAATACTTACCGTTTGAATCACACGTATTCAATGATAACCAAATTTATTAAATGAAAAATAGGTTGAGTGAAAGTTAATACAACAAATGTTTCAGGCAAAGTAATGTCAACTACACCTGAAAATTTTATTTTCTATGAATGTAGATCTTATTTTAAAACATTCCATAATCAAATCATTTTGAAATATAATAGCAATGAGAAAGACGCACACATCGAGACATAAATAAGAAAAAAAACATTGAATATTCAGATAAATAAAATAAATAATTTACAAAAGAAGAACCCTGAAAATTTAAAATATTTAAATGGAGACTTCTATTCAAACTGAATTTGGTTAACCTTTTGTTATCTACGCTCTTGACATATTTTCACACATTTCACTACGGTACTGACTAAAGGCAAATAGTAATCTTCATCTGATTGCATTTTAGGCTTCTCTAAAATCCCAGATTACAACAAATGTTCAGGTGATCAAGAGCTGTTTCAGTAAGGCATGTAACCATGTAATCGATTAATTGAAGTTTTTCTACCAATACTATAGTTTACATACCAAACGTTTCCGATTTATAAACCTCATCACCGACTGGAATTGAATTAAATTTATTGAATTACAGATATACTTAGTATATAATATACAAATGAGAAAGACTAATTTTTAGTCTTGTCACACTTAAATAAAACCACATACAAGGATTACTTCATACAGCCATATTCATCGTATCTTGTAGCTCATAGATTTCAATAAAAATATTTATGACATCGGTAAATTGCCAATTGCTAACATATGTACAATAATTGGGTTTTCTCAATTGTTTGAAACTTCTTAAGCAGTCTCTCTCTCTTGAAGCTGTATTATTTTATTGTAAATAAAAGGGGGATGTGGAGACACGGAGAGGGGAATGCTGCGACCCCACAGCAAAAGCTTTCAAAAGGACCTAAAGATAGTTTTTCTAGAGTTTTCCCTGCATCTCTTTTAGGTGTAACACCGGGTAGGATCCTTAAACTATATCCCAGGGGCCCTGGTAAACTCTTTGTTACCTTGCTCTACCTTCCTCACTCCCCTATTTTCAATGACCTTCCTATGGTACTAAAGGGGAGTTGCGTATTTCACGATCACTCTTACGTAACGGGTTACTAAGAAAACTGTGCCAGTGCATTTATTACACAAACATAGACAGTTACTTTTATATTCCCCTATTACAATGCTTCTCTCTCCATTTATATACATATAAATTATAAAAAAGTCTAATTAAAGTACAATTATTGTTCGTTTCGGAGGAAAGAGTAGGAAATATTTTATAGAAGGCTCAAAATAAGTATTTTTCATAATGCGAAAACGAAGGTTCGATTTGCCACATTATTTGAATGTTTGTGTATCGCGACCACAACTGAATGGCTGAATGGGAAAATATTAGAAAGTCAGGAATAATTTGATTGATGCATCAGCTCGCAATTTCAATAGCATTCCAAACATATTGGAATCACAATGTGATTGATATATTTACTTACGTTTGTATAATCGAAACTGACAGTTAAGACTGACGTATTTCAACATCAATATTTTATCGGCTTATAGGAACACATAAGGACATCTGTCCTAGACGTATTTGTAAATAGTTCGCCGTCAGTCGAGCCCCCTTCTTGGTTCCAATACTCGATTTAAAATTCCATTTTCTATTTTTGACGTTGACAGCATCATACAGCGACAAGTCATGGAATAAATGTATGTCAATTGCCGTCAATGTCAATGTCAATTGTTAGCAGAATATATTTCTTCTTGTTTAAGATACACGGCGAGTAACAATGCAGACATTAATGGGGGTGATCGTGAAAAAGAATAATGCTTGTCTAGACTGTCTCGAGTCATCGAATAAAGTAGTGTTTATAATTAATTACCCACCTGACAAGGTAAGGAAAATTACAGTAAAACAAATTTGTGAAAAAAGGAATATTTATAAAATGAATAATTTGAATGAATTCGGCAGAAAATAAGTAGTCTGCGATGTTCTATAATTCCATTTCATGACAGAGAGAAAAATCTGTCATTGGTTGAAATTGTAGCGCAGTAGGACTCCTTCCTAATTTTATTCGAATTTTTTTACTGAAAGTATATTAAAAATTCAACAAGATCATGCTAACTGGCGACAGTCAGGTAAGAAGGGGTTTTACTGGGCGCCAGGCGGTTGGTCGGGAGACACGCCTGTCTGAGTATTTACAAGGTTAAGCTTGTTTTTTATGAAGGAACATTCACCCTTAAAAATTTCCGAAGCACACATGTTCTCTGTGCCACGGAAAACTTCCCGCGCTGGACAAAGAACTCACCAGGCTTGGCGGAACAAACATCACATGGGATAGCGTTTTCCCTCGTAGATGGGATACAGGATTTTACCTGGGATGTGAGGAACCGAAAAATATTGAGTGTGGTGCAAGACTTTGAGAAGGCGATGAGGCAGAGTTAGAGAATGGTTATAGACGTTGGGAAGACGAGGAGGTAGAGATAGGAGAGTTGATCGAGGACGTGAAAGTGAGGAATAAGCTGGAGTGTGCAACAAGAGTTGAAAGTGAGGTAAAAATTGCTCTTTAGTGAGAAAGTATTGAGAACAAAGAGGCTAGAGGGAAGAAGGAGGAAAACTTGAGTTTCCCTCAATCACCGGCAGTACGAGTTTCATCCCACTTTCCGCCAGCAGAGGGAAAATCTACAATTAAACCCGAAGGAAGGAGGAAATTTCAGTTGCTTCATAACCTGCATCATGACTGGAATGAAGATAAAACAGGTTCGTTAAGTGAACGAAATCTCTGCTGCACGTTGTTACCCCAATGAGTAGTTAACCCTGTTTTTAAAAAATCGTCCCCTTGAGTATATTTATTTATAATAGCGCGCAGGACCCCTTAAAGTGATTGTTTTTATATATAAAATTATTATGTCATACCCTTTAAGTCTTTTTAAACAAGTTTAAATAATTACCCCACAATAGTTTACAAAATACTAAGGCTGCTAGAGGTTTGTAATATGTTGAAGAACAGGCAGAATTCAGCTACTAGGATACTTATGTTTACATTCTTTGAAAGCTATTCCATTTTTCCTTCAGCAGTACTTAACTGCTACAATTTTAATTATCATTGCCTTCCATAATGTAAGAACAAACATGTGTTTCCACTTGTAAGTGGCAGGTTGAAATAGAGTTAATTGTTTTAGCCACAACTTTTTTGCTGCATTGAATGTTTAAATATGCATCATCTGCAATTTCACAGAGAATTGAATTTGCATTAATCAATAATTCATGCGGGAATTGGCAAATGTGTATCCATCAATTACTCTCACTGATGAAATAGAACGTCTCTCCGAATTTCTGTTCCCGGTTAAGAGTTGTATATTCCATTTGAATCACACAGTAAGTTAATACACGTAACGTCCAGACATACCGAAGTAGAATAATCAAAATTCTCGCCGCAAAGAAATTATTCCTGTTCTGCGCCAATATTCGGTGGCGAGTAAATGCATAATTTGTGGATTTCACTTATTGGAAATGTGTAAAATGGTCAGAGCTTCCTACACGTTCTATTTATATAATGAGACGTTTATTTTTCATGAGATAAAATTATATGATTACAACAGAATAATTTCCTTCCATGTTTTGTAACATTACTTATTACAAATTTATTATGACTAAAGACAAAAAGATCAAAAATTTCATTACACACTGTCCTTTAAATTATTGACTTTCCGGAATGTAGCTATGAAGAAGCATTGATTTATCAGCATTGTAATGAATATTTACCTAATACACATTTTTCCTATTCTAATATAAAATGTAAAATGGGAATAAAAAACCCACAAATTTTGACGGTACAACTTAAAAGTAACGAAATACAACAGAATGAGGCTTCTGTAATTTTTATCCTTTTACAATTCCTGAAATAACACCACTGTACTCTGCTTTTTATAACCACTTGACCAAAAGACATCTCCAGAAATATTCCTCTAACAATAGTTTGATCCCTATGTGATTATAATATGAATGTGACAAAACTGTCACCAGAATAATTTTTATTCATAAACATTTCAATTATTTAGTTGACGTTAGGTCCAATGAAAACATAATTCACGTCGATTATACTTGAGAAATATTTGGTAGGAAACTGGAAAAAACTGTAAAGTAATTACCATTAATATAATTAAAATTTGTGTGTCAGAGTTACGTTATATTAATGAATATTTATGAAATTATCAATAACTGAATATTGCATGGAACATGTTAATATTATGAAGCATATTTTCGATCCATATTACTTTATAATGAAGTTTTATTACTACAACATTCTTCAGTTCATTACGCCAAGTTTTTTAGCCTGTCAGCGATTTCTATGTTCTATAATTTTAGAGAACCTTTAGGGATCAGGAATTTGCGAGAGAAATAAAAAAATTATACATAGCTAAGCTGCACATAAACAGGATTTTAAATAATTTAATTGCCTCTACAGGAATTACGACGCTCTTTAATTGCCCGCTAGAATTGCTTTACGCTGTTCGCAATCGCAAATCCGCAGGCTGCAACGAGACGTTTTTGTCAAAAACCGCAGGCTGCAAATCTTCAGTTTGGCCCGTTCTCTCGCATACGCACTCGTCTTAACTAAACAATTTCTTACGCGATCACAAACACTCTGATACAAACCTCACAGTTTGCTCACTTGAAGGAGGCGCTAACAAATTGCATTTACGAGCGGTTGCTTAATTAAATTAATGAAGTAAGTCCTTTAGAAACTGTCGTACGATGTGGGGCTTTGAAGTTCTGTCTCCTTGTAAGGCTTACAAAGGAGAATTCATGCCAAGAAACAGGTAAAGATAAAAATACTACAGATTCATAGAGAAACACTGAGAGAAAAATTCAACGATGAAGATAAAACAATTTTGAGGACACGATATTTTTCTGTATTAACGTAATAGGAATATTTTTTTTAACAATGCGAAACTCTGTTAAGTTTAAGTTGAACGTTGATAAAGTTTTCTAAGCCATTAAATTTTCAAACTATATAAAAGTTTGAAGCGAAATGAAGAAAAACACGTTTAAAACAAGTTTATTAATGAAAAAAATAACAAATGTTTATCAAAACGAAATTCGATTCAGAGTATTTAACAATTAAAACAAAAATGTAAAGCCAAATAATTCAGAACAAGTTATTTATATAGATACAACGGACTTGAAAACTACTTGCGGTTTCTTGAATTTATTCTTCAGGTCTAGGATAACGGTATTCACGTTTTTTAAATAATTCTTATTAAAATTTTCCGAGGATAGAGAAAACGGATCTGCAACTAATTTAACTCGTTATTTCTCCTCTCTTAACTTATTATTTTTCTCTTAAATTTTATTCAAATTAAATCGTATTTAATATAAATATTTTTAATCAGTTTGGTTTTATTTTTTTATAATTTTTGTCTTCTTTTGTTTTATGTATGAATTTATCCACTCCGAAATTATAGATTGTAACAGTTTCCTACTCTTTCTGATAGATTTCTCTTGTGTATTCAAGGACGCTTAAAATGGATGTGTGTGTGGCCGTGAATTGTTGACCTGTGGAATGTTGACAGCTCTTCACCGCACCACGGGTCCCCTCATTATCTTCTCTACGTCCCCCTTTCTCTGTCCCTCGCCCGGGTTTCGGCTCCACGGCTGCTGCTCGGCGCTACGTCTCTTTCTCCGCGGTTAATTAAAGAAACGGCAATGCTTAATTAAGCACAGCTTGGCGCCTCTGCCATGATGCACGTGGCTCCGTGCGACATGCTTTATGGTTCAGCGGTCCCGAGGAGGAAGCTGTAATGGCTGCGAGAAAGAGCGCACACATCTTGATAATGGGAAGAGCTTGCGGTGGAATACGTTAGCGTTAATTTCGGGAGCCCCGGAGCACGACGATCCAATTGAAATTCAATATTCTCAATCTCATAATATTCCAGGGCCTCACAGAAGTATTTATTAATAAGAGGGGAGGCTTTCACTAAATTGTGAAACTTTGCTCCAGGCGATTCTCAATGTTAAATTGGTGTGAGCAAACTTTAACCACGAAGACGGTTTTAACGAACTTCCAGATGTATATATTTCTTGTAAATGGCGGATTTCAAAGGATTTACTCCTATAGATGGGAAGAAATTTTTATCCATTCTGAGCAACAGAAATCAGTATAAAACATAGAGAGCAAGTGATTTAAATTTTAATCTGCAGGAAAGTGTGGTGTTTAGTCTTTGTTTACACCGCAAATATAATATTATTATAACAAGGAATTGTTAAATATTAAAAATGTATATTTAATTTGATTATATTCCATTTAATTATGATGATAATAAAGATCGAAATAGAAATATTACAATATAAAATTTACAAAATAAATATAACTCAAATTAAGTTTTAGTAAAAATATTAATTTACGAGTAAAATGTATTACCAAATTGGCTCAGTCGGTAAAACAAAAAGAATCTATGCAGCTTCTAAACGGCTGCTACCAGGAACGCGGGTGACGAACGATATAAGTGAAATAAAAACAATCGCGAATCAACGAGAATGGTTTATTTGGAAAAACCGGGTAAAAATTCCGTTACCAGATATTTCGCCTGGTGACGTCGTTCTTCACTTGCCGTTACCGGATGTTCTTTTGCTGGACACGTTTTCTAGATCCTCTAGCGCCTCTTCTTCAGATTAAATCTCCATCAACTGTTATCTCTTTGTTTTCCGTACTCCCAACAAATAAATCTTCTTTCTCGATACATGCAGAATTTAATTTTTACACATGTTGCTTCTTCAGCAACTGCTCTCTCATCCCGTCTTTCCCAGGACAGCTCCCGGGACCAACTGTCCAAATACAATACACTCCAGGCAATAAATAATGTTGTAAACGGCGACGTTTCCCGTCTACTCTGCCTTGACCTAACCACCCTCGCTTTTCGTCCTGCTGTACGCGAATACCAAAAACTAAATTATTTTTGCTTTACCGCTTCAATGTAGGGGTCATGAGTCACCACAAAAGCTTTGGGAACGCCGTGTGATAGAAAGTCATGATAGGTACCACAATGAAGTTAATAATGAAGGAACTTAATATAATGAAAAAGGAATATAGTGGGTCAATGAATGCCAAGTGAATGCCAGTGGTGGTCGCACCATCTTAGAAAATAAAATTAATATTTTTGGCAGTTCAAAAAAAGTTTTAATCTATACTGTGTCTGGTTTAGAAATGGCCGCCCCTTTATTTTAGCATGCCGTTTTTCGCGTTTACAGACATCTACGAATTTCTAAATTATTCAGGACTGTGTTGAGGTATCCTTTTAAAGTAAACTGTATCGTGTTCAATACCTTCAGACCTTCAAACAAAATCTGTATATTTACTGACCTAATATTACTTAATCACGTCCTCTGTAACACGAATTTGTAGATTAAATATGAAGAAAACTGAAATTTCGTCCACTTATGTCTTCAAGACTAAACAGTTTCCGAACGTCAATATTTCTTGTACTTTAATAGTTACTGTATATACGTTGTCCGTGGTAAGTGACCTACCCTTTACTAATGACAATCTTTTAAAAATGGGATTATTCAATGTTTGAACAAGCAGATAAATATCTTAAAGTTGTACACGTACACGTTATAGGATACACCTACATTATAAACTACAACTTTGAGATTTAACTCAAAAATGGTATAGGAAATGTTAAGTAAATCAAGAAATCCTAGATTTTCAGACGTAGGTATATCAATATAATACCTCAATTACTTAGCCACATCAAACTAAGAAAACTATTTTGTTAGGAACATAAAATATTATGTAACTTTCTGTAATTAATATTATTATGAAATGTTGACTTCGTAAAACGTGAATAAGTACAAAAGTATTAAATTGGCATGGATTGAGTCTAATAAGAGAGCAATAAAAATGCCGATGTTAAGAAGACAAAATAACGTGAGAGGATTAAACCTAAATAAACAAACTTTTTGGAAAATATTAGTGAGTTGTGAATATAATATAATGTATTCATATTTCATAGATAAGCTTGAGAATCAAAGCTTAAATGATTTAGAAACAGACATACATTAATATGTATCTTTAAATAATTTACTAATAACTTATTTACACATCATTTATTCACAAAAAGATATCATTAGATACGACCTTATTTAGCAGACAAACCTTATAAAGACAGTAAGAATAACAAAATATATATAGGTCAATGTTTCGAAGCGAGTTAAGCATATTTCTCAAAATGACTCTTAAATGGAAGCTGATGATATTTGAAACCATGGATTGAATATGAAATTAAGATACTTAAATTAATTTTTTCGATTTTTCTACACACACGCAATCCTTACCTGTGTTGAAGTCAGTTTGTAATATCACTTGCTTTAAAATTTTATGTATTTTCTGTTGCGAATTTAATTTTGAGTATTATAATCATCTTATTTTAAATTTTATTAATGCCGTATATGACGATATGTTGCCCACATATATGCTGCGTAGTCTTAATTACTGAATAAAGAATAAACTAACAAGCTGTTCCCAAATCTCTAACAAATCTGGATGCTATATATTTCGGATATTATACTACATTTCACCGCTAAAGAATGCGACAGTTACATTGAACAGCTTCGAAAGTGCTTACGTGGAAGTCTATTTTCCTGCAGTCATTTCAAACAGTCTCCTGTGGTATACGAGGTTCTATTTCCGTTTTACTACCATAATTTAACCACTCTGTGGTTTACCTGATAACAAGGACGTAAATCATACGAGATATTTCTTGTAAATATCACGCTCCTGAGTCGTGATTTTTGATTGCCTATTATCTCTAACATGGTCTGATGAAGTTTCAAGTTTGATCTCACCAACTTTAGAATTCTCATGGATATGTAATATTTACAGCCTGCGTCATCAAAGAGTATTATCATCAAATATTACGCTCAAATAATCGTGACGTACAACCCGAATTTTAATCTAAGAATATTTAAGTACAACCCAATATACAATGCTGATTTAATATTTTAATTTTTTTACAGATAGTTTCTATAACACTTTAAAAAAACTCCAATACATTCGTGGGTGAAACATACGAAAAATAATTAATTTAATTTCGAAGACAGTCCAAAGTAAAATTATTCAATGAATGGAAAGCAAAGGTTTTGGTAAATGTGTTAACCAATTGTCAGTCAGAGAAGTAATAAAATATTGGTTGGGTATCCTGAGATTAAGAGTATGTTATACGCAATTATATAAAAAACACAAAATTATAATAAAAATATATTAATATCAATTCGTTGGGTTTAATCCAGCCCTGAAATTTAATAAGCCCAATAAATGTAACATATTTATTAAAACATTACTATTTATAAAATAATAGTATTCGAAACAAAACTTCTAATATTTTTCTCTGGGTTATAACGTGGTTTCACTTTCAACTAAATAAATTACCATACTATCAACATAAATTTTCACAGAATTTATTAACATATATTAACAGTTGACAAAATTTAGGGAAAAATATTTTTACTCGTGGTGAAGTGATATTTACTAAATATTCATTGTTATATACTCCACAATCAATTTCCATCAATTATATGATATTTGTCAATCGTCTCTTTCGTTATGTTACCAATTCAAAATATAAAAACTTATTTTTAAAACGTCCTCCATATGTCCAGAGATGTTTTATTTTTCTTCCTTGTAGTCATACTACACGTGATTATTGAGACACTTATTTGGTGCCGTTTTATCTCCACACACAGGCGCTCAGGGATAAATTAATTTTTAGTAAAATATTGTAATAGATATTTCAGTTTGTGTATGAGAATATCAATTTTTTATCAAACGGAGGAATTGTAAATTATATTACTTGATAATTATTTTGGGTCTTATTATTAAATATTAAGCACCTGCACTATTTAGTTTTTGATGAATAAAATTAACTAACTGATTTTTTTCCGGGATGAGCAGTAACAATATTTTTTAGTGTTATTAATTGTGGGAAATCAAGCGTGAAATTTATAGCTCGTATATTATTATCAAAATATTATGTGGCAATTATTCAGAGATATATGCCATGTCATTGGTATTTTTTCATCTCCCATAAGCCTCGTCTGTAACATATTGGGGATACAACGCGTAGCGTCATGAAACGAGACAATTTGAGGCGCCCCCCCTTTGCTGCTTTGCGCCAAGTAGGGAATTTTTCTCGTTCCTCCTCATCCAATTTGGTAGACCACGCATCAGAGCGTCTTGATACGACGTGGAAACAGAGATGTCTTCCGCAAAACATCGAGTGAGAGGACGGGAAGAAACACGAGCTGTCAAGGAGCTACAAATAAAGCACCAGCCTACAAATTAATTCCGTCGCGAACATAATATCTGAAAGGAACCGTCTCAGGGCTCCCTCAGCTGTAATTACAAATCCTTCAGAATCGGACCGCATGAATTAGAACCTTGTTCCAGATATTTGAGGCTGACTTATTTTTAAACAACGATGGGCCTGTCCATTTAGAGGCAGATGCGATCTTTGATCTATGTTATCAAGAGGCACAGGAAATGCAGGCATCTTCGGAGCGAAATAAAATATATTTATTACGTCCTTCATATTATCACAAGTTAATTGATTGTAGCGCGAGAAGCTATGTTAAATAATTTTTATGAACAGATAACTACATAGAGACCATATTCATGCCTTCGATAAAAAAACCACGGCAATTGTAAAAAATGTTTTCCGGTCGTAAGTATAATGCTATGAACATTTAATTTTTAGATTAAATATGTTGATTAGAAGCTTTACATTTCAGTTTCTGGCAATAACATTATTTTGCAAATTATTACGTGCAGAGCGTGATTGTGATAAAAACTTTCAAGGACTCCTGTAACTGATTTGAGATGAAGCAGAAATGATAACTGAATACTAATTCATTAATTGAAATCCCCAGAATCTCTCTCTAAAAGCCATTAGTAGTACATTATATTTCTTGCGTTTAATTACTTTAAAGTTTTCAGAATATTGAACTTAGTTTTCCCAGCGGATCTGATTAATTTATTTAAAACTAGTGCTAATAAGCACTAGTGACTAGAGTTGCTGCACCACACAGAGGTCCTGAGTTTGAATCCTGGCATGGGCTTGAATGCTTATGCCGTCATGTTCGTGAAATCTGGGATTAAGTCCCTGGAGAATCAATATGATGACCACGTAACACTCCAAATTCGGAATGTGTCAAGTAAGATGACAGTCTGAAGTCGACCCGGCAGGCCAAGCCTTAAGTAGGCTGTATAGCCAAGGAAGAAAAATAAGAAGTGCCAATTACTTCTATAAATACAAGAAATTGCATGAAAAAATGTAATATTATACGAAAATAGGTGTATTTAATCTTTAAAACACGATAATCCGTTTTAATAAATATTCGTACTATAAATAAAAGTATAAAATAACAACATAAAAACAAACTAATATGATTTGTATACAAATAAAGTATAAGTGCCATCTTATATGTATACATTCAGTATATAGAAAATAATAAATACTGGATAAAAATGAACTGTACGTTATATTTGACGAATTTAGTTAAATGAAATCATTTAAGAGAAATAATATTTTATGCAATTATATATTGTATATTCATATCATGGTCACCAGTTGGCAGCACTAACTAATAATGTGTTCTTGGGCTGGTTGCCTAGCAACCTGTTTACGTTTTTACTCGCGGAAAGTATAGTTACTGTTTTAATGTAGCTGCTCCAAATTATATTTGTTACGAATATAATTACATGTTATGTATTAACTAAGAGCACGACATGTGGCAGCGGTGGGAAAGGAACCCATGACTGCGAAGAGACTGCTATTCACATTATTATCAATAATGTGAAATTTTCAGATCCAGAACAATGATAAAACTTTAAAGGACTACAAGTTTCTGACAAAGTACTTGCTGTCTTGAAGTACTCCATCTGCCAACACAACTCCTATTGTTTTGTAAACGATGGAACCAAGAGACTACCAAATATCGGGAAAAAAAATCTGCTTTATATGTAGGTGGACGCTTTACGCTTGACAGTCACGCAGGTTAATCATTAGAAAACATCGTGGTTCATTCCTAAGATTTGGGTCACGATAATTGTTGATGGATAGAGAGATGATATCTATAAACGGCGCTAAGAGGCTTTATAACCGTAATAAATATTTGTAGTGTATGAATGCTTTATTTCGAGATTGTCATCAATAGTAATCCTATAAATTTCTTTTTCATGACGTAGTGCCTAACATGTTTAACCTTCGATGAACACATTACGTGTTGCCAACACATAGCTTTTCTATAATCACGATTACTGTTACCACAATCATGCAATCTAGCAATACTGAATTAATTACTCACTGGAAAGAGGCGTCTTAGAGCATATTGCTTTTGTTATATTGATTTACTATTATACCGCTTACCATTTATTTTTAGACATCTCACTACTAGATAAACATACATATTTAAAAATGACTAAGAAGCTAGACAAACAAAACGTTGTATCAGCTACTTAAATGTCTGTTATTCATAGAGAAGTACTTAAAACAGAATTTCGTATCACACTCCCCGACACTAACAAAAATAAAAAATACCGAAGTAAGAAATTTAATCTGATTTAGTCAGTAACAAACACTCAGAAAACTAGGTGCCACAGTACCATGACTAAACAGGTGACATACATTTTTATTTAATTTAAAAAAAATTAGTTTTAGGAACAGTGTGTCCGGTGTCATCGCGATCGCGATGCTTGATGCGACCAATGCATTTAAAGAAAATCGTAATTATCAATTTACAGTAATTTGTTTCCGTAAGATTGTGATGTTTACTTGGATTTATGTTCGCATTTGGTCAAACCTTGACTTCAGAAGTTGATAGGCGTCTGGATCAGCAGACTAGGCGTACTTGACTCGATGGTGATTATGTATTGAAGGACTCCCTACTTGTAGTAGGATCTGTTGTCTGCACTGACTGGCCAATACCGGTGTCACTAGCAGAGATGGCAGCGCCTCTTACCTGAAACACGAAACAGCACGACATAAGCACTGCGCAGAGTAGCCTATAATCCATTACCTGTCTCAAGAGACTCTAGGATCGATACAGACAAATAGTCCAGTTTACTAAATTGACTCAACATAAGATCCAATAAAACAAATCGGCCTTCAATATCAGCGCTAACAGATCCAATAAAACTGAGAAACGAATGAATTTCTCTACAATTTGGCTTGAAATGATTCACAGAATTTGCACACTGCAGGAATATAATATTGTATGAGTACTTAAATTACAGATGAAAATAAAAGTAATATAATCTTCACAAACAACGTAAAAACAGAAATAAAATATTGATAATCATTTTACGTTTGATGAACTCCATATTAAAACAAATGAAAATATGGACCTCAATGTACGGACGGGAACACAACAAATTACATTTTTTGCTATACGTAGAAGTGTAAATACCTTTGTACTCAATTCTCCAAAATACTGGACTATTTATCATCTATCAACAAAGCATTGTTCACGTTTAAGACATCATCGAAATTAAAATTAAATATTCCTATAATAATATTGCTAATAAAAATGGCACGTTTGGCTTTAATAGTATGATTATGTGAAGCATGGAATTTCTATTTGATTAAAATTTAAATTAATATCTCAAGTGATATAAAATTTGCATTAGATTGATTAGAAAATAAGAACGTCTTAAACAAGAAATATAAAGCTAATTTTTTTATTATTATTGCTTTTAATACAAAAAAAATCAGAATATTGAATAAGCCTTCCCTCTCCCGGACATTTAGAAATTCCATGCTTTGTGAGTAGACATAATTAATAGTCAAAATACTATGTATTAATGAGGTAAATAATTTTTTGTCATTAGATGTTTTGGTCCAGTATGAGACAAATCTCGTTTATAAAAATCAGTTTCATTAAAGGTTTCAAATCAGTCCAAGTCCTGTCCAATATTTAAGTGATATGACTGTCCAATGATACCAGGTCATTAAAAATTGAGTTATTAATGGTAAATACTTCATAAATTGAAACATCTCTTGTATTGTTAAATTGAAATGATAAATTTAGAGTATTTGTCTGTCAGATCTACGGTGAGGTACGAGATGAAGTTTCTGTGAATTTGAATGTCGACCTAGAGCAGAAAGACTTCCTACTCTTTTCTTGTCAGAATTGGGAGATGAAGTTGGAGAACAAAACTTATAAACCCACTGGCACAACTAGATACAGCCACCGAAATGTCGACAAAGTGAACTCTGGTCGGAAAACTGGCACAGAACTTCCTGCCACAAACTTGTCAATATCTGTTTCTCCTAGCCTTCAAAAAGAATTTTTATTTTAAAAATATAGACAGTAGCAAGGATAAAGTCAAAATCGATAGTCGTGGTTTCATATACTGCACCTTTTAAATTACTACAAGAGTTTCTAGTTATCTAATATTGAATATGAAGACCTTTCCAATTTGACGTTAATTTTTTAACAGCCTTTAAAGTAAGTTTTAATAGCATAAGTATATATCTCAATTTTATATGTTGTGATTTAGAAATATAAAACATTATCTGAGCACGATGGCTGACAAGAGAGAGCTGTTATTTTAAATAATTAATACACTTAATAATAAGTTTGGAAATTATAATATAAATAGTCCAAGGAATTCAGAACTTATTTACAATTATATCGGTAATTGTAAATTATCATTACAGAAACCATTCAGATTAACTTAATGAATCACAAATGCCAAAGCGAAAATAAAAACTATTTTAGAAATACTGAATATAATGTTTTTTGTATTGTAATTATAACTGTATGAAATTGAAGCGTACAAAAACAATATTGTCTCTCACACTCTGTCCTGTTATCAGATTAATTAATATGATTTCACTGCAGGCTTTCGTAATTTATAACCTAACTTCTGCACTAAATCTTTAGGTTAGTTGAAGTTAAGCAAAAGTTGGTTGGTGTCTAGAGTTATCGGAGAAACAGTATAATTTCAGAGTTTTGTATTCCCCTGATAACTTTCGATAGTTATAAACTAAAGTTTACTGTAACAGATTTGTTTTATTACTGTAACAGAATGTTTTAATACTCTCTGACTCGAGAAAAATTGTTTATAAGTAAAAATAAAATAATTGATATTTTAGAAATTTTTCTTAATTATTAATCCTATTTTATAAAAAGCGGACGCGAGTAGATTTTTGTTATTAATTTTGTGAAATTAGATGTATTATCTACTGGCTGTATTACATTATTGACCACATGCATCAGAAACACTATTAAACGTTGTTTAAGTGTAGAGGAAGCTATGAGGACATTCGCTCTAGCACACAATGAAAAAGAGAATATATTTGGCCAAAATTTATGTATCCTGAAAAGAGGAGTAATCTTCTTGGTTGTGTGAATAGATTCATATTTACATGAAGGAAGATAGATCCGATGAGCGTCACACTACTATTTTATTTTTTTATTGCAACCTTTTATCCGAAGATATTACAGTTAACTATTATTTGACGAGATGGAACGTGGAAAGGTGGTTTTCGGAAAAAATCAAAATACAAAATGCAATTTAAAAAATAAAATCCGAGGCTGTAAGTTAAACTTTTGAAATCCGGTACATTTCATAAAGAAATTTCAAATCTGCGAGGATCTAGCAGCATCATGATTCGCTCTTAGGCCGGACCAGAGAAATATTGCAGCTGCAGACAACAGAAGAAAGTCCATGTGATGTCGATCGATTTGAACAGAAAAACTTTAAAGTTTCCGTAACTCTGAAACACAGTTGTGTAGCAAATTCAGTACGTTAATTCATACACAAAGTGTTTTGCGTAAATCAACATCTTGGTTGTTCGTCGCAATAATCTTACCACATTACTTACGTATCTTCAGGGCAAGACAATTTATGCAAGACAACAAACAATAAACTTTCCTACTTTCATTACGGTACGATATTTTCCAACAATTGTGTCAGAAATTTGTCATCAGAGTGTGTGAAATATCTGGCAGCATTTGTCTATACCTTCCAAAACTAAAATATTTTCAGAATTAAATTAGTTTTCCTCTTTTAAAAGAACTGTGTATTTTATAATTTTTGTGGACTATACAATTCTCATTAAAATTGTTTTAATAATTTTGTAACTCAGGTTAATTGTTTTATTAACGAATAAACTACCGACAATCATTCCTCTTTGTACCAATTTACAATTATAATAAATTGGAAAGTGGCAGTCCACAATCAGCTACTGCGTATTTCATGGATTAAATCGTAATTAACTAATTCACTTTTGAAATATCTATTCCAATTATAACAATCCGGATTTGAAAACTGTGGTAAGCCGAGTTGTTTACAAAATCCATCACGGATTCTCACACCTGACCATTCGTTTCCTGCAAAGTCAGATTCAGTTCTGTGCAATCTATAATCAGTCCCTACATAGCTACAATAAAGTCAGATAGATATTTGATATACAACGCCTTGGGGGTTACACCTTTACAGATAATTCCATTGCAATCAATGAACCCAGCCCATATATAAAAACGTAAAATATGGAATAAACATACAATTCACAATTTCATCGCTCCCGAAAGTGAAATGTCTCCTGTAGTCTTGCCGATATCGAATATCGAGCAGCCAACGATATAGGAGGCGCGGCGTTCATCGCACTCAAACAATGGAACTGTCAGCCAGATCACTCTGAACAATGCGATAATCCGTGTGTAGTTGATCTCTAGCTATAAACACAACAATGCTACCCACACTACATTAATTATATCTGTAGGCGGAGCTCGTATATATGGCAACCGCGCGTCGGTGGTGACGAGGCGTCGGATCTGAATAGCAGTCGTATATTCCCTTGCTCCTGATAACCTGAAATCTAGGTGCCCTATGTAAATTAATATAAGCTCATCTGTGGGTCAGAGGTATCACCAGTAACGTGAATGTAGAGTCAACTGAAGCTCTTCTCTGCTTCATTCACGTGCTTTAAATTCAGCAATGTTTACCAAAATTTAAATACTCTCGAATTTATTTATTCCTTATAAAATGAATTTAAAAAATATCAGATAATTGTTGGTTCTTTCGATACCTTCACAACCTACCTCAATATCAGATGACATTTCTAAATCCTAATCTTAAATAAAATTGTTTAAATGCGTTGTTCGTATAACCAAAAATCTGTTTTTATTTTTTGCTGTGAATAATACGTATTAAAGTAATGTTTGTTTATCAAATTTGTTCGCGAGTTAGTTACTTGCAAAGTGGTCAGCGAGGCGCAGTGTCCTATGTGAGCAGCGATTGTTCACTTAATTTACAATGATGGGTTTGGAACAACTGTAACTACCAACTTGATAAAGAAAGTTCAACAAGAGTGGAAATCTTAAACTCTGTTACATGTTTAGTGAGGCTAAGATTCAAATATGAAATCTAATAAACTGACTTAAAAACCTTTCAATAATCATAATTTACTATTGAAAAAATATAAAAATATATCTTTGTCTAAGTATCAAATGCAAATTAAATTCTAAAAACTAATTAATAAATGTATAAATTCCTCTCGAGTTTCCAACCGGGTCAAAGATTTTAACAGTGACGTTTTGATGGCTTGCTCTGCCATCATCTTCAGACTGAAGTGTCAAATTCGGTGAGTGTAGGCATTTATATAGTCTGAGGCAAGTTTGTGCAAGCACAAACCGCCTGTGATTGGTTAGATGTGGACGCGGGAGCGAAGGTGTCTCCCATTGGTCACGGGGGACTAGAGCATGACGAAGCAAGTGGACCAATGGGAGACACCTTCGCTCCCGCGTCCACATCTAACCAATCACAGGTGGTTTGTGCTTGCACAAACTTGCCTCAGACTATATAAATGCCTACACTCACCGAATTTGACACTTCAGTCTGAAGATGATGGCAGAGCAAGCCATCGAAACGCCACTGTTAAAATCTTTGACCAGGTTGGAAACACCAGAGGAATTTATACATGCCATTCACCGGGAAAGACCTCGTACTTTAATAATTAATAAATGATCAAAGATTAAATAAAATCAGGGTGAATTAAATTTAAATGTGGGTTATATAAGTAATAAGAGATCAAATTTCATTTAACACGTAAAAATAAATCTTTGATGCCTCTAGAGGGGGTTTGATTAGATTATTTCGATAACTTTTATTTATATTCTTGCAAATTATCTCTTTTTAATTATTAACGATTCCTTCTTTAAATAACCCCAATACATCCTCTTCTGATCACATAGTGTCGCCCACATTACATTTGTAATATTTAATAAATTTTGTTAGTTGTCTTACTTTCTCCTCTCCACGCTAGTTTTTAAATGACCGATTAAAGTTTTGTAACTATGTAACCGATTGCTATTAACATAAAGCGGATGTTGCTTGAAATTAACTTTCCATCAATTTATTGAACTAAAAAGTTTCTACTCTATACATTTTGTACATTCAAGCTCGTTTTACTACCGTTTTCGTATTTGTACTTCTTCAACGGAAGCTGGAGACAATTCAATTATAACAACCTTTGCCGTCGTTTGATCCGGAGACCATTAGAAGAAAGCACACCACAAGCTCCCAACCACGGCGATTCACTTTATTAACCACAGTTAACAAGAGTAAAATTCCCTGTGGCGTCGGAAATGAGGTCAGACTAAGAGGATTTGAAATTGTAAATAGAAGAATCTCTGGGGAAAAATTATGCGTAGAAACGTTGTCAAAACATTAAATTGCATATAATTGAAGCCATTTAATTTTACGGGAGTTTCATTTAATGCGTTTACATTTATAACTGTCCTTTTCAAACAAATATAAATAAATTAGCGAGACTACCTTATTAGGTATTTGTTTCAGAATTAGTGAAACAACCTTCTCATTTTTTCACTGGTACAATTATTGCTCTAGATATTACCAAAATTATCTTAATAATAAGACTACAATAAAATTACAGTCTTTGTCACGTTCTTTAGACCTCCAGAGGCTGCCCTGTCAATCTAATCTTCAAACTATTAGAGCAAATTGTAGTAATGTACAAGATCCCCGTTTCTTGTCTAGCTATATATTTCTTTAATTGGATGTTATAACAAACCAATCGCGTTTATTATTGTTTTCCCGCTGCCTTGGTAAGCAATCTAGACAACTCATAAGATTAATAATATTTTTTACAAATTTATACATAAAATTAAATAAAACACAATAAAAATTATACTTTGGATAATTGCCTTTGTTTTACTCGTAGTTGTGAGTTTAAACCCGCACCAAATTACCATTTGAATTCAATAGTTATGAAGTTCAATTAATTTTATAACGAATAATATAATTATTACAAACATATGAAAAAATATATATACATTGCACTCTACAAACATAGTCTGACTCACTTGTCAACAATACTATGTAAACGCTGCATAATTAGATGTATTTCTTAACATATTTAAATTTGAGAGCAAGTCGCACAATGCTATAATTGTCTATATAGACTGTATATGATTCAGGATATATCCGTACCGTTTATAGCCGTAACATTTGTGTAGCCGACGTTATTTTAGGCGATGAAAATTATTAATTTAAAATTCATGCTGATGCTTTTAGGGAATTGATTGAAATAAATTAGCATTTTAATAGACTCGAAAATGTTTTCTTGAGTAAACATTTTACTTTTATGTCTGCATATATTATGAAACGAGAGAAGTTCCTTCTCCTGCTGTCAATAAAAAAACTAAGCTGAGAAGAGAAATAAATTTAAAATTGAAAAATTTCAATAAATATATAATATATTAACCAATTTGAGGCTTAAAGTAAATTATATTAAATCAATTATAGGCTTACTTCAATCAAATGGGAATGACTTATTAAAAGTAAAAGCTACGCACATTCATTTTCCGACGATTGCAAATTCGCTTATGTAAAGATAATTATTTTACATTTTAATTTAATATTCGCTAATTCAGTCAGGATGTTTTTATTAATGATACGACTCGTGTCGGAGAATTTAGTCTCAATTTATTCTGTAATTGAGTTATGCGATGTTCCAGAGAGGGTTAAGACAGTGCCGTGTCTTTTAAATAAACAGATTCTCTTCCGTACTGCAGCGCATCTGAATGAAGCAAGGCGTCAACAGAAAAGGAAAATGTTTTTCAACTCCACTGCCTGTAAACATTGAAATTATCTAAGTCTCTTCCGAAGTTTCTGCTTCTTATTAAATTGAGCAAGTCTTCTCACGCAGTTTTTCCATCGCATCAATTCAATTTTTATTCCCTTTGTGTGCTTTAAAAATCTGATAATGGAGGATGTTTCACAATTCATTTGAATTATACAGTATCTTCAAGGAAATTTTTTGTATTATTCAGTGTTCTTACGCATCGTGTTTCCATTAAGAAAGGAACTTAGGAGTGTATTGGCGTCTCTTTAATGGGAATTACTTGACTTTACACAGAGTTTTCTTAATAAATTAAGATATTTTAATTTCGTTACAAAAACTATACAAGAAAACTCTCTGATTAAAAATTTTATTTTATGTTTCATAAGTAGCTTACAATTTATTTGAATAGTTATATTTACGTTTTAAAGAAATTTATTGCTAAATAAAATTTCTTTTGAGAGAAAATATTTAAATGGGATGCATTTTACCCTTACGAGAAATGGATGAAAACTTATTTTTCTTCTTTTCAATCAATTTTTGTTTATTTTATACTTTTCATACATTTTTCACGTAAACAGAAAACGAGAATACGCTGTTGGTAAGTTTGATCATAAAATCGGTAATTATATAATATAAAAGAGTACAAGAGTGTATAAAGTATTAGCAGAAGTCTTCTTGTATTAGTGTGGTTTGAGAATCAGCCTGGCTTTAGCGAATTAAGACGCCTGACAGCGTCCCGATCGGGTGAACGGCGTCAATGGCGACAAGTTTCAGTACGAAGGGCTACAAGGTGCTTTATTTCGGGACAAAAAATCGTAAAATGCATAAAAATACGTTATATTCACCCGTTTAAAGTATAAAAGTGAGTTTTTCAAGCGAACATTATTTCTTTGTCATTTTTAATGAAGCTATTGTGTGCTTCATTTTAAATAAATTCTGTACCAAAAATTGCCAACATTCCTTAATAAGTCGGTTACATCAAGAAAATGTTCTAGAAGTTATATTAACATAAAATATTTCAATTTCTATTTTACATAACTTGTTGCACCAACTTTTAGAAAGTAATAGTAATTTCTTTGCTTAATGCAATTTCTTCGTTTCATTATTTAGCGTCAAACTGTTGGCATACATTTAAATAATCATTACATTATATGTGTAAAAATATTAACTAATCACAGGTCCCAGCATTTAACTAGTGTCTCTTTCCACTATAAAAATAGTCACGTAACAGTCAATTATGAGCGTTAAAAGCAGAATAATTCATTCATGACTGCATCATTTCAAGTTTACTAGCAATTTGGTTTATATCTCTGTGACTTGTAGTATTTTGTTTCTACAAAATTATATTTGTATTTTACAGAGGAAAAATGCATTATATATAAATAAATGATTTATTAAATATCAAATAAATACATAAAATATTCAATAAGCGACAGTGTTACGTCCGGACATTTTGGAATCTATTCAGATGTTACAATATTATTAATTAATTACATTTTTAAGGTATTTATAAAGATAAAGAAAATTACATAATGTAGTATTTAAATAAATTTAAAACCAATTTTTTATTTAATTTCACTAAATATTTATAGAAACAGTTTAAATTATAAAGGTCTGTTATTTCGCTTTCCCGTCCAACCGTACTTTTGCAATCCTACTTATATTGACTATTCGGATAGCTAGTTAGTGCTCAGATAATTTCGGAGTCGGTAAATTTACACCGGGCACAATATGCGGCCTAAACGTCACTGGTTTGTCAATATGAAATTGAGTGGTTCCGGATCTCCAGCACGAGCAGTGCACGCGCCCTGCTTTGAGCTTTCCCGTTTGAAGCCCTTCGCAAAAGAGCAAGTGCTAGGAAACAGAGAACACTCGAACCAAATTAACTAAGCGAAAGGGAAATTTGTCGGAGCGCTGATTTCGGAGTCATTCCGTTCGGAACGTTTTGCGACGTTTCGCATGCAAGTCTTGTGTTAGCATAATAGTTCTCTTCCTCATTCATTCGGAACTGAACTTGGTGCGTTTAAAAATCCATTTAAAAGTGTATTGTGCTGTGAGTTTAACAACATATAAGAACATATTTGGTTAAAAATTAAAGATTGCATTTAATTACAAAATTATATTATATGCATAAATAAGCTTGATTTTATTTTCTCTTTAGGGATATAGATGGTTACTGTTTCAGTACAGTAAGGAGAAAAAAGCTGACTTGAATCCAAAATACAAAAACTCTATTTTGTAATAAAGCTTCTTTCTTTTTAGATACAATAGCATTTCCTATACAGCGTAGTCGATTTGTATACACGAGTAATAACGCCTAATATTTTCTTAATTTAAAAAATTATATTTTAACTGTAGACCTAAACATTAGCGAATGCGTGTACAATTATGTAGTGAACATTGAAAATTGCTTTTCTCAAATAGTAAGAGAAATAGATAGAGATACAGAGAGAGAGACATATTGAAAGAGAGAGAGAGACATATTGAAAGAAATACAGAGAGAGAGACATATTGAAAGAGATACAGAGAGAGACATATTGAAAGAGAGAGAGAGAGAGAGAGAGAGAGAGAGAGAGAGAGAGAGAGAGGTAGAAAGAGATTCAGAGAGAGTTGGAAAGAGATACAGAGAGAGTTGGAAAGAGATACAGAGAGAGTTGGAAAGAGATACAGAGAGTTAGAAAGAGATACAGAAAAATAGAGAGACTCAGAAAAATAGAGAGAGATACAGAAAAATAGAGAGAGATACAGAAAAATAGAGAGAGAGACTGATAGCTTGAAGAAATATTCGACCAGTTTTAGTCGCAATTTTACCAACCAAAATATTACTTGCGCTCATATAAATTTCTTACGCCAGTGTATCTGATTTACTGCACATTTACCTGATATAGTTCCAAAGAATGAGTGAACTTTTCGTAGATTGTGTTGCTTCTCTCTGTTCTGTTGATGAGACAAGAAATAAGAATAGCATAAATTGTTAGAAAATTAGACGGAGATTCATATGAAAGCGTTACACTAATTCGTTTTCCAGTCAACATTATTGGATTAAATTAGAATTGTAGTGAAACGGTCTTCTTAAGGTAATCCCTACTTTCTTCTCTAACTTTGCATTAGAGCTGGAGTCTGGAACCAAGGAATCAATGCAGTAAGAATGGAACAAATATAAAGGAACATGCAGATACGCGTCCAAAATATGCAGACACTATAGAAACTAGAGCAATGAGGAATTCTGTATACAGAGATATGGATCGTTGCAGGAGAAATGTTTCCGTGCTCTCCCTCATGGGAAATCTTCTCCAGCTCTGTGGTCTTAAAATAGTCGGATAAATCGACGTATGCAACATTCATATGGATTGCACATCGATGATAGCGATAAGAGTATGGAAAAAAATCAAGCGTATTCCAATGTATTTGTGTCTCTTTTAAGAATGAACAGAAAAATCACAGATGATAACCGTACAATATTTTCTCATTGATTATCTTTTATGTTGTTTTCATAAAATAGAAAATACTGCACCGTCTAACACTACAGATTATTGTTTACATAATACGCGAGCTCTGTAATAATTGCTTAGTATAATTCATACATTGTTTATAGTTCGATAATATTCGCATAATATATCCGCAGTCACATAGACATACGATACATTGAGACTGAACTTTTAAACCAAAACCTTATTTTAAAATTAAATAAAGAATCCTCAAAATTTGGAAAGACTACAGTGTGTCAATCTAAATAAACAATGTGACGCAGCTGTAATGGATTTTACTTGTATAAACGTAAACCAGAACCATTAATATAAATTACTTTATTTAATTTGAGTAAAATAAACTTATTCCAGCCATTTCTTTACTTCAATTTATGAATATTATTATTAACAAACTAACTCCATCTGCCTAGTAATACGTCTCTATCGGTAAAACAGTAGAAAGGAAAAATTTAACTATTAAAGTGACATTATCGAAAAACGCTGAAACACCACATTCATAAATGATGGGCTACGATCGGGGAAAGCTTCCATACACAAAACAGAATTCCCGAAACAGTAGTAGTAACGTAGCAGGGGTAGATTTAAATACAATTCCAGACAAGGACGACTCCGAAAAGGACACAAGGCATGGAAATGGTTCCAGAAAGCAAAAGGACTCCATTGAGTTCCGTAACGAGGTCATTTGCATAACTAAGTTGCTTCGTCAATGAATGGAAATTTTAATGCATATCAAACGAGCAATTTGGGGTTTACATTTGAATGCAAACTACGGTAGGTAAGGAGGCATAAAGCATAACACTAAATCAAAGGTGTAATGATTTCGCTCAGTAAAATTATTTCAAACTAATAGCATTACAAAAGCTTTCAATGAAGAGAATTGTTTAAGTTTCGTGGTTTTTGGCACGAGAGAGATGAAATTATAATTTTCTCAATATTTGTGAGTTATACTTCCTCTAGCCCATTTAACTTGCGAAATATTTATACGCAGTTTTGAATCGGTGAGTGGCATACAACTACAAACAGGTAGTAAATTTGTTTACACGGAGTAGTAGCACTTACTCATACAAACTTTATCGAGATCATGACTTCAACTGATGTCTGTAAGTGGAAAGGCGTCTTACAACGATGTTATGAAACATTTTCCTAATATCTTGCTTAAAGTGCCGTATATTAGTCAAACAATAATTACAATAATCATCCCAACACTCGTACTTACTTTCGATTCATTATAAATCCCCGAAACATCCTAATTTGTAGGCAGGAGCACTCTTTAACACCAGTCTTTGTTATGGCAAGTTGTAAGAATCAAATATACTCTGAAACAATCGATGCAAGGAAATAATATATATTGTTTAGTTCAGAATATGCCATACATAACCAAAGGGAAACAAAATATTCGGACTATTAAGAATATAACAAATATTTTTAAAATGCTAGTAGCATCTGACCAACGGCTGCCCTCCACTTTTCCCACTTCTACTTCCCAGCTATTTCTTACAGCCTATACGTATCCAATCGATAACTGTATACTATGACATTTACATCTTCTTCATAGAATGAAGTTTGGTGGTATTTCATCAAAAGACTTTAATAAACGAAAAAATTTTAAACATGGTAATTTTCTCTGAACCATGGTTTTAACTGAGATGAGTAAGACTTCTTAACGACGTAGACATTACTGGTGAATATTCAGATATTAGATAATATAGAATATTCAGATATTAGATAATTCTCACAGTTGAATGAAAAATGTATGTTATAATATTAACAGAGTATAATGTCTACTCATCCCATTGGATCAGTTGGCCAACTGCCTCCTAAAACTGGTGTACACGGAAAGGGAATGCTACGACTCCACAGAAAACTCGTATCCCGTCAGGGGCGTGAGTACAGTGCCAAATAGCCTGACGTACCTATTAAGTAAAATTTTGTTGTGCATTCTTTTAATATTTTACTGTTGTTCTGAAATTATTATTAATTTCCATTGAAGTCTTCTTTCCATAGTAATATAGAGCTAAAAAGGTATGCTGGTAGGTATCCAGGAATCACCACAGTTATTTTATTATCACAATCAGCTAAGCTGCAATTATATTAATAATTATTTTACTAAGGGTGTTTTAAGTTAAGAGGAATAATAACACCGGTAACTGATTTACGACTTAAACGCAGCTAACTGTACAGAATGAAATAAGAACTGCCATTTCTCAGAGCTGCGTACATCCTGTTTAAAATGTGCGCACATCTGTTTAAGGTTGCACCTGAGACAGCCTTTGTTTTGGCAGAGCATGCGGGACAAGATATGAAGGGAGATTAGACTGCCACACTGCGAAATAATACCGTAATATATTGGATAGCAAGACAGAAGTCTCTTTTTCCGTGTCAGAAATTTTACTTGTCCAAAAGATTTAATTCCATGTCGTTCCCTTTAGACGATATTACAATTATTTTACCAAAACCTTACACTCAAAACGTGTATATAATCTTTTACTTAGCATCTACAATCTTAAGCAATCTTTATCTTAAACTGTACAGCAAGATGCAAGGTTCAATATATATTTCCATGTCCTGGGATTTAGAAACAAAACTTTCCTGACGAACCCTTCTGAAATTTATTTGTCATCGTTCTCTTTCAATACATTCATAAAGACTCGTTTGTACTAAATTTTATGCCACGATCAAATCGGCTCTCTATATCTCGGAATAATTTTACTGAATTTTCCTAACTACTAATTATCGTGAAATTTTTTTTATCTGCGTCGAAGCAATTTAATTTACTTGTGGAACTCGATTGTTTATGAACACTGATAATTGAGATTTCGTGTAAAACATATTTGAGGGTTCATTAACGTTTGTGTGAGCAGGAAATTAAAACTGGTGCTAGGTTTTGTTGTCAAAATTCGGTTGCGATGGATTTCGAACAACTGTTTATTTAATATTCTTGTATAATAAACCTACATAAATTAAAATAACAGTGAATATAATTGAGCGTAAAACTGCTTAATTAATTTCTGTACGAGAGTTTAACTTTCGTTATCAAATTATCTATAGTTAAGTTGTGCGAAATAACTTCATTCGATCAAATATATTATACAAAACCATTTATCAATTATTAATTATAGGTTTATTAATAGTATTATCAGCGGCATAAGATTACGAGTTTAAGACTAAATGTATATCTTAGTGTTTCTATTTTGGTTTTAAGTTAACGTAATAGATTTCATGTAGGAGAGACTTTCGGCGTTCATATACTCTTCAAGGCCCATTAACATGTGCGCCTGAAAAAAAAATCTTTACCGAAGTTGCGATGGGACGCTTGTCTTTGCCGTATTTCACCCGCAGGACAAAGGTAATTTAAGTTTGAGCGCCTCTGATAGAGTTGCTAAGGTAGGCTGTGTTTTTGCCGCACACGGGATAATGCGTGGCCCACCCAGGACGGACCAATTAAAGAAGGCAAGGGCTGCAGGTCAGGGGTCACCCCAGTGAAAGCAACGGTCAAAACAATTTAAATTCAACATATAGAGTTATTATTTTGCTATCTTACTCACTTACTCATGCAATCACAGCGCCATCCAGTATACTATATTTATCATAAATCTTACAATCGGCTAACATTACAATAATATGTTATTACAATAACAAGTATTTATTTAAATATACAGTTCAATAGTGTCGTCAATCTTAAAGTATAAAAATATTTATAATTGGTAAAACCTCTGCATGTTCAATTAAAATTCATTTCCCTTTTTATCGACATCGCCATTAAATTTTAATAATTATTTTTTACTTTCATAAAATACGCAGAATGGCCAAACGTCAGAAATGGAATAATTTATTTGCAAACATTTTGTCCCTGAACTTTCGGCCCACCTCAGTTCTTTAAAGTATCGAAAAATTTCATGTACTAGCAGCAACATCCGGTGCCGAAATGAGTGGAAAAAATGGTAAGGGAGCTCACATTGTTGTATAATGTTTAAGGAGCAAAATGAATCTTTGTTATATTTTAATTAAAGATATGACAACGTCTCATCATTTTGAATCGTTGGCACAAGGAAGTCCCTGAAGGTCAAATCAACTCCCGTTTGGCATGTGTTTCAGTTTTGTGTGTTTCTTCTCCTTATTCATCTCTTGCTCTTTCATATTCTCTAGTTATCTTACATTAATTTAATTTGTTAAAAGATTCAATATTACTAATATTTTTTCGCCTTAAAGTTAGGAGAAATGAGTCGTAAAAATATAATATTTTGTACTTTTTACTACATAAACAAGTGCAGTCGTAAATAATTAGTATCATTGTAAGCGATAATCAAAATAACCAAATTGTTGTTACGGAAATTCGTCTGCAGAAAACATACAAATGAACATCAGTTTCCACTTAGGTCCAAATACATGCTGGAGCATTTTGCACATTTTTTAATAGCTGAAAATTTATTTCAAATCTACATTCAGTTTTAATTGCTGTATTACTACTTGAATGAGTAAATAAAGAATCGTTCAGTAAAAGTATTTCTGAACTCAAAATTATTCATATTCGTTTTAAAGTAATTAATTGACATTTATACCGAACAAAGGACATTATAGAATTTCGTGTTCGCTTTTATAGCTTGTTAACATTTTACAATAATCTGAAAGATAATGTAAAGTTATTGAGCTTGAAATAAAACACGCTTTTGATTTGACATGACGGTCAACAAGATTTCTTGCTCGTGTACTGCCAAATGATTACACGACGCACGCTGGACCGCCAAGGTAGAAAGATCGTGCTCGACGTGTGTGGCGGAAGGATCGTCTTACGTCACGAACGACAAGGTCATGAGATCGGCAATACTAAAGAGACACACAGATATACGTCCAATTGTAGTGATTCAACCAGAAAGAATGTAGAACTTTCCTCACTACGAAAACGCATCGCCGGTAAATGCAATTAACAGCTGTACGAGTTGGATAACTAACTATTGTATTACGTTTCCTACTAATTTTACAGTAATAAGAGACAGGAAACTAATTTACTTTCAAACTGAACGCTACGAAATGAAATTAAATAGTTCATTGGTGTTTTGGCCCTAGCGGCTTATTAATTTTTGAGCGAATACTGAAGGAAGGTGTCAAAATTAGTGGGTCATCGAGGTGGTTATATACGGACAAAATGCGTCTCAACAATGATGAATTATGTCATCACACTTTATAATTGCGTTGGACTATTTTCAAGGCGGTAAGCGTGACTGCTGCA
Source organism: Eucriotettix oculatus (assembly GCA_034510155.1). Taxonomy (NCBI): domain Eukaryota; kingdom Metazoa; phylum Arthropoda; class Insecta; order Orthoptera; family Tetrigidae; genus Eucriotettix; species Eucriotettix oculatus. The sequence continues at coordinate 53,881,498 of CM067381.1, forward strand.
TGTAGGAACAAAAAATAAACTATGAGTTTTAATTTTCACACAATCTTTTCTTAGCTATAATGAGAAAATTTTTGAGGCAATTTGTTAAAATTTATTAGGGCAGAACAATTTTAAAATCTGCTTATATTCAGATTACCAAGTAGTGGAAAAATACAATAACGGAAATTGTGTAGAAAATTCTTGTTCCACGAGCAGTTATCTTTGTGTCGGAGACTGAATCGAAATTAATCCGACGAGCCCAGCAGACGAGACTAGTCCGTAAATTGCAGCTGCACGCTCCCGGGATATCACCAAGATCGTGCAAACACAAAAATAACACTGGGGCTGTTTTTCCAATTCCTTTTTTAGTCTCGTGATAATGCGTATGTGTACTTTCCTGTTTCCGCTGGTACCATTTGCTTGCTACGTGGTAATTGATTAGAGCGATTTGGGACCTGCAGTGAATCCGCAGTGTTACATTACGCCACTCGTTCATATAATCACCCGCGAAATGTCGCGAGGTGTTCCGATTGATCGTCAACAAAGTGCGGATTTCCTAGGTGAGGTACTAGATTTTGTACCGCGTCTCACAGAATAACAATAGGTTGATTTTGAAACTTGACGTAAGCGTAGATTGGCTATACGTAGTTTTGATTCACAAATGGAAATTTTTAGAATCAGCTAAAAGAAGACGATAGGTTATGAGTCACATTGACTAAAGTATTCATAATACAATATGTGTTTCCGTAATTTTTGTGTAGTGAGGATATGCGAAATAATTTTATTTTTGGTTAACAGGCTACTTGAGGGTGATCCTGAAACAGGCAACTCCCCTTTAATAGCATAGGAAGGGAATTGAAAAGGGGGGATGCGGAAGGTAGAGCAAGGTAGCCAAGGGTTAACTAGGGCCCCCGGACTATGGTTTAAGGATCCTACCCGGTGTTTCACCTAAAGAGATACAGGGAAAACCCTAGAAAACCTGCATCAGGTAGGTCGGGCATTGGGAACTATTCTCACGCCCTTCCGAATGACGGGAGACGAGTCTGCTGTGGGGTCACAGCATTCCCTTCTCCGTGTCTCCACCAGTTTCAGGAGGCAGTTGGCCGACTGATCCAATGGGATTAGCGGACAACTCTTACCATATGCCCAAGGTCTTTGACCCCAGTACATATACCTCCTAAAATAGGTGAAGGTGTCTCGGAATATGAGAACTTTGATAAAAAATTCCCAGAGAGAGTGCGAGGCATTCCCGACATGATCAGGTGAACCCCGCAGTCACTCTGGGCTGAAGTGCCTGCGAGAAAACTCCCGCAGCGCCCATGATATATGCGAAATATTTTTCTTTTTTGGTTAACAGGCTACGTTTTCTCTAATATATAGCTCTTTTCTACACTCAACTGTAGGCATGTGTAATAAATAAGAGCTATAATTAAATATTTAAGAAACAACGTGTCTGGAGAAATTATTGAAGCTGCTAAAGTTAACGAAGTTCTAACTTTCAGAACTGATTGAACTGCCGTTTTATTTTAGGTTTCTATAGACAGAATCCGCTAAAATCAGTAAAAGAAAAAAAACCTGTTCGGCAATATCGTAAACGTCTTTTTTGAGGTCGAAACCTGCGGTGGCCTTCGTAAAAGTACATTTAATTTTACAGAGAATTATGAGAATATAGGTGTATGGAACAATATATAATCCTGTTCAGCAAATTTAGGTTATTGTGCAAAATTATTAATGTATGATCAGAATGCCAATTCCATATCGTCCACAATTTATCAACAATGGAAATTGTAAGAGATTGTTAGAGAAGTGGAATTGTTAATCATAGTTGAGCTATATGAATAAAGTTCTCATATCTATTGAACTGAAGAATATAAACTAAACTTATATGCAAGAAATGAAGAAATCGTAACTACATAACCCATTTCTCAGTACTATGTTTGCATTACCGTTAAATATAAACGATGCTCATTCTTAAACAATAAACTTAAATTGTGATTGAAAGTAGTAACAGTTATCTTATATTGCTTTACGTTTATTAATTTCAAAGTTTTCACCTTTGTCACTCGTGACACCCCGAAATTTGACTTTTAATGAGTTGTTAATAACGCGGGAGAAAGACTTGCAATAGAAGTGAGATTTATGAACCTTTCAGTATTTTTAGCAATAACGATCTCTTATAGCCAAATGATTGCTTCCAATATGGAGCATCAAAATATCCACGTGAAAGAAAGTTTTTCATTGATTTCACCCCCGTCTTTTAGAAGCTTACCCTTCTCCCCGTTTTGACAAAATCTGTTGCCACTTTCATTTCGTCGAGGTATAAATAAAATCCTATTTATGCTACAACTTTTCCCCAAGGAAATTACCTCCAAAACTGTTTTATCTTTATAAAGTTCGGTGCGCCAGGAACCTACACAACCCTGTACACTCGGCCTCTGCTAATTGAATTTTGAAATGAGTCCCTTGGGAATAGTGGGTAGTTAGCATATTTTGCTCATTGAACTTATCGCCAGTATAATCGTTTGGAGTCAGTCCTACCCCTGAAAGGCAAGTGCCAGGACTTGCGTCTTCACAACCCTAAAACTTTCCATTGCACCTTTGCTTTAAAAATTTTAAAGATTCCAGCGAATATAATCAAGTTAGATTGTTGACATTGGAGTCAGATGGGAATTGTGTCTTGTGAGTAACAAAAGTAAATGGAGAAAAAGATATATACTTCGACTGATATCATATTACGTTTCGTGATCTAGAAATAAAAATAATAATTTTTAATACGACCACAAACATCTTACAACAGTTTAAGATGAACCAACATCTCTTTCTCATCCAATATGTTTTGATGTCAATCCAATTCCAAATATTACAATTTTATTTAAAAAATAGTTTTACAATAACAAATTTCAAATGTTTTCTTTATAATCAAGGTCATAAGCTAATCTATTTATTCGATATTATGATTGAAACACTTATTTAATGTTCGTCACCAATCTCATCCTGAAAAGCGTTTCGTATAATCTCTCGATGCAATTAAAAGTTTTTTCAATTACTGATATTTGACAGAGTCTAGTAGCATTCCATCTGTGAACTTCAAATGTATAAATAAATCTCTTATCATGATGGACCGTTATTCTTGATTTTAGTAATCGGTTATGTCTATATTTTAAGGAATTTATACCGTTCTCTGGCACCCAATATATCACTAGTTCCAGAAATTGAATAATTTGTTTTCCAATACTAATCTTAAAGTTCACTACATATAAAGAAATTATAATTTCGAATTCTTGGTTTCTCATTCTTCCTTGTCAGAAAAATATCCATTTGTTTTATACTTTCATTTCATATTTACTACTAATCCCTAAAATTCGATTATGGTTTCTTGTTGATCACATAAAAACAAAATCAAGCATTTCAAATCAGACCTGGATTAAACTATTCTTTTTGTTGGTAAGTCAATTATTTTGTCCTATTAATATAATAATGAAATATTTCCAAGACTTTTTATGAGAATATTGTTGTAATAATAATTTTTGCACTGTAATAGAGAAGTTGAGATGTATTCTATTTGAAATTACTGCTTTTCAATTGAGAGTGATTTGAAAAATATGTGGTGCTTACGTCACAGTTTTAGATAATGCTGACGGAATGGAAACGCTTTCCTTTGTTCTCAGCGTGTTTACGTCGATGCTGTCAGCAATCTATTCGATGAATTTCCGTTCGTTTAAGGCCCATAAAGTTCGTTGCAGATTCTGGATAGTCAGCCAGACTCTCAATCTAGGCCGTTTATATAGCTTAAGGTTTTGATGTATAGCATATTCGAGTACGTAAATTAACTATTAGATGAACAAACCCAAATTATATTTAGTATGCAGGGACGGATTTTGTGAAATATATTAAACATCAATAAGTCAGTATTTCTAAGGATACTTGAAGATTGTGTTTATTTATTATTATTATTATTTAATGCTGAGCAGTTAAATTCTATTAGATGTACTAAAACTATATTTGTAACAATCTCTTCATAATAAGTGAGTTGTGGAAATTTTTGTTTTACTTGTTACTAAACATGTATGGTGAGTATTTTTCTTAATGGAAGTATACTAATTTGAACAATAGTCTCAAATATCACATGTTGTTTATTTGATCAAAATTTTAATTTTAATATCATCAATTAACTATATAATCAGACAAGTTAAAACTTGTTAATTATTTCTTCTACGTTTGAAAACAGATGGCATTATACTCTGAGCAGGCTCCATAGTAATAATTATTGGGATGAGCGGCTATCAAATTTGAACATTATGAACTTATTTTCTAAAACTTAAATTTCTCTATGCTGGAGAACTGATCGGAGAATGTACCTAAGGCATAAAGAGGGGCGGTGCTTCGACTCACAGGAAAAATCAGAATGTTTTTGAAATTTGAGGGAGAGAAGAAGAAACCTGATAGGCGAAGACACGGAAGTTAGCTTTTGGTAAAACTCAATATTAAAAATTTATTCAAAGCTGTTAGTGAAAAAATTTACGTAAGCTATTTCTTTCGAATTAAACTAGTAAATTCGTCTGGACCGCGGAAATATAAGAAACGCCAACATCATGACAACAAGGCTGAAGCGAAGCTTAGCCTTCTAGATGAATGGGCATCGGTCACCGTGTCCACCAGGAACCAGTCTTTCATACGGTTAACCAGAACGAAATCAATGTGAGATCAACCGAGTACGAAACAAAATCTAAGCTTGGAAATTTATTTAAATTTCAAAAACTGTTGTGAGGCACTTTTATCTCTTAAATTCTTATAGAGACCGTTTTTCGTAAATTCATATATTGGTTCTCCGTCGTAATAATCTGCTCACACTACGTATGTATACCCCTCAGGAAAAGGCAATTAATGCCAGGTGAATAAATTATTTACTCAATTTTTAATCAATTATTAAAATTTTCATTACGCCTCTATTTTTCCTAACCGATGTGCAATTTTCCCAAAACTGTACTTGATCGGCAACTATAAAATAGCTGATATTTCCAAAAAAAATATAAATATGCGTATCACAACACTATTTGACAAATCTTTTAAATGAATGAATATTATTAAAATAAAAAATGACAAATTTGTGATATTCGTGTTTCCAGTCTGCCTATAAACGACTTTCCAATTTTTATATTACGTATAGTTGACAGCATATAGATTATTTACATGCGTCAAGTTTACTTTGTTCACCTACGCGTTTCGTGAAGAGTTCTCCTCTCCCTCAAGCCTGCTCGTTACAGTTTTGCATAAATTTCCCTTAAAATCCCCGTTGTATTTTCGAGTCTATTTATTCCAGACCGTAATCTTCCGAGATGAGAGGAAAGACTAGTGAACCGAATGGATGCAGGCGTAATATTCATAATCGCTTCGTTCTCCCCCGCCGGGACCTCGAAAATGGAATAGATTATACAAGCAGAAGACGCTCGGGCAAATGCCTATTTTAAATTTTGAGGCAAATCCAATTTCACCAGAAGAAGGGAACATACGATTCGACGACGTAAAAAGTTAGACGACTTTGTGACGATAGGCTAAAAGTATTGGGAAATCAGCCTCTAATTATCATCCAACAGTGATTCATATTAAATGAAGTTAAAAACAGTTAAACCTGATATGCTAAAAACATAAACACAAAGAGGATGTTATAAAATCGATCTTTCCTCAGATCAGATTGTTTTGAATTTTTAGCATTATCAGTATTGAAATAACTATTATAGTTTTCAAGTTTTGATTGAAATATTCCAATACTTCCTTGACCTCGAAGACGCACTGTCATTACATTCATTGTAAAAGTCTATTAATACACACAACTACTTCAATGTAAAGCTGTAGTGCATTGTAGTAAAAATATATTTAAATATTTTGATAATCCTTTTCTTAAAAATATTTAACGTTTTATTCGTACACTGGAATCTACAAAGATATGGATCACTTAACTGTATTACTCTCAATAGTGTTTTTTTATGTTCCTTTCTCAATATTATACTCTTCTTTGCCCAATTTAAATAAAGCTAGATTTTTTATTTCCAACAGTGTTTTCTTGAGCTTTAATTTTAGATTTCTTATTCAGTTAAATATAGTTTCAAGAGTTTATTTTCATTTTAAAAAGAAATACGGTAACATAAAGAAGGACGAAGATTCATAGATCAACCTAATTCAGCCTTCTTATTACCAATTATATATTTGAGGTTAAATAAAACTGAAAATGAAAGGTGAATTGAAGACGACATTGTCCGCTGAAAATGTGGCCTGGAACGACATTCATTTAATGAGAGGTCGACTCAGTCGCCAATCAGACCTTCATTAAAATTCCAATTAAGAATTAGGAATCAATGTCATTATCTGATATTTACAAACTTATTCAAAGTCTTTTAATATCTAGAGACTCCTGTTTTTATGAAGGGATATCTCAGATTTAAAAAAGTTCTTGGTTCACAGAATAGACAGGCTATCCCAAAAGCATGAAATATTTCGCAACAAATGGTAAATACTTAATTATAATTATTTATATACAACGCGTTATTTGACGGAAACGTAAGAACTAACCTTACACTAGAAATAAATTTTAGGAGGCCGTTTAGACAATAGTTTTTCCACAGAATTAAAATGTTGAATTCAATTATATTTTTCTTTAGAAAAAGTAGTTAAAAATTTGCAACTTAAGCTGTCGATACAAGTAACGAGAGACGGGTGAGTATGAAAATTTAAAACCTTTCAAAACAATTTCTTACAGATGCCTGCTGTGAAAGATTGGGGATATTCGATGGATTATTTGCTTCAATTCAGTTTTGCAATTTTTCCCCCAATAAATTATACGTCTCACCATATTCCCATTGCAGAATAGATACTGATATGACCTTAACTACGCAGTTGCACAGCTGGCTGAATCATTAGTTTCAAGAATTGTGTTTCTATTTTGGTAATAATTACATTTTACATTAAATATTTTACATAATCGTATACGAAAATTATAAATAATCTTTTCTGGTTCTGAAAATACTTGAAATTGTTTCACTTTCTTAGTAATAAATATATTACTCAAATTTTAGTTATTAGTTTTCTATGTAAATTATTTATAGTATAAATAAACTTTCGTAGCGGTGAATTTTGAAAAGTTATTAAGAAGGTTATTTTTGAGCTTAGTTTTGAAAATGAAACAATCAGAAAAATTTGTATCATTAAAATATGCTTTTCTATATTTTCGCCGGACAGTTAGACTCGTTACAGTTACATATACATTCAACCGACGTTTTTAGAACTTTATCATGTTATATACGTGTAATTAAAATCACAACATGAGTACGTTACGTAAACGCTGAATTCTTGGCTCTGCGGTTTAGAAATAATTTGTTAGTAAAGTTTTGTGTCATTGAAGACCTCCCGCTGAACATGAGGTTGACCACGGGGGACCCCACTTTGAGAACGAGTGGTTTAGACAATTCAATAGTCGTGGCCAATGTGCCCCCTACTACGATTTGTCGTTATTTGTTAACGTCAGGGGGGCCTACAGTATGTGAAACATTTCACTTTACTACATGCAGCGTGTATAGTTACATCCGGTACCGGTTCTTAAATTATTTATGGATTAGAACAATCTTTAAAATATTAATACAATTTAACAAAATTAATGAAAAATGGAAGGAAAACACAAAATGAGTGCCATGAGACAACAACAGTTTAAGAATTAATATAATCATCGAAATAATAAATTTCCTTATTACAAAAACGTAACAGCAATTCAATTTAAAGATGGTATTTAAAATTATGTTTTATGAGCAATTACTAGCAATTCTATAGTTTCATCAAAAAAAAGTCGCAATCAGAGTAATAGAAAATAAATTTAATGCAATTAAACTTTCAGCTGTTGGTTGCGTTATTTTCTGATTAAAGATTACTTTTCTTTCAAAATATAAATTTAAATTTGCTGTATTTAAGCGATTATATATTTTGAGATTTCATGACGAGGCAACGCGCAGTGTAGAAGGAATTTTAACCATAATGAATTTGAAAACGACAAATATTGAACTATTTATTATTTGAACTTCGGTTCGGATAAATATTATGAATTATTGTATTTATTAAATTTACGTGGCATCAATATTTTCTGTAAAAGTCATACAAATTATAAAATTCAGTAAAATAAATTCAGTAACTGTATACATGGGAATTTATTGGAAAGAAAAAAAAACGTTATCTGAAATTTCAGCAACAAAACCTGTGGCATGAAACTGTTGGTAATATAATCTACAGATAGAGAGTAGAAATATTAATATGTGGCACGGCAGTTAGTCTGATTACAATTAAATCCAACAGGGAGATTAGGAACTTTGCCGATAACAATTTCGGTTAATGAATATTATGCGTCACTCAAGTTAATCTGCAGGCATTAGTTAAAATTAAATTATTTTCTTGGAGGGGAAATTGGAAAAATTCTGGGATATGTCAACGGATATAATAAAATGGATATTATTCATTAATATTTTATGGTATTTGCAAGTTACAGAAATCGTGGAAATTTCAGAATAATTACAATCAAGAAATTACTCGTTTACACTGTCTATAAGGATATATATACCGTGTGTTTCAAAAAGGACTTCACAACTTGGAAAATTCATACCAATATATTCTTTAAACAGACATGGTCGTAGTGTCATTTTACAGCAAAATATATCAAGGTTTGACTTACGTAATACGATAATACAGAATCATCATGCTTGTAAGTTAAAAGAAAAAAGTAATATGATTTTAGAAATTGTAAAGTCCTTTTTGATACACGCTGTATTTTAGCAAGAAATAATTAATCACTGTATTGTTTTCTAGGTTAATAATTGTATTTTTTATCACTCCGCTACAAAAAAACACTACAAATAATTGTTGTTTAAATTTTTACTTTGGCGTGGTCTGATTGGTGCCTAGTCTGTAAAATCGTGAACTTTTCCGTTATGAGTAAGTAGTTTTATTTTACAGTAATACTTGTCATAAAATTCAACTTAAAGCCAAAATAGTGCCCATGGAAGGTGTTGATAGTCAGAAAACGATGGGGGTCTTATCAACGTTAATAGAGAAGTATAGCTAAAATAAAATAGGTTTCGTAAATTAAAGTCTAGTTGAAAACTGGAAAATATTTTAGTTTTTAAGGAAGTAAATTTAAGAAATTATGACATTTCAGGCGATAGTAATTGAAATAGATTCAAATTATAACTTTTAGGCAGACTTAGATAAATAATACGTATTTTTTTTATGAACGATCCCAGTCCCTTCAAGAAGTGGAGAACATAATTAACTGCACTCAAGGATATCTGACCGTGATTGTGTTGCTCTAATGCATCAACGTGGTTTAGACGTTGGTCTACCAGACCTCCATGCATTATTCGGCCCGTTGCCGTGTAGCCGTCAAAGCAAATCAATAAATTTGGCAGCGTTGCCCATGAGCCCGCATAAATCCTTCATGACCCTGCGTCCATCATTACAGGGATTGAGCCTACTCGTTTAAACATTACGGACCCGTGCACAATAGGAGACCTTCATATTAGCGGCCGTGTTGTGTCCCTGCATAAACGACAACCAAACTTGCGTGTGCATGTACGCCGAAAGTGCAAATGCAAACTGTAGCACATCTGTGGACCAGAACATGAACATCACTGCTTTACCGGCATGATCATAATGGTTACGTTGCACAGTACGTAAATTATGGAAGTCATGTGTGGCTGTGTTCTACCAACGACGATATTTCATTAATTTTATAATTTGTGAGATCGATACCAACCTGCAAAATGATCAAGTCATACCTCAAGGTTTCTTTAACCTGGTCGTGTACTTTTCATTAAAAAGTTGTAGTCTACCTTAAACACGACTAAGTTTATTCTCCTCTTCATAAATTCTTTAATCAATTACTCCTTGATATCTTGGGTATGTTATTTATAACATGAATTCATGTCAATAATTTTTTTACTTTTTTTGGAGTATACCAATATACAGGTTGTAACACAAAGTTAAGGGGCTATGAAATAGATTTGAGTATCGTGCTTCCCACCTCAACGCATCCAACAAAAAAAATACATGAATGTACTTAGAAACTAGATGAATTAGAAGAATTGCTCAAAATAATATCTATTGGCTTCAAATCAATGTATGCGGACGTTCCACCGGAGTATCGTCTACTTGTTCCACTTATAGAAACAACATGTGAGCATACTCGTTCGTAGATGGCAAGAGACGCAGTTTCAGTTTTCCTTACCCAAATTCATCCTCTTTATCTCCCACCCTCCCTTTACATTTTTGCACGTCTATTACACCCTCTACATTATATTTTGCAATAATAAACAATAAACAATAAAAACAATAAAACTATAGTGTGTTTGAATTAGTTATAAGCATTATCCAATTTCATATATACTGTTTGCTTGCCTCGTTCTTGATTATCACTTTAATATTTACTTAAAGTATGGTGAAAAATTAAATTTAATAAATACCACTAAGAAAATAGTTTTCATTTTAACTACCAGATATAAATAAATATTAATTAGAATAATATATTAAAAACTAAACGACTTCATTAGTGAGAAAAAAATAAATTTTAGTTCATTATTAGGTTTTCAAATTGTATATTTATTTTTCTGAACTTTTTAAAATCATTACACAAGTTAATTTTATAGAAAAATCATAACACTAATTGTGCTTGCCTACTGAGATAGAAGTTTTTTTATATGAATATGGAGATATATAGCAAAGCATTAAGGGAAAAGAATTTTAAATATACTGAAGTTATTTCCTAGCATAGTGTCGTAGAATTTATGATGTCATTTCGTCCCGTTTATGAGAAAATAAACCGCGAGTGTTTTGAACGATATAGCGAATATGAATTTCATAAGCAGAAATGATGATGAATTTTTATGAAATTATATTCCTTATTTTGATTGAGTGATAAGTTTTTAATTTTTAGAATTTATGCATTTATGTTAATTATAAGGATTGCACGAGAACATATAACTTTAGCGAGACTGCTATGGAAAGATATGAAAAGTGACGTAATGGGCAATAAGAATCCCTAGTGGAGCATACATTCTCTCATAATGTCGTTTTTCTGAAAATATATTGCAGAAACACGTATCAAGCATCTGCACATTTTAATGGAGATATAAAGAAAAGCAGGCACGAATGGGACTATGGATTTATTCAGCTCCAAGTTATTTTGCTCTTTGTTCGAATATCGCAAAGTCGTTTGAATTACAAAGCTATTTTCCGCGTCTTACTCTACCCGACATTCATAAATGTGTCGGTCGAGAGGAATAAAACTGTACACGATCTATTCCATCGTTATAATGGCACAATTCACTCTTGATTTCAGCCACATGAAAAACGTGGAAATGTCAGAAATTATTGTCAATCTGAATTGACATTAAACTTTCCATCTTGGAAATAATTTCTTCATGAATGAAAATCAAGCGCATCAAATTAGAAAGTAAAGAAACTTTTTCTTTTGCTAATACTAATTTTGGAGTAGAATAAGACTTTCTAAACCAAATTCGGCTGAAATAAATTAAACAGTTCTAATTATGATACTCTAATCACTTTACAAGTATGGCTCTTTGAAAATGTCACCCACGTGATGGACTCGTCACAATAGACATTCGTCATGATCTACGAAAGGGAATTTCTCAGTTCCGATATCTTTCCCTAGCTGTCCAAAAAATGTCACAAACTTTAGAGGATTACTTTGTTTAAAATCATGATATTGTGCACGATATTTTGAAAAAATTAAAATCTCATTATTTAAAGGCTTCCTTATTGGAATATCTATTGGACGAAGAATACAACGTGTTATTTTTTCTTTGTCACCTTCTTTGTTGGAATTACAGGTAATTTCAATGTTATATGTAGACAAGGGAAGTAGATTTTATACTGGGTATTAGTAACACCAATCCACTGAACGCTCGGCTACCACTAATCCAAACACACGTTTCATACGATACGCCGTTCACGCGCCTATCTTTTCAGTGGTTAGAGAAATTATTTATGTGACAAGCCTCAGAGACTTTATAAACGTAGATTATTCATGAAATGAAAAATAAAATTGGAATTGTGCTGTTATTTTAGGAATTGGGAGAGATAATTTAATATTTAAAGACTCTTAATCTTCATGGATTTACGATTTTAAATCGCAGTCTGTGAAAATCTCACGGGAAAATCCACGAGGTCTCTCATTATGGGATAAACTCATCTTGTGTGAGACAAAGCTTGAATTTTCAAACATTTCTCATTTCAGAGTCGAAAAAAATCTTCAAATGTAAGGTTTTTGTTAAAAAAAATCGTTTAATCGCAAGCAGGTATTATTTTATGCATAAGTAAATTTAAATTTACTCGTTGAAAAAATGCTCTTAAATATTTCTAAATCTACCGCTATTTAGTGACATACAGAAGTGGCGGCTTTGATAGCCTAGCTAAGAGTGTGTCCAAAAGGGACATTGGGAAATGTTAGCCTCGCCGAGGCGCCGTATCGAGTTCCCTGTGACCGGCAAACATGGCTCTGTGCTCTGTTGACTCTGCCACTTGCCCCGGGCCAAGCAAACACTATCAGACCGACAACCCAATTCATTACGAATTTACGGCGCGAATCCGCAGACTATTCTTTACGGCATAGTCCTGCATTAATTTATACATGGATATAACTTCAGAATTTACTATTTTTATTTTCCATTAGTTTGTGGATTTCAAATCTTATTACAACTAGTCCGATCGCCCCGCCCCCAACTCCCACTCCTTTCCGACACACACACTGTCAACACAGATATATAATTGATTCCATTTAATTCCGTTCCAAATATTAGAAAGATTTGAGAATTTCACAAGATGTAACACGCTTTTTAATGACGCCATTTTGTCAAAGTATAAATCTCAGCAGTGTGACTATAGTCGTGAACCAGATCCGGATCCATGGAGAAAACATTGCACCATAAATTTAACAGTTTGAGAACAGGACACGAATGCCAATTCGGGGACAAGGGAGATCGACTTAAAGGATCGATTGAAGTCTATGTGTAGCGCACATTCGTTATGCTGTGAAGACCGATATTCTTCTCGGAGCTGTCGTGAAATTCAGACCAAAGTCTTCCAGACTAAGCGAAGCAGAACCTCCAGATCTAGCTGATCCAATCAATGCAGCAGAGACGCCAATGAGACAGGCACGAAGAGCAGACCGCTATATCATTTAATCCTTAAAGCTTCTAGGGAAATTGTTTGTTTTTCCGGCTAGGCATATCTCAGAGTGTGGATCAGCTAGTGTAAAAATGTAAATTGGATTGTAAACAAGTGGAGCAACTTTAATGCTCATTGAGGTCCTGCAATAGTTCCATTTAAAAGTTACAGATTGTATCCGATCAGTGTGGTTTTTTCATTTATGAGGATGACGATGTCACAGGCTGCAAGCCATAGTCTAGTATAAAGATAAGTTATATTTCCTAGTATCTATAATAGTTTTAGAGAGCCGTTATTAAATTTATTATACTCTTAAAAAATGTATTCCATAGATTTGGTATTGTCGGCAAAGAAAATAATAATATAAATACAAATTAAAAAACACGAATGAAAAGTGTTCATTCACTCGAGTTTTCACCCCATAAGAAAGTATTATACTCGTCCAGTAATTACCGTACGTATGGTCATTAAAACATATTTTAAAACTTTATAGTAGTGACTCGTGATGATAAGATACATAAACTTGCTTTTGAATTCTGAAGTCACTCGACTTGCATATTGAAGTGGTGATTGTGTGATTTAATAGTATGGCCCGGGTTGGCGGCGTCAGGGAATGGAGATAAATATTTTACATCCCTTTAGAGGAAGGCATTCAAATAACTCCCGTGTCACAGTGGAATGTTCGATTGGAATGCCTGAAGGCCACTGGAAAAGGTAAAAGGGTTCCTGCGCCCCTGCGCTGTCATATCAGGGGGAGGGATAGGGGGTGACGTGTTACTTACAGGGAGAATATTATTAGCATGAAAGCTTCCTTCATTTCCGGTGCTACATACCAAATATTCCGGCGAAGCAAATACATCTCCTGTATATCATGAGGTACGGCTCACAATTAATCCACCTCTGAGATATTAAAATTTCTGACACCTCTCAAATAAAATCATAAAATCCTGTAGCAGCCACTCCGTGAGCCCGAACTGGTAAGGATAGAAAAATGCATTATTTCTTTTCGCTAGTATTCCTAAACAGCACTAAACTTGTTACTCTACAAAATAGAAACTAGATCAGTATCAACTAATTATGTGTAATGAAATAATCAGAAAAGCTTTCGAGAAATATGAGGTAGTGATGATTAAGTTTATAATATATTTCGAGAGGTAATCTTGAATATATTTTGTCGTACATTATCGTCCAAAAGTTATGATTTTATAAAAATGTATCGCGAATGTATAATTGTTGAGGTGGACGCTTTCTCTTTTTGTCGCCTTCTGCAGACGATAGGGACGCGATTTTCGAGATAGGAACGAACCATTATAAAATGTCATTTTACGGTTCTAACCAGGGCTCTCGGAAATTGGAAAGTTAAAATTAATTCCTTATATTATTTATCCAACATTTAAGGTTACTTTTCTTCTTTATTCACTTTTAGGGGTAAGAGGGAGGAAGGGGGGAAGTACACTTATTTTAATGAATTATTTCGTTAACATATATGATTTCTGATCGCAGGTATTTTAAAATCCTTTATATACTAAATTAGAATATGTAATTATACTTAAGTACCTAGGAACCCAGGTGCCTGTGGGAGGTTTCTCGTACTCTGTTTTTTTTACAAAGTTCTCACATGCCGATACACCTTCACCTATTTTTTGAGGTTTATGGACTGGGCAGAAGACATGGGCATAAGGCAAGAGTTGTCCGCTGATACCCTTGGATCAGTCGGCCAACTGCCTCCCAAAACTGGTGGAGACAAGGAGAGCGAAATGCTGCGACCCCACAGCAAACTCGTCTCCCGTCATTCGGAAGTGCGTGAGAATAGTACCCAATGCCCGACCTACCTGATGCAGGTATCGTAGGGTTTTCCCTGCATCCCTTTAGATGAACGCCGGGCAGGATCCTTAAACTATAGCCCGGGGGCCCTAGTCAACCCCCTGGCTTCCTTGCTCTACCTTCCGCATCACCCCTTTTCAATTCCCTGCCTATGCTATTAAAGGGAAGTTGTCTGTTTCAGGATCACCCTAATTAGCCTCTTACCCCTCATTATCACCAGGAAAAAAATTGTGCTTGCGTTTTCTACGGGTGTAAAAGCGGTTCATATGACACAGTCTGTCGGACGAAAGAAAATATCTTTGAATTGGTAACCACGGAATCGAATCCGCCAGTTTTATTGATGCTATACTAAATCGGACAAGGATATTATTCTTATCTGGGAGACTTAACTATAAGCAGAAGTCCAGAAACGCATTCACATCACGTGCCGCCAACGCACGCATACTTTTCCACATTTGATAGTTTACGCTAATTATATGGTAAATAGGATTCATAATCAAGAAAAAATAGAATTTTGATTAGATAATTTTATAAGTTTACTTCCTTTTATAATACTTAAATATTTAATACATTTATTTTATAAAATATCTCTGAATTAATTGATTTTCCATAAAAGTCGTTTTAAATGTGTATGCTAGTGTGACTAATGGATTTGAAACAGTCGAACTCTGCCCAGACCTAAATTTTTCGTTGTTTTTCGACGGTTCATTTCTTTGCCGTTAAACTGGACCGAAATTTAAAAAGTAGGAGATGTTCTATTTTAAAATAAGGTACCGAATGTATGAGGTTGGATAAGGCAAAGGCACTCGACTGTTTCGTCATGACGTTTAAGCCATCAGAACGACCATTAGCAATTCTAAACAGCATGTGCTCGGCAATATTTTATTCATGCCGACCACTGTGATACGCACAAGTGCGACTATATCTAAACATATTAAACTGTCATATCGTCCACCTGAGCGAAGAGATCGGCCGTGATTTATGGCGCCCACAGGAACAGATTCAACGGTCCGGATGCGCTCTGCACGCCCACGCTAATGTGCAGAATAAATGCTTTCGTGCCCATGTTGTTCCACGTACATTTCAAAACAAACTAGAGTTTTCTTGTCCACACATGACAGTACACCGCCGTTCTCCACCATGTCTAATACAGTTTATTTATCTTTATTTATTACTTAAAAACAGGAATTGAAACATAAATATAAATAACTGTTCTAAAATAGGACATATCATTTGACATATAGAATGTTAACTTCAGAATGTGAGCGGTTTCTTCCTCTCAATTGTTATTCCCAAATACTAAACAACTGAAATCATTAACAATAAAATCTCTGAACAATAACCTATAAAATTGAATTTTTGTAACCAAATATTGATTTCAAAATTATATGCGAGTGTTAATTGATTTCAAAACTCCGAAGAAACTTTAGGAGAACTGTAAAGACTGTTATATAAAGTTATCAGGTTCCATGTGCTTATTGATTTGTGTCATTGACTGAGAACTCTTTAGTTATCCTCATGTTGAAGTATAACTGGAGAGAAATAGCAAGTCTGTAACAAACATCCGAACACTACGGATTAAATGTCGCGGGTCTCTTTTTATATATGCTAAATCGTTCAATCTTCAAACTGGATCCCTTTAAACACACCTCGTACAAATATTATTTACAGTAATTAATTATTATTTATATCGCTTCCAGTGGTAATATAGGCTGATTTCCATCTAATAACGTAACGAATTTGTTTCTTTAGTTCGCTAGGATGTTTAATACACTTTTTAGAATTTTGGTGCCATTATCAACTTATATCACGAACAGGAACCACAATCCATAGCTTCATTTTTATTAGTTTTAAAATATACTTCAAATATTATTAACTGTATTTTATTTCTCTGCTTCAATCTTTGAGAGCTATCAAATTGAGAACATTTATTCAGGACAATTGGATAACTTTGAAACCAGCTGATAGAGCATGGATTTCTTTAATCTCGGCAATGTATAACAATTTCTAATTACGTTCGAATAGTGCTAATATTATTCAATTATTATTCATCAACACTAGACATCCAAGAGCTTATTGATATTCATACGATTTCAGTTAATTGGTAAACATGACTCCAGTCTACGTTTAAATTATCATTCATTAACCCATGCATACATTTCCCCTTTCTGAATACGAGTAACTTATATTCATTATAAATTATTAATGGCCTTCATATTTAAATATCAAACAAATTTATTTCAACAATTAAAAATATTTAAATCCAGCATAATTAAAACAACTTTTTGTAGCCCTTGAAACCACCTTCTTAACCTCTCTCAAAATATACTCCCACACTCATCTCTCTCTCTCCTCCCTGCCCCTTACTTATTCTTTGTTTTCCTGAATAGAACGACAAACATTTCAAACGAACTCTAAAGTGACTGTTACAAGTCGTGTCGAAATACTATGGCGGTAAGCAGAGTATCAGATCAGCACGAACCTTTCCTAGGGCAACTTCGTAGTGTAAAAGTTATTCTAAAAAAATTGAAGGAATGGAGCATAGTGTTTTGTTCGGATATGTTGCACTTGAAAATCTCATCCGTAAAAGTTAAGGTATGGCAGATAGATATTTTCACTGTCAGAATATTCCCTTATTTAAAATATAATTAATATTTATAAAAAGTCTACAAGGCTATGTTCGCTGATCAAATACTCCCCGCCCTTCCCATCTTCTACGGCGCAGTTCACTCGTTATTCTATTTCTTGCGAACTATAATAATTAAGCATTAAAAATTACGAGAAGCAAAGTTTCCTATTAGTGAATAGAGAGAGACACCGGTAACTGTATTGCATATGTTGATGATTGGTTAAATTATTCTGAAACTAAGGTCAAGGCTTAAATTCGCTTGATCCTATGGGAGATTTCATTTACAATATTGAGGTTGACATTGAGGTGGTGTACTAAATAAAGTATATGCAGTTTTCTGTACCTTAGAGTGTTAACCCAAAGAAGTATTTTACACTAATTTTTAGCTCTTTCATAACTATTTACTGTCTAAAAACAATTTAACGGGAACCCATTCCTGTAAATCTTCCGTATGAAGGGACCCACATATTTTCTACAACGCATGATGTCTTTTTTGCTCGTATATTTGAAAGCGTCAACAGACGTTTCAACAAAATCGCACTTTGTGAGTAACATATCAATTTATCACTCGCCATCACGGCTATGAAACGACAGTCGGATGTGGCGCCACCATTCTACTCGTCGGGCAACGAACCATTGAACGCCAGTCCATTCCTCACTTCCTGCGCCATACTGGCTGGGCCTCGGGTAAAACTTCACGCTAGGGAGCGCAGAGAATTTACAATACTGAACAGTTTAAAACTCACACTTACAATTATCCGCGTTTAACTCTATTACAGCGTATTCGACGTACAAAGATTGGCACTGATGAAAAAATTCCTGGGATTATAGTTACGTTCTTATAAACGCTTACTATGAATGACTATTTTGATATTCTGTTTTAATACCTATACCACTTATCGGTATGTACGTTTAAGAATACATTCAGAGGAGTCTCCTAAATCATCTTTGTTGAAAACCGCTGTTTCCTTTTATATATAAAAAACATTTGTCTAGCGAATGGGTAACCCAAACTAACTCGCCCACCAACACGAATGTATTTTAATTCAAAAGTGTAAAAACTCTGTATATAAACATCTGGAATACTTTTTTCATTTGTTTTAAGTCCAATAAAGCAACTTAATTTTTTCTTGTAAAAAAGGCAAATAAAGTTTAGTGGTTTATTATGGAATTGTGTTTTCAATAGATTCATTTACTACTCTTTTCCAAACATGTTTCTAATTGCGATTTAGGCTGTAATACGAACACAGCACGTAATTGTGAAGCGTCAGATTTATCTTAATATTTGTAGTTCACGTTACGCAGTACTCATTAAAATAATGGACTGAACAAACATAATTAGCAAAATTACACATTTTTAACGAGTGTCGTTTGGAATGGGTACCATGCAACAAAAAATTTGCATTTATAGGTTAACCCCATATTTTATGTATTATTGAGCCTATAAACCCAACATTTTAATATGGATAAATATACATACAAGAAGGTTTTGGAAGGCTTGAAGAACGCGACGGAGTTGGAACATATGGCAGCAACACGAGGTATGAATTTTTGGATCAAGCTAATGAAACAAGAGGCGAAAATTAAATATCTAAAAATGTATCCTTCATGTTATAAATAATCTTGTATATATATTATAATTACAGTTGATAATGGCTATGGCCAAAACGTTCTGAGAATAAATGTATTGAGACAACTTTTCTGTGGTTTTATTCACACTATATTAATTATATAGAGTTGTTTTTTTACATTAAATATTAAACATATATTTTTACTCAATATCAGTCCATGAATTCAAAAATGTATTTTTAGGCAGTCTGGTGTATATTTAGTGACTCACTTACAAACTTTATTTTCCTCCAGGGTACATTTTTACTCGATTCTGGAGCACACCATTGCTATTTTTAGTGTTTTCGGCACGTCTTATCACTCGTATCGCGGCGACGCAGTGCTCTTACTGTTGCTGTAAATAGGCTAATCTTCTCGGCTGATACTTACAGCTATAGTAATAAATCGATTTTTCAACCAATATTGGACTCTAGTGAATTTTATTCGACACACTTCCTTCTCTTTTCGGGGAGCTGATCAAATAACTCGCGACATTGGTGTTTGAGTTCAAACAAATTACCAGTAAAATCGATCTGTCTGGAAAAGCTGAAGACGTTTTCGTATAGTATAAAAACTTGACGTATTATTCCTAATTGAAGGGCCGAGTTTAAGTAATGTTACTTTTTATGATGTCGCAACTAAAATATAGACTCATTTAATCCAAAATCTATATATTATTAGCGAAATGGCGTAGAGACGTATAATAAAGATTCAAATAAATTGTAAACTATTTATCAAACGTTATCTACAAAGGTACTAAATAATGTGACAAACGTTAACCTCTTCTACATCGCTGTATCGTGATACTCGAAAGTTTCAACTAGCGAGGAGTGAAAACGTGTATTTAACATTTTTCAATTCCCATCCTACAATTTAACTACAACAATTTAGTTTTAAATAATTCGTATTCATTTTATTATTAACGCAATACATCTGTTTTGTTGACTGTAATGAACCAAAATTAATGCGAGTGAAGCTCAGATACTTAATAATTAGAGCAAAATCATCATTAAAAGTTTGTTCTAAGTGAACTAATAACTGTTAAAAAATTGAAGAATGTATTCTCTGCCTATATAAAACAGTTAAACGAAATAATTGTTTTACTGCATATTGCATTGTAATGGTCAACTTTAACCCATAAACGAAATGATCAAGATTGGTCAGTTTTATAGACCAATTAAAACCCAACTACTTTTTTTCCGTAAGATAACTGGACAGTATTCCCTAATTTCAGATATCAATTTAAAAATATTCTCAAATAGAATTTCATGATAATGTCTCCAGATTTTTCAATATGATCGTTTGAAACATTTCACTGACTAATTTTGTGTCCTAAATTTGTTAAGATCGAGTAAGATTAATTTGGGCCTGCCAAAAGCGAAAGCTTTATTCCTTTATATCACAGATCCTATAAATTAATCCCTTTAATGACAGTGAAACTGTAATAACAGTCTGGAATACGTAGTTGACCCAGTAATCGACCTTCCTCTGATTGTGTTCAGTTTGTCGTGCTGATTGCGGATTAGCCAATCCGTTTGAATCTCTGCTACTTAGTTCCGGTTTCACTCCACCCTATTCCCATCTCTGCTTCTAATAAAGAACCCGTGAGTCTGTCTAATGAATCATGGGTAATTTTGTTCATTCAATTGGTGCCTCGTGTGGTTTAAGAAATTACAAATTGAAGTGCATAATATAAAGTCGATTATTTCGTGAAAATAAATAAACGACTCCCTCAATCAAAAGTAATGCTTCTTCCTTGCTCTATGAAGATTTATTAATTTTGGCACCAGGTAACGCAGTGAGGCAAACCAATGATACAATGCCTAGACTCAGAAAATTCATAATGACAAAGAAATATATATGGCACAGATCGAAATCATAATCTTTACAGAAGCCTCAGACAGTAAGCGTCTAAGATTAGACTCATTAATAACTAAGGATGACCCAGAACTGTAATTTGGAGGTCTCATTCATATAAAGAAAACTAACTTTTATAGTTATTTAGAAAATATTGAACCATGATATTATGATGAATTAAAAATACGAATATGAAAAAACAAGGGGAAGATATTAAACCGACGTTTGCCTTGTACATTCCTTAGTATTTTGTAGACGATCGGGACTGAACATTCGTTTGAATTTTACGTGAGAATGATACTTATCAGAATATAGTTACTTCACCAAAACTGTTTAGACATGAGCGTTCATAGCTGTTGTATATTGAAAAGCCAATTGCGGATTCACGTAGCCACACTATGATGAGTTTCTGCGGCAAGTAACCCCGACATGTTTGTTTACAACACAAGGGAGAAGGTAATTCGCAAAACCTATTAAATACCCTTTCCTGCCGTTGCCCAGACCGCATTACAAACACTCGCCTCCCTCCCACCCCATCCCACAATTTTGCATAGCTGGAAGTAAAGTGAAACCGATTTAGAAACTTGACAAAAATATTGCAGTAGGTTGGACGGAGGAAGAGAGAAATATTGCGTCAATTATTTAGCGAATTCCAAAACCAATATTGTCAAAACACGTACGACACCGGAACTCATACTGGCAGTATAAGCTAATTATAAACAGGCCATATTTGTACACGATGTAGAAAAAAAACAGTGAATATTGACATAAGCTGTGAAACGCGTCACTCACGGACGATCACTCCATAATGCATGCACAAAAATTTGTTGTTCATTCAATAATTCTTTATTCACATTGCTTCGCTTGTTTGACAACAGATTTTATTTATCGGGTTACATATTCATTTCCCTACGTGTTGTGATCTCGTGGGTAAATAAGACTCGTGAATAAATTAATGATAATAATTATCCAATAAAACATGCATTTATTTAATTAGTTTACGAGGCAAAATATTTTAAATTTCCTTTATTATTTGACTTCACATTAACCTTTCTCAACAGTATCAACCAACAACTGCAAAAAACCTTCAGTAAAACAAAGTTTGTCATTTTTGACCTCCGAGTGAGCAAGAAACTTTTAAATGGAATACGTTTTTAGAAAACATTAGAAATGAAAAAATTGCCTCTTTTGGTATTAATAGTGACTCACAAAATATACTGCAGTCATAATTTTCAATATAAACTATTAATGTGGACTATCCAAAAATGTATTTTACAACTTGTAATTGCATTTAAATTCTGTAATCTTGCATTTCGGGCCGTAACTGCAGGTAAAAGAGCAGCGGAAGTTTCTAGTTGACTGAAAGTAAATTAAAGTTGCCACTGATGTTACCTACCAAAGTTATCAGTTAAAAAATGACAAGAACTCGCAAAGGTCGTCGACAAAAGATTCGTAATATAGTTGATAAACAGCTTAAAACAATTTAAATGGGGGTGAATTATCGAATAAAACAAACCCGAGACGTTGGTATAATGCAATGCTTGACGAGACGAGAAACTAATTCTGTAGTGAATGGTAGTAAATAAGAAAGAGTACACAGACATGTTTACGTCTACTATACTAGAAAAGATAGTCATGCACATAGCGTGGAAAAAGGTCGATCAGAAAACTTACCACAGATAAAAAAAAATAGACCGAAGTGGTCAAGAAATAGCAAATGAGTCAGGAGAAAGCAGCTTGAATTTACAATATCAATCCGAATGATCTGAAACCACGGTAAAATGTACGTGAAATTAAATACGTTCACACGGCCAGAATTCACGGTTTCGATTTTTATAGGTTTACTCTTTGTCATAGTTTTATACACTTCTAATACAATTAATTTACTTGTTAATATATTCTAGATTCATATCTTGAATTTAATAAAATATTTCTGTAAATAATTTTATACATCATAAATAAAACTTGTTTATTATGAATAGAAACAATTAACTCTACGTTTAATTAGACGAAAGTTTTTGTCTGTTACCCTGAGGAACGTTAAGAATATAACAATTTACCGTTAATAGAAGCGACAGAGAAATATAAGCATCAACTCACGAAATATTTCAGTCGTAGATAATTTGAGACCGCTGTTTATGAATCGTTAAGAGCGCAGTTTATAGAAGGAAATCGAAACTTTTTATATTTTTTGGAATCATTCAGGCATCAAGGAATAACATTGGTTTTTGACGACAAATAAATACGTGTATTCGTAGTATATGTATAGTAGTGGGTTGGAAGCAATGTTACGATACGTACATCAGGAGAGAATAAAGAGGTGCCTGACATCAACGTCTGGAATATTCATGATGCCTGAAGACGTTGTTGTTCCTCCGCTCACATGCCTTGAATGATTCAGACAGCTGTTGTCCGCACTTAGTTCTTATTCCTGGAACCGACAGCAGCGAATTTTAAATAAACTAATCATGTCAGTGCCAGCGGCAGAGCTTTTACCACGGCAAGCGCAATTTTGTGTTTACGTCACCTACCGGCTTTATTGTGTTATCTTATTATCAGGTTTACTCATGGGCGTCGTAACTGTATTGCGATTTTAATTGATTGTGCGTGAATTCGTATCGAACGGCGGTACGCTGGGCCTAAAAATGCGCTGGGAATATTACAAAACCAAAACAAATGACCACTAAATTTTACTCCTGTAGTAGATACACGCGAAACCAATTAAAATTATAAGAAATAAATTTGTCACTTTACCGTTCATATGTAAAAAACTGCGCAGACAGAGTAGAATCACGTCACGGTTGTATGATGTGTTAATTACCTGGAAAAAAAGTTAATTAGTTTAGCTAACACACGTGACACAACATAAATCTTTGTTAATATTTCATTTTATGTACCTGTGTTTGGTTACTGTGCCCAAACGATCTGTGGTCTTTCCTTTCTTTGCATAATATACTCATTGTATATAAAAAAGTAATTTACTAACGCATATTTTAGAAAATAATTTCGAGTTAATATATACAACTATTAGAATAGAAGATCAAGAATAGAGAGCCGTAATCAAGAAAGGAGTAAGACACGGTTGCAGTCAGTCGCCCATGCTGTTTAACTTATATATATATATATATAGTAACATGAAAAGTTACGATGAACAATGCAGGCCAGCTTGCGAGTTGCAATTGTTGAGGAACTGAAGCAACCCGGGCCAACAATGTGGTCTGGGAGTCGTCATGGGGTTATGGAAGCAGCAGGTTGTGTCGGCGGGACGACGGGAGAATGACCACGCCCTGCAGATATAATTTTTTTCATGCTCTGATTGAAATTAAAACTATTAAAATCAATTTTTGGTGTTTTTATGAAAAATACCTGGCGCCCTAAAGGAATTAAGATATCATAGAATACGGAGGAACGTGGAATCCGCTAATATATAACAGGCGATGAAGAATGTTAAAACGGAATATGGAAAAGGAATCATACTGCAAGGAGAAGAAATAAAAACCTCACGCTTTGCCGACGATATTGTAGTCTTTAGGGAATCAGAAGACGATTTGGAAACCAGAATAAATGGCATGAACGGAGTCCTGGAAAAGAAGTTCACTATGAGTATTAATAGAGAGAAAACCAAGGTAATGGGTGTAGTTTTGGAAACAGTGGAATAACAAAGGGTGTTAGATTAGGAATGGATATTGTGATGGAAGTTAAGGAATTCTGCTACATGGGAAGCGTAATAGCTAGGAATAGTAGACATAAAGAGTAGGATATCAAAGGTAAGGCTGGATTTCGCGAAAAGGAAGAATTTACTTACGGGTAATATAAGTGTGAATATTAGGAAATCGTTGCTAAGAATGTTCGTATGGAGCGTGGCGTTGTTATATGGTTGCGAATCGTGGACGATAGGAGTTGCAAAAAGGAAAAGAATAGAAGCCTTTGAAATGTGGTGCTTTAAGCCATTGCAAAAAAATCAGGTGGGTAGATACAGTAACTAACGAGGAAGTTATAAACAGAATAGGGGAAAAGCGAACAATATGGAGGACGTTGAACAAGAGAAGGTATAGTTTAACAGGCCGCGTTTTAAAGCATGAGGGTCTTGTAAAATTAGCATTAGAGGGAAGTGTGTGTGGTAATAACAGAAGAGGGAGGCCAAGGATAGAATACGCTAATTAGATTAGGGATTATGTGGGTTGTGCTAGTAATGAGGAAATGAAAAGGCTTGCGGAAGATAGTTTAGCATGGAGGGTTGCATCAGACCAGTCTTAGGACTGAATATCACAACATATACAACTAAATAAAATTACCAATACGAGAAACAATAAAATAGTTCACAAAGGAATTCAAATTTAAGAATAACAAGACTCTTCGTTCCTCTTGTGAAACTCCATGAGGGGTGCAAATATATATTACGATAACTTTTGTATTTTTTAATTATAAATAATATAGTTTTCTGTAATATTACGCTGAATATTAATATTTGTAAGAAATTTTGAAATTAATATTCTTCGTGATATAACATCATCTGTACAGCTTAGTGGCTAAGTTTCCTATGGAAGATATCACGAGAAAAGGTCTTTGCCCCCTAATGTTTCAAGCTCAACTCCATAAATCTGTAACTTCCCCTAAAGTACATTAGTCTTTAAATTGCGTTCTGCACCGGAATGATAATTATGAAACACAGCAATAAAATTTTGTAAATTAAAAAGTTTCTCGTACTTCCAAACATTCTCAGACAGTTAAGAACTGAAAAATACTGAAGAAGTTGCAAGGTCTCCCTGAGACGTTACTAAATTTTAACTTCTTCACAGAGCGTCGCCTTATCTGTTAGTGCATTAGACCAGCTAATTACGTTCGCTTTACATATTCCAGGTACATGGGGTAATTGCAGGTAAGAGATAGAGAAAAACTCTTTCTTGCGGTAATAGAAGTCCCTACTAAGTAATCTCTACTTAAGATTTGGGAAAGTTAATGTCTAATGACTGGAAATACCATTATCATTCTTAATTTTCAAATTATATCAAAATTCTATATTTATAGTTTCTAATGCAAAATTCTCTGGACGTTCTCATAAATATGAATATTCATTGATAGTTTGTCATACATCACATATTTCCCAGCTTAAATATTTCAGGGTTTCTAATTATATATATATATATACTTATATAAATAGCATTAGGAAAATATTTTAATTAATAAATGATTTTCGGTTAATCAACCGGATCAGATTTTTTATTACAACACTTTTCAGCGTATATCATCGCTAATATAAATTCTATATCTCACGATTTAGCCTGTTATGGATATTATATGCAGAATCATGACTAACAAGCATATATTTTATTCCATAACTCAATTAATCTAACATTTTAATTTAAAAAGTAGAAATCGAAACAACGAATACGTCAACACATTTGATACATGACAACGTTTCGTTCACTGCTTTTGGACCTCTTCTGATGTTCAATTTTGTTAATGAATGCAAATACATATTTTAATTAAAAAATATAAGCCCAAAAGTGAAAAAAAAATTCTTGGTCTGCGACCAAAAGGGTTTAACGATCTTATATTTATTCCAGTTCATATATTTTATTAATCAACTAGCTAGGTGTCCGGCGTTGACTGGTAATTCATTTATGTTATCCCGATACAGTATTTAATTCAACAAAAATAATCATTCTTTGACCCTTCACACAGTCATCACTTTTTTTAAAAAAAATTTACTTTTCGCTCCCCCTATTATCTTAATCGCAAAAATGAACGTAGAAAATAAAATGTTCTATTTAGCACTTTAGATGAACATTTGTGTAAATCTTAATTCAAGAGCAATGTACACGTCACATTTGTAGGAAATATTATTTCAAATATATACATTTATTTAAAATCGCATTAATCGATTAATAGTTCACTCAGTTTGCACGCAATTACAGTTTTTCAGTGCTTCATACGTCAAATGCCACAGATTATTCAAAAGGTCAGACTGATAATTTGAGATTATATATTTCATTTGGTGAGAAATCAAAAAAAATTTTCAAGAATATTGATTTGAAAAGTAGACAAAATAATCAGGGTCTAGACAACAGCACACACTGTCACATCTAACTAAAGCCATGATCTATTCAGGTGATCCCATCAATACAAAATAAAAATATAATCAATATCGGTCAAGCTGTTGGGGGAGAATAATTACCAGCACATGCTTACCGAAATTTTATATATTTTATAAAGATGAACAGCGATTATTTTCGCCTCGGTGATGAGACGTGTACCGATCACAATATGAACCGGTTTATTAATTGTAAAATCCGTCGTCAAGTATTGTGAATTTATTTTTATTACTATATTTATTCATGTTTTGGAAATGATTTTTCAAGCAGAACAAATAAAATTCTCTTTGCTTTTTAATTCAACGATTAGAACATATATTGTTCATTATAACATAAAATTTTGTACATTTTCTCTCATTTACATTTTTTCTAAACTTGTACAGACTTTCGCATTTTTATTTCCTGCTTTATTAAGAAATATAAAATACTTTATCAATACCAATATTATCTCCACAGCGTTCGTCAAAGACTCTGACGTGTGAACCAAAATTAAGAAAATGAAAAGACAATGGACTCGTAAAGTAATACATTAATTTTAGTAGTACTTTTACAATGTCACTGATTCTATGATAATACAGCAAAAAGTTTGAAGCGTCAAGCAGTCTGATTGAACACATTAATTAATTTTAACATTTATTATTATCTAAAATTAAGAAAACTGCATAAAAAGGGATAGACCGTTAGTGAACAGTCGTGAGGAGGTTTTAATGAAGTGCTCATGGATTGTTTTCTTTAATCAAGAAAGAGATTATTCTTGTCTCACTTCACCGTTTTACTGGATTACGTATTGTCCTCTTCCTAAAGCAACGGATTATCGAATTTTGAGACCTAAGTTTTCATTGTTCTATGAACTCCTTCACGAATATTAATATCTGAACTAATGAGATTCCTCCTCTATTCCTGGGAAATAATTTCGTTAAATGTTGTTTCTTCCCTCGTGAAAATATCCTTGGGGCTTGTAAAGGTTGCACCCTCCTTGGAACCCGTCGGGGGTTAGAAATGTACCACAGACCGCTGATTGCTTTCACTCCTGTAGCGACTCCCTGGGGAACCTTTCGGGACCAATAAAAACAGCCTGATTTACGACGTGGGGACCCAAAATACAATTATTTTGAAATGCTGCTTATATATTTAATACATATCTAGAGGGAACGTTTTTTTAAAAATTCCATTAGCAAATCATACGGTTGGGGAGAGAAATGGCTGAGAAATATTAGTGTACTTTATGTTCGGTTTAGGACTTGTTCTGGTTTTAGAGCTGCATTACTGCTTTTTAGTGAATTGTAGCTAAAATATTCAAATGTAAAGTTCGCCACTAAAAGAAATTGCTACTGCTTATGTAGATTGTACAAATAAAGTGTTGACTGAGGAACATCTAATTACCTCGAGTAGAAAATTCTGTTGTCAATAAATCAGGAAATCCTTTTGCCAAAATACTGATGAAGAACTATAAACTTTATGATGTCATGATATGTGACATTGTTAGTTACACAGTTTACATAAAAATGCAATGAAAATTTAATTATTACTTTTAAGGATTAATGTTTGCAATTGTTACAAAATATTTCAATATTCACGCTTTTCTTTTATGTTAAAGATTACTTTAAAAAAATTATTTTTGTGGAGGTACTAAGACGATAGTTCTATTATTTTGATAACGGTCATATGTTACAATGTCCAAATGAAAGTATAAAATGTGCTATTGTTACATAACTGCGAACTACAATAAAATAGTAATATAGAGTTGCAAAATTTTGTTCCTGATATAAACCATACTCTAAAGACGTCAACAAGAATGAATATACTATAACAGCATATTACGAGGAAGAAACACATCAGATGTAAGAAAGAAATAATGTGGCAAAAAAAGACTAACAAGAAAGAGGGAAGGACAAAAATGGTTATTTATAAGTTTATCAGTTCACAAGTAGCACTAAATTTCTGCAGATAATAGTTAAAGGAGAATAGCAAATGATTTAGTAAACAGACTTTATAATATGATATAGAATTAAATTCATAAAGAAAAAATTAGTACATCACGACTTTGATTTACTTTCATTGGTGAAATTATAAACTACTATAAATGAAATTAGATATAAAATATTAAAATGTAGAACATTGCGGCCGGAATAAATGTGACAGGGTACATAAGTGATCCAGAAGACAATACTGTTGTTATAATAAAGAAATCAGCCAGGAAGAAGTATGCAAATTAATAAATTTTATGGACGTTTGGCAAAAAAAGAAAAGTATAGATAGTAGTGAAATAAAAAGGAGAGAAATAGTTAAGCTTTCAACTGAGCCCCGAGTATGGATTTTGTCTCGAGGTAGAATATAGTTTGTTTTTCTCAGTGTAGAAGACAAACTAATATCGAATCTGAAAAAGCACATCTACACTATTGCACACTTTCATTTTGTTTAAATTTTATGTGACTTCATGTGGAATGAGATCTGTAACATTAGGCCTATAATAATTTAGTTACATATCAGGTGTTTCAATTCAGCGCCCATCCATAATAAAGAGAAATATTTCAACTATTTTTGCAATAATTAAATTCTGTGAAAAATTTATGTAAATAAATTTTTATTATATCTCAATAAAAATAATTTAAATATCCGTTTTTTAATATTATAATGTATTAAACAATGGCTGCAAATTACAAAGAGTTGTTGTGCATCAAACATGGATATATACTCATTAGCTGGCATAATATATTTATACATTAAATCAAGTGTGCTTTTCGGTGCAGATTCAGGGTTTCTGCGCTCCGCTCGCGGGTGATGAATCTCGGACTTAATGAATATGGCGGAGGTATGTAGCAACAAGCTCTAGAGCAGAAGTCTATTTTTCACCTTAATATATTAGGGCATCATGCTGCTCAAGCAGAGCCTTTTATCAAACTCGGCGGTCTGCGGCCAGTAAATCTCGTCTCCTGCGGAGTACGTCGTCGTTTGAAGACGCAAAAACCACCGTGACTTTCTCAACTCTGGCCGACTGTTCTTATTCATTCAACCTGCGCTTATTTATAGCTTTAGTAATAGTATTAAATTTAAATAGAAGTACATGGAACTGATTTTATCGTGTAAACGAGCCAGTTCTTTTGCACGTGAAAATGTCTACATATGGTGTTATTTTACTTTAATATATAAAGTGAAATAGTATAGATTGTTACCATTGGATCATTTATTAAAGAACCGTGATATGAAAAATGAGAAGTGTAAGAGAGATGTGATGATGTGAAAGATAATGTTAGATCGAGGAATGTCCCCGGCAATGCTTGAACAAAGCCAAATCCAAATTAAAATGGAAGTTTGCTTTCATGTGCGAATTTAATTGACTAATGGACTTGTGTCAATCATACTTTGTTTTATTGATATTTGATATATTTTTAAATATTTAATGTACATATAATTATATATTCTTTAGACAATTACAAGAAAAATAATATCAATCTATAATTTACTAAATTTCGGATAGCACGATTTTTCAACGTATAGTAGATATACTATTAAAAAAATCCTTTAAATGATAATATTCTATATTTTACCAATGATTTGTTGTTTATACTACTAACGTACAATGGATTTTAATAAAATTATTAATGTATTAATGCCTATCTGTAAATGCTACATTTAGAAATAGAATAGCGAGCTTATAGTACTTAAGCAGGTCGTATATTATAATCAACTCTTTACTACAAGTATTGTTAATAAGAAGCGTACTTATTTTGTTTAGATTTATTCACAACAATTACATAACAAAAAATTGTTTACTTAATACCATTGAAAACCATAAGAGATTGTTAAAAAAAATTCAACATCATTGACCTCTTGTTACCTGCAAGCAATTTCAGATATTTTCTCACCAAGTTCAATGTAGTTCGTTCTTTTCTTTCTAAATTAAGTTCTATTCCTAACATTTTTTCCTTGTTTTCTGAGCTTCCATTTTTTTAATAGTTAATTACGTCGGACTTAATCTCTCACCATGGCAATTCACTTTAAGATTCCATACCAAAACAGCATTATTCATTCTCGAGCTACGGTACCGAAGCAGTTCCATAAAATGTGTGTACCTAATGGGTTATCTTAGCACTGCTCTACAAAGTAATTAAAAAGACTAAATTTTTCTCTTTCAACTGGGTCTTATCTTCTTTTATATTCAGGCACATTCAAAACAAAACTTATAATCTATTATCTAATAAAAATGAAATGAATAATAGCACAACAAAACCAAATAAAAATTCATGTACTGTATTAGTAATTTAATTTAATTAAAATTTATTCTATAATTTACGTTTAATAGTATAATCAACAATCTAAGTTTTGTAAAATATGTTTAACTTTTTTCTGTATCAAACATAATTTACATGTTGCTCTCAAATTCAGTTATATATAGATTTTTTGTATCATCTTTCTTGTAAACGTGTGCAGAAATGATATATATGTAAGAAATATTTTAAAGTAAAATGTCAAATACAATAGATCGAAGTATGATCGAAACAAGCTCACTAGTCAAGGCGGTTACTCGCTACCTACTCAAAGGGAAGCGCTGCTACCTGCTGCTTTTTTCATATTTGAAACTGCCAGCAAGTGAGACACGGCAAAGGCAGTTCGTCGTTCTTTCAGTAGCTTCGTGGACAACACATCTATCGTCTTTGCTTTCTTTTTGATGGTATCAGAATTGAACAGCTAGAAATATTTTAGACGATGTTTGCGTGCTCTAAAAGTAATCTTCATTTCATTTTTTGAAATTTCATGATTATTATGAACTTTACTTATATTATTAGTCTCTATCATCGTCTTTCATCATTTGATTGCTTTCATTGCCGTTATAACGTAATGTTGGATTGACTTTCCGACTTTAGTAAGGAAATTCATTCCAAATTATTTGGAGACATCTTAAATATTTTAGAATATTATTTAGCAGTTCTTCACTATTCATGTTATTCAATAATTACATCGTTATAAAAGATGAGTCAAGTTTGCTCTTGAAAATTATTTTTCTAAAAGAATTATTACAATTCAGACTGTATAGTTTAGTTCAGATACGTCAAAACAAGTTGTAAGGAACATTATAAAGCTCTCACATATTAAAACACCTCGTAATTAACACGTTTCTCACGATTTAGATATTAGTGTTCTTCTGAAATTAGAAAGGTTCTTAGAGTGGCTAGATTGACGATGTGCATATTGAATTCGGATTAGCAAATTTCACACAAAAAAAATCGTTCATTTCGTGTTTACTTAATCTGAGAAATTAATTTATATTTTACAGTAAAATAATGGAGATTTATGTTACAAACATTAGCGAGTAATACGATTTAAACATGATCCTGTGTGTTGGACTATACTTCCAATCCCTTCAGATTTATGGAGCATATTCCAATCCTCTGCGAGCATAAACAACCAACAGTCAACAAATGCATTTTTAAAGAGTAATTATGTATTACTAGCACCTATAAACAGGACGCTGACACACACCAGAACTATTCCGTGTGAATAATTACCTTTATACATGGGCAATGTGTGTATAAGAACACGTCGTGGCTTTTGTAACAGCGCCGGTAAAATAAATATCTCGTGTGTTCGAAATATACGCTGTACGGCGCAATGCAGCACAGATAAATAAAACAATAACGGTGTACGGAAAGTTTGGCTCAATTCATCCATGTAACCAACTCACCCACATAAATTATATGCCTATGTCAGAGCATTAATGTTTAATAATGTTCTATGCGAATTCTTTTTTTTATATAGAGAGATTAACTGAGTACGTGTAGTCAATTATAAACTCATTCATGACAACGGTGATTGAGCAGTATTTTTTACGTACTTTAAACTCTTTGTAATTTGATTGACAGTTTTTTTACATCTGCACATGATAATATTGCTGCAATTAGAGTTTTATTTTCAAAGGTTTCATATTTCATTAATTTACTCTGAAATACAGTCCAATAGTCAAATATTCAGCATCCCATAATATAAAAGTACGATTTAGATGTGAATATTTTATCGTGATTCAGTAGTAATATTCATTTCGGCTTAAATGAAAAAAACGGCGGTTGTGTTATAACTTTATTACAGGGCGAATCTGGAGTGTTTCTATTCAAATAATTCATAACATATATACACTGCATATCAGTTTTTCTGTATTTGTTTTGCTTCTTGTAGTAAAACGTTATTGAATATACTGGGATTAAATATATATATATATATATATATATATATATATATATATATAACTTGCTTATTTTTCCTATAAACATTTCTTCTGTTCCTGAATTGAAATCATTAAAACATTTGATTAATTGACATATTATATCCATTCTTCATTGAAGTACTAAGTATATGGCATGTAAGAAGCAGTAAGCGGCAGATATTCAACTCTATACAATGGATGGAGAAACATGGAGTCTACAAAGCTCGCTCGGTGATATAGGAACGTAGTCCTGGTTCGATTCCCGGTCAGATCGAAAATTTGCCATCCCGATACTTTAAATGTTTCTATATATTGCCGAGGGATACTGTTTTAAAAACATTTTACATTTACATATTGAATTATCACTAACATCATTGCATTATTTAACAGTAATTCACATCATTTCTCGCCATAGTGAAACTATAGAGCATAAATAATTGTAACGAAGCAATAATTATGAGTATTTTTTTTGAGTATTTTACTAATAACTTCAGTAGTAATGCTTCTCTCGTCATATAAAATTTTAAACTAGCATTTAAATGTCACAAAAATTATTTAAAAATGCTCAGTCACTAGCTTCTAGTAATTTTATCATAATCTGTACAAGAATTAAAGAACATAATTTCGGTAAACACTTCTACATTTTATTAAATATACCTTTTCTGGCACTCTATAATTTTATGTATAAAAGTCTTTCGTTTTTAACAATCAAATCAAAAATAATTTTGAAAATAGAACTAATATACAGAATTGATTTAAATATGTAAATTAATTCCAATATAGCTTCAACGATATGAATAAAACGTTTATATATCTTTTAGTTTTTTCCAATGAATGTTCTTTTAATACTGTTCTTAATTGTACATTTTTATGAGCTACCACCCGAAGATTTCAGTCACCAAATATTGTAGTTTGATAATTATTTGCGCATTCATTTAAAGGAAACTTAAAAATAAAAGGTGAATATAATTCGACCTTCTGACAGAAGATTTTACTTCTGAATTCATTATTATTGTTATTAAACACAATATAATGCACATAATAAGTTAGTTACGAAAATAAATTATTTTCCAAAATTTTTGTTTACCTTAATCAACATAATTATGTAATTTCAGAGTTGGTACATATATTAATTATAAGTAAATAATCCCTAAAAACATTCTTTGAAGAATACCGTTGTTAATCATAATAAGTGTATCTTACGTTGTCAGACGTAAGGTATTTTGTGATTCACATGTCGAAGGTCACGATGAGACTTGGAGTTTTCTTTCTTTCGGTACGAAATTTAATCAAGATTTCGGTCAGCCTGCTGATCTCCAGGTGGATGAGACCAGGTTCCCTAAGGATCACGGTAGCAGAGCTTAGCAAAGAGCATCTAGAAGCTCATACAAACCGACTTTATGTCGGTGAACAAAAGCTTCCCACGACATCAAATAATATTAGATTTTTTTTGTTTCTCTTATTGAAACGTCAAAATCTTAAAACATTAAAATACCATAAACTTTGAAGTTTCTAAATCTAATTCAAGTTACTAAATATTTAAATAGGATTACTTTTAGTTCATGTTAGTAATTAAAATTATAAATGATTTTAGGAAACCTCGATTTGATTATTGTGTATAAATGTATTGCATAATAATTTCAAAACCGTCTCTTTGATTTCACATATTTGCAGCTCTGCGGCTGCATTAATTAGTTTATTAGCTATGTATTGCGATCCGTAGAAATTTAGCGAACGGGAATTAAAATGCAGATAATTTTTTCCCTATTCACTGCTACAAGTTTAAATACTTCGTCCCGCTTTTATTTATTAATAGGCATTTGAAATAAATTAAATTATAAAATATAAACTGTACTAATTCAATTTTTCCACAAAATTTTATAAATTTGTTTGGCGTTTTCGTGCAGCGTGCTTTTTTACTCCGTGGCGAAAAGTAATCATCAAACTAATAGAAGTCAGAATCCATAGGAACCGTTTACTCCTACTTCAAAAAATTAATGTCATAGAAAATAATGAGAAACCCAGCAATACCATTCACTATTTCACCTTACCTTACCTGATCCTCTGACAATTTCGTAGATCTCGTACAATAAAATATTTTAAAACGCCAGAACGTTTTAACCGATACTATCAAAATTCCAGTAATAATATCACGTAACATAACTTAACATGAACACAGACAAGTTATGATGTCACAATTTATTTCTATTCGTGTCAGAAACAGACTTTAATGGTTTTCCTAAACGAAATTATTACACATTTAAAGCGAATAAGAGTTCATAAATCTTGAGTTACTGATTTTATCAAAACAGTAAATAAACCCATACAATTTTTAACTTTCATTGAGTTTGGATTCATTTATCTTATGTTCATACACGTTTGGTATTAATAGTTCCTCATTATATAATGTGAGTTAATTTTTTCTTCATTTGTGTCTGTTTCTTAGTCTGGCACAGATGTAGAGCTAGAAAGTGCAATTAGTAGCTAATGTTTTTAATGAATTTTAAAATGTATTAGTTTTAAAAACTAACTACTTATTGCACCTACTAGCACCAAATCTGTTTCCTAAAACTGGTGAAGACACGGAGAAGGAAATGCTGCGATCCTACAGAAAACTCCTCTACCTTCATTCGGAAAGACATGAAAATTGTGCCAAAAAGGCTGACCTACATGATGCAGGTTTTCTAGGGATTTCCCTGCATCTCTTGTAGGTGAAACCTCCGAAAAAGGTTTAGTTTCTTCTAAGGCTTAGTACAGCTTCATTACAATTATTTATTCTATTTTATATTTTCTTATTAATTATTCGTGGTTAATAGCGTCGAAGAAAAATCGATTAGGTTAATCTATCAAGGAAACTACACTGTGTTGAATTCAAAACAGATTAAAAATCAGAATCGTATTGAAGAAATCTTTCAATAGAAAAGGTTATGACAGTGAATTCAGAGAGTATGAATAAGAATAATACCCCATTTTTTGGGAGAGAGATTTTTAATATTTAAGAATTATATTACCCTAACTTGAAAATGAACAGCCTGTAGCTAGTTACGGAAGTAGGCTAAAATATTCCAATATGTTTCAATTTTTAGTTATACACTGCTGTGAGAAATTAAATTTTTTCGTAATGCAAGTCAATTACTTGGTTTTATTATTTGCTCAACTAAATTTCCTATCATTTCCGAGGCTTTATGACGTCAGTTGAGTACAGACGACTGAACATTATCGTATCTGTAAGACTCAAAAGATGTCGTGCAAAGGTAGAGAGGCGTTTGCAGAAGCTTCAATGAGGAGTTGAAGAGCCGTGCGTCTCCCGTGGTCTATTAGCTTGCAAAGCGAACGAAGGGTAAATCCCCCGGGAAATGGTCGCTATGTTTCAATCACAGACTTGCAGCGCTCTTCCGCTGTTTTATGGTACTATCAATCTTGCGTTCGACGCGGTGCCCATTACAACATGGTAAATTTGCTATCAGGGACAGATACATTCATTTATTCTCGTTCACTTTCATGCAAATTAAACTTGCTTTTTTCGTCCTCTTTTTACTGCTGTTTCCATTTATTTAATTTCATACTTTGATTGAAAACTTCACAGTTTCAGACGTACCATGTCAGCGTTTCTATATTTTTCTAAACAATTCCTTTCCCCTTTATTGAGGAAAGGTAAACGGTTTGTCCATTACAAGGAAAAAATTTTACCTCATTCGAGTAATTAACTCGAAATTCAGAATTTAATATATTTTCCTACTTTGAACTTCATTCACTATTAGATGAAAAGATAAAAGTACTATTCTAATGCCTGCATGAAACTTTGAATTAAAACTGTATTTCCACTCCTTATTTGTGTCTCCTGTTATTTGGGCGGCACAATATTATGGTCCTAATACGAGTAAGAAACTTAATTCTTTTTCGAACATTTTTCTAAAGGAATACTACAAAATTTGACTCTTTTGCTACAAAATATTTATACTAAATGTCCCAGATCAGTTAGTGAAAAATTCGTGGCACAAAACAGCGTGATTATTGCAAGAAAATTAAATCAAATATTTTATTAACGTTTAGTTTATTAAAATCAATTAGCAATATTAATAATACTATACTATATTCTACATGAAATACAATGTATACAGAGGATGTTTTGTTAGTATTGCGACACCGAAAGAGAAGTTTTGAATTAGAGA
Source organism: Eucriotettix oculatus (assembly GCA_034510155.1). Lineage (NCBI taxonomy): Eukaryota > Metazoa > Arthropoda > Insecta > Orthoptera > Tetrigidae > Eucriotettix > Eucriotettix oculatus. Next base: position 53,919,076 of record CM067381.1, read on the forward strand.
AAAGATTGACCGGTTTTAATACATACAGTATTACTTTGTAATTTTAAGGAACTGGACACGGACTGGGATTTTAAATGCATGCTATTACGGAACAAAAATAAGTACATTTGAACGCGTAGCTGTAGCTTCTAGAGGACAGCCAATATTTGCTGATGGCGGCTGGTGCTCATGTGTCTGAAGAATTATTATAGAAAGAATTATTTGTTTCATAATTTTAATAAACTTCATATGATAGTATTTTAGGAGTGCGAATTTCTTGTACGATTTTTAAGACTTTAAACTGCGGCCTTCGGGCTCCATTCCTCCGTCTCAAGTAACATAACCTTTGTATTGTATACCCTCCTGTCTGAATTGAGACCTTCGCAGCATTTTGTTTCACTTCCCTGCCCGTCAAAGAACTAATATTTATATGAACTACAAAGGAAACGGCGCCGGGTCGTGTGTGCTGACACAGACGTTCCATACATGTTGAATTGTGTTTGACGAATTAATAAAATATTGCTGCTTATGAATTTATAATGGTTTATTTGAATTAATCAAAAGATAATTAAAATAAAAAGCATATATAGGGCGAGGTTTTGATGACTTTCATTACTGTACAAAAATTACCGCACAATCCTGCATACAATATTGCCATAATATGTAGCTTCTTATTAAAATAACTTTCTTTATAAATAATATTACTATTGTGCTGCTAATTAGTGTCAGTCTGATTTCAATTTTTACATTTCATAATTTTTTTAAAAATTCGTCCCTACTACACATTTTGTTGACTACATTAGAAATGTATCATATTACGGTACGTGGAGTATTAACAACACCTAACTGTTATACTATTATTAATATCATACATGATTATGGTAGTAATAATTGTTCTTTGGGGTGGAGTAGCATGTGTGTTGAGGTAATTTGTCCTAAGACTGGTCTGATACTAACCTCCATGCTATAGTATTCTGCGTAAGCCTTTTCATTCCTACATCCTCCTTAGCTACTTAGCGTATTCCATCCGTAGCCTCCCTCTTCTGTTACTACCGCATACAGTTTCCTCTAATGCTAATTTTACAAGACCCTTACGTCTGAAAACGTGACCTATTAATATATCCCTTTTATTGGTCAAATTCGTCCATATTGTTCTCTCTTCTCTTATTCTGCTTTGAACTTTCTGTTTAGTTATTTAATCCACCCGCCTTATTTTTAGCATCCTCCTAAACGTATTTCGAAGGCTCCTATTGTTTTTCTGTCTGCAATTCCTATTTTCCTCGTTTCGCACCAACGCCACACTCCATACGAACATTTTTAATAATGATTTCCAAGTATTCAATATAAGCCGTAAATAAACTCATCTTTTTCGTGAAAGCCTTCCTTGCCAAAGTAGCAGAATTCCTTATTTTTCTTACAAATATCCGTTTCCAATCGAAGACCCTTTGTTATTCCAAATAACTTCAAAATTCACCACTGCATATTACAAAAGATAAATAACTTTGACTGTTAGACCAGCAAAATTGAGTGAGAGGGTAAAACTGATTAGCGAATAAATTAGTGTTGCTGTAGCAGCGATGACCACGGACCATGTGTCACATCATATAATTTTAGCAGTCTTTCTTAAATTAACGTTAATACTTGAACATATTCAAGGGGCGGCGCAACATTGTAAACAAAACTGTGATTTAAAAAATTAATCTTTAATAGACTGAAGTCGTCAAACCTGGCTCCCTGGCAATTTATTTTCAATAAATAATGGTTAGTAAGTATTGGTCAATAAACCACTAGAAAATCAGAATAACGTATTGTAGTTTGCGTAAAGCTAGCGAAATTCTGTCGACCACAAGAAAAAGTCAACAACTCGTGGTGCATCTCTCGTTCAAGGCGGGCCGGCGTGGTGGTCCAAATTTCTGGAATCCCAAAAAGCATGTAGCAGAGGACTTTGACTTGATCCGGTGGAGGGCCTCGTCGATTTCCAAGCTACGCCCCCGTATTATCTGGTGGCACGTGTGCTTGACTGCTGGAGTTTGCAAGTTAGAAGTGGCACTGAGCGGAGATTAAACTGTGTCTGGCGCTACAAGACACAGCCCATAGAGTCAGCCTGCCCTGGGACACGAATCACTGGAGCATGAGGGAAGCTGTGACATGTCCAGTGGCCCAGCTCACAAAGGATCAAGGATGCTTGCTTGCTGCCTTGCTGTAATTACGCCACCCTGAGATGCGTTACAATAATCACGCGCACCAACAACTTTGTTCATGTAGCTCGGCATATTATACAGTAATATCCTAGTGGCTCGTCTCTCACACGAATGGCAATCCCTTGAGAATGAATGATTGTAATAATTTGTCGACGTTTCCTTTCCCGCAGTTCAAGAAACTGGTAGAAATCGAGCTTCTTAAAACGTTGAACCAAATATACGTCATCATGCATATGGAAAATTTTTGTGAATAATAATTCAAGTAATTCCTCTACGAAGTAACATATTTACTGCATCTTTACTTTTTCAACAATCACGTCATGTATGTTTATTTACAATTAACATTACTACTTGAAAAATGATCACTTTGCTTAACATGTAATTAAAAATTAATCCCTTTTTAACGTCACATTTTCCTCGGTGGTAATAAGAGACTACCTAGTTAAGTGGAACCTAAGATTTATAAATTTATAAGAGATTTACTTGATACTTACAATAGCTATTCATAGTTACAGTTTATAAATTAACAATGTCTTTAGAAAATATTTTATTGCACTTTAAATTAATTATAAATTCCTTGCAGGTCTTTGTTCCGAAGGATAGGAATCAAGTATCTTTAAATGTTCTTATTTGTTGCAACGCATTGTAATAATTAACTAAATAATCGCCACGAAAGCACAAATAAGAGAATTTACAACTTTTGTGTACGTAACATCTCAACATTTATGAGACTTTGCAACGTCGCATTAATGTGATTCGATGGTACAAGAAGAACTTCAAAGACAAATCGGCTCCCATCTGAAAACAACTATTCGTTACCCGAAAACGGGTTTTTGTAGTCAACATTGATGGATATTCAGTCGCATATTTTAATTTAATTGCAAAATCACTACTCGCTTTGAGCCCTTCCCGATTACATTAAACTTAATCAAAAATTTAAATTCTTTCAATATAAATAACATTTATTTTTCCAAAGAATTCTGTTTGCGTATTTAAGTCTTTCAGCCAACAATTCTTCTTACATTGCAAACAACAAAATATTCATAGGTAGTTTCCAAGACTTCAGCTCTAAATTACAGGATGGAATGCGCAACTATTCCTCATAGTGCTCATAGAATTGCTTCTGAAACTAAAGCAAGTTACAAGACTGCCCAGAGAGCAGTTATAGTGCTCCAGGATAATCTCATACAATGGCTCAAGCATCTAATTTCAGTGCCTAGTTAAACAGAACTTACCATATCCACTTGTGCAATTACATTCCGAGAGACGGAACTAATTTCAAGTACTTACTAAAAAATGAAAAAGCTTATAAAATAAAATCCTTTAAGACATAAATAAGCACTGCATTTTAAATAAGTAAAAAGTATTATTATAATTGTAAACAGTTTTAATACAAATAAAAGATTATTGAATGTATATTACAGGTTTAAATGTGATAAACTGAAACTTTGACAACTTTTACCCTCTTTTCCATAAAGAGTTGTCATTATCAAAGTTTAGCAACATTCATGTTCCATTTACGAAATCTCTTCCCTAATGACATTAATTTTAAAACGGAGCTATACATCGAATTTTCCTTTATAATTCATATCTTCTGTGTCGGGATTAGTATTTGTCACGAAAGGGTAAAAGAAATCCTAAAGTTCTCTCCTCTGTCCTCGTTTTCATTTCCATCTCTACACTTTTATCCCGGGCTCATAAATCGAACATTATTTAAATGAACCGCCGCGAATTAATTAACCGCTCTCATAGGTCCCTCTCCCGCGACGATATCGGCCTCTAATTGACACTGATTGTTCTCCAGAGGCTCCCCGGCGAGGTTTATCAATTAATCTAGCAAGGTACGCAATTTTTAATTAAATATATTATGTTTGCATATCGATATTCTCGAATTACTAATATACGACCAATGTGTCCTGTCCGTTCTGTTCCTCTGCCAATAGCTCATATATACTGCGACGATTTTCGTCATAAAATTTAATCTTATACTGTGCCAATAATACATGAAAGCTTAAATACCAACACTTATTCTCATGTACCCAAACTTTTAAGCTGCGTTGGGATTAACATACATATTGGGCTTAAATAATTTTTACGAGAGACCAATGAGCAAAGTAATCATAAATCTTTAACCAATTATAAAGCCTATTTTAGTATTACGTTTTGGAAGTTTATGATCTTCAGACGATATGATTAATACATATCGAGAAATTAATTCTGTAGTAGCCAGTCACAATTATTCTAGAATACTGCCTCGAGATATCTTCCAACGGAGTTTAAAACTCAATTAATGTAGTATAACAAATTTATTTTAAATACTATAATGTTTGTTATATAGAGCAAAAAAGGAGGGTATTGATAGTGTTGACATATTAGACTTAGTAATTTTATATTATGCCTCATTACTGCCTGAAATGTTACACGTTAAATACAATAGCTACTGAGTATTGATTGGAGTCACCATTTGATAACCTAATGATATCAAATTCCGTGAAAGCACTAACTAACAAAAATTCCAAAGGCACTGAATGGTATTCTTAACTCAATTCAATTAAACGTGGAGTCCAGAAAAACACGTGGTAAAATATATATTTGGCGTGCATCCCTGCTGATGCGGGCATTGCAGGAAATGAAGCGGCGGATGTCTTGACTACCATGGCTCAACAGGAATCAACCTTCATGGATACTCCACTATTCGCCTCTGCTGACATCCTAACTGCATTCAGAGGAAAAGTGGAGGAACTATGGAATAATTTAAGAAGAGGAGATAATATCTGTTATTTCCACCAGATCCTTCAATTGTTTTCAAGCCATCACCTTCACAACATACCAAGAAGAGAACAAATAGTCTCTAGAATCAGATCACTTCATACTACTTTAACTCATGCCTATAATTTTCTAGATCTGAAAAGCCCATTTGTTAGGTATACGACTTGAGTCTTTGTGTCCGACACATCATAATTGAGTGTAGGGAGTATTCTGATATCAGAAGACGGACCATTCAGGACTACTGTCAAGAAGACTTCTCCTCAAATGATAATGCGATCCGAGGTCTCATGAAATTCATGAAAGAAGCAAAGCTATTAGCTTGAATTTAGTAGTTATATTTAACATTTAAGCACAGCAATTTTCATATGTAACAATGTAATGCATCCCTAGGTAAAAGGTCGCTAATAACGTCCACAGTAGAAGTGACCATAATATCTAAATAAAAAAAATACAATCATTGTAAAAAGTGATACTAAAACCTCTGGAACATTTCTTACTGTATTGTTGAATTATCTCTTTGGACATGTTTTGTGTACATCTTTGTTTTTTATCGTTGTTTCACTTTATTTGTCGAGCACACGTGTGAGGTCCTCGGATTGTGAATGAAACGTATCGTGTTAGCAATTTCTCGTACAGAAATTATACAAATAATTTTCTTGTTAAATAATCATTTCAAAACTAACTATTTTGCCATTATTTATTGCGAGTTTTCGATGCCAGTTACAACAATTTAATTTTCATTCGATGCAGTATCTCAATTATCAACCCTGAACATTAAAAATGTAGTTTATTTATTAAATTATCTGTTGTAAAATCTTTATTATTGTGTTAATCAAGAGAGATTAATTATCTAACTACAGTTAATTTATGTACAGAAATATATTCCCTGTTGTAATGTATTTCTAAAATTATATACATTCATCATTAATGATTTTATTAAAAGTTTTATACTACAATTTAAAGACAGTAATATGACCCCTGTACGAAAAACTCTTCCTGAATGAGAAATTTTAAACTGTTAATATGATGTTAACATAACATGTGTTTATAAGATATAATTTTGTTTTGTAAATCGTTAATTTACAAACACCTAAAATCTGTTGGTGAATTGCGATAATTAAGCTTGAAGATGGAAATTGTCAATATACAGGAAATAACAGGAAACTTCGGTGTTGTTGAAAGGATCAGATTTTCAGTACTTATATTAATATTGAACAATAACTTCGCAACATGAATAATTAGAATTATGATAACTGCTTTGAAAACGTTGTCACATAATTAGTCATAATATTACCAAAAATTAACCTAATGTATAACATTGGAAATATATAGTGATATACTAATGGGGATTATTTTTTGATTTCTGTAATAGCGTTGCGTATATAAATTTTCCTTTCAATTTAACACGAATACGGATTACCTTCGTTTAATACTGAAGGTATTAATTTTCATGACTCCTATTTTTGCGTTTCGCATTTCTCATACAATGCTCTATTGCTCCAGAGCTTAGAAGTATGATCGCAGCTACCACAAGTAAATCGTATTAATCTGCCCATACAGAGTTCTGATTTCGGAAAATTTCAGAAGATGTAAAGCGATTACACGTGTAGCAAGCAACGAATCGAAACATTGCGTTTTAATGTACAAACGAACGCAATTCTCTCACTCTCTCCCTCTCACTCGACGAACGTATGATGGGAGCCAAAGACGCGGAAGATGCTCCCTTTGATAGGGCTGCAGCAGTCATTGGGGCGAAGAATGTAATTAACGACCAAACATTGCAATGCCACTGCACTGTGTGCTTTCGTGCTGCAAGGCGAATATGAAACGGATAAGCTCATTAACAAATGGCCCGTCCCGTAGTATCGCAAATAACATTGTTTAGTCGTGCAGACCATGAAGCACGTCCGGCACTGTGTAAGAACAGGTACAAACAATTAAGCATAATTACAGTAATATTCAGTAGCGTAACTGTGGAAGCTGAGACAGCAAGCGTGTAGTTTGACTATGTGTATATATAGTGACTGATCACTGCTTCATCACTTCTTTTCTGTCGAGATGTAATTACTAATCGCTTTTCCACTGTTCGTTTAAACGAAAGACAGACAACGTTCAATAACCCTTTCTGAAGCGATTCATCAAAGGGGATGAAACAGACATTAAAAGCTAGAGCATGTAAATCTACATAATCCACGTAGAAAAAGAAATTAAAGCGTCACCATCCTGAGGGATAAATTATTTGAGACTCACAGGACCAATTCCGGTAATTTATCTGGTCCACTTAAAGATGTTTTAAGAGGTCTTAGATTAGTGACACTTGGTCGGATTTTAGACTAATAAGCAGGCTTACTGAAAATGGTTACAAACGATTTGAATGAATATGTGGGGTTGAACTATTTGCAATGCGGAATATTATCAGACTGCTGCGAATAAATTGTTTTTACATTTTAAAATTGAATATTCTGAAACAATTATTTCACAAACTACATACTGAGCCGGCTTTTGAGGATTAATAATATTTAAAGTAAAAACCAAATATCAATATTTAATTCCTAAATATCTAACATCTATACTAGTGAGATAGTAACCTAGGATTGTATCGATTAAGGGCCATCTCATAACAGCAGACTATTTTAAAATAATGAAATTTCTGAATCAGATCGGCAGTATGAGGAAATTGGAAGAAAGTTACGAACAACGATTTCAAGATCTGACAATACCGGTGTCTGTGTTGTCTGAAGATCATCAGGTACCGAATTCTCTCTCGCTAAGGTAGAATCTTATGAAGATTACTCTGGATTTTCGGGAAGGAAATGACCACCTTAGTATTTAAACTTTTTACAAACGAATCCGAGACCAAGAGTATCCCTACCTATATCAGCCACGTCAGGACCAACGAAATACTTATATAACAGACTCACTCTAGCATTCAGCCTCACTCTCCTGCTTCTTTTCTGTGTTTCTTCTAAATCACTACTTCAGAAATAATCATCAACATACCTTTTAAAGAACTTGTCCCGAAGTAATTATTTCCGTCGGTGGCGGGGATAAATTTCACCGCAATCAATAGTATTCACGTCGAGAATACGGGAGGGGTGTTCACCCCACCTACCACCGACAGTTAAGAAAATACAAGACATTGTCCTCTTCAAATTTGTAACGAAATTTCAGCGCTTCAAGAATTCCGGAAAGCCCTCATGTTTTATCATTACAGGCACAAATTTCTATTCACTTTTATATTCATATTTATATATAAATACGTTGTATTTGGATAAATAACACTTCAAGACATATTATGCAATTGAAAGAGGAAACCATGAAACAGTCTGTAATAACTTCATGTTGATAACCCACGCGTCAACGTCGAATAGCTAGTCTGTATTAACAGTGAAAAAAAATTAATTTCCTCCCGTGATACAAGAGAATCTATCACAATATTCAATATTGGAAAGAAAATTGAATGAAGCCATCGTTGGCAACAGGCTTTTCTTTTCACGAGTTTGGATAATCTTTTTGTAAATCAACACTACGACAGAAGAATTTACTTGTAACTCGAGATTATCTCAAAATAACTCATTTTTTTCTAGAACAGGATATTATTGACAAATTATCGGTACCATCAATGTTATATAGAAAAAATAAGTCACGCCATAATTACTTCAGTAAAGAAAATGATAAACTTTATTTTACATTGGTTTTACACTACTTTCATCAGGTACTTCATACGATCTAAAACTGAAATGATCGTTTGCGTAGTATTTTTAAAATATTATTTTCAAATGCATTCATTTTTGGTTCTGCTTTGTGTACACAAATGAATCTTTTTGTATGCAGTATTGTTCAAATAAACAGTTGGAAGAAAATCTTATTCTTTAAAGCACATTTTACCTGCGGAGTTTCACATGTTCTTACTAAAACACCACCTGGCACAAACCCAAAACAGCATGAACCGAGATCATTACGCTTAGAGAAATACGGTATGACTAGTTGGCTAATAGTGTTGGCAGAGAGCGGCCGGGTGTGGGTGATGGACGACTTCTCCGCCCACGTCAGCTGCACCGAAGGGCGCCGTCTTCAGACCAAGGCATTTGCAGCCTAGTTTACTAACTGCAAATATCAGTTTTAGGCAATATAATATATGGAGAAGGGTTAAACAGAAATTACGTACTGTGCTTTCTTAGAAAATTCACTTCCATCATCATTCGTAGAAAATTGACGACCAATGCTTTTCTTCGTATACTAAACTTCAACCATAATCCTTAAATTAAAAAGAAAGTGTAGTACCATGATACATATAAAAATACAATGGTGAGATTAATATAGTGATTGAGAATGATCAGCATGACTTAAGGGGAGTCGAAGTCCCATACTTGCCATTGTGACTTTTCTGAGAGAACAGGAAAAGATACAGCACTGAAGCGATCACATATTATGTTTAACCCTGCTATGAGTGTATGAAGACAATAAAGGATTAATTTTCATTAAAATGGTTTATCGGATGAATAGGAACAACATAATTATAACGGGTCGTTTACCTATCAACGTCACAGAGGGTTAATTATGGTTCCACAAAGTTCTATAAAATCTTCTAATAGAGCGTAAATAAAAATTATAAATTTTTTCGCTTCGTTTTGAAAAAGCACGCCTTTGATTTATTTAACGGATTTTTTGTGTGTCTGAAGTTGAAAACTGCGCTGGACATGTCATTTCATAGCTGTCAGTACTCGTCAACGTTCTCTGTAAAGTGGAAACATTTCAGGAGAGGTCAGTCGCTGCGCTTATTAATGCGCCAAAGGAGAGTTGAGCTCAGCTCTGTGTGTTAGCTCTGTGACAGGTGTCAATATGTCGATAGCAGATTCGAGTCCCTTTAGCTCGTCACCAGCTGATGAGTCAGATTACCAGTACGTTTTAAATCCCTCCAGAGGCTCGCAATTGCTTCTATTTCTGGATTTTGCTCGGGACATAATAGAGCCACTTAACGCCAAACAATGAGAGCTAATAGCTTCTCTTCATCACAAGCATAGGTGTGTAGACATTTGTGTTGAGAGCAAAAACTAAACTCGACACCAAACCGAGAGAGATCGCCATTGAATTCACAATTTTAATAGCCCTCGGGTGTGAAGGTAGCCAGCTGGCTTTGCCAAATAAATAAAAAGTTTTGCTCCGATACTCAAAGTTAGAAAACACTTTCCGTGCACTAAATTTAAACAGGACAAATTCGTGATGGAAAATGTAATAGATTACATTAGTATTAATGAATGTGTGGAAGTATAAGTGAATGACAATTTAATAAACCAATATTATTTCTACTGTAAAATACGTCTTATTATTTAGAAGAAAAGAGTGGAAAAATGTCGACTGGACCCAGATCTGGCAGTAGATCTGTACTAACTCAGTTAGTTGGAGCAACCGCACGGTAAGAGCAGTTTCCAGGTTCTATTCCCGTGTCTGGTCAACATTTTCCCATTCCTATTCCGTTGGGCTGAGCTTCAAATGAAGCAATTGTTCCTTCTTGGAATTGATACCCAAGCTCCTTTGATCATTTTTCACAATGCCCATTCTTCTTTCCTACCTTAAGTTGTGAATAATGCGATTAGTACATTGGAGGAGAGTCGAGACTGGTTTTCAAGAGTGAGGAATGTGGCATCGGATCTAGCAGTCGACCTGGACTAGAGCAACCACACGGTAAGCGGAAGATTCAAGGGTCCGGTCGACTTTTTCCCATTATTATATTCTAATTTTCCTTTCATGGCCATTAGGTTGAGCTTCTAATGAAGCAATTATTCTCTTTTGGTGTACTCAGATTTTAAGTTTAATGGATTTAAGGGAAACATTTTGAACGGACAACATATAAAGTTGGTAAAGAATAAACTGGCAGAAGAAAGTATATTTTTATTTCTTTAAGAGAGCGTCATTATACGTCATTATTAGAGAACAAGGAAATTTCTACAGTAGCCGAGAGACGATATTTAACAGTAAATCATTCCCGTAATTATATTAGAATCATTAACAATTTTAACGAAAAAATTGTCGTCCGTGAACTTACGTTCTGCAGGAGTTCAACCGACTGCTTTATAGACGTGTGCGAATCTCCAAATCTTCTCTAACTTCTGGGCGCCAGGAAATTTTAAATAAAAATTGATCAGTTGTAGAAGAAAGTGGGAGGTCCTGCATCAGATCGACATATTTCCATTCTTGTCTTCTAAATTTAGCTTTACGCTGCTCTTAATTTGAGTTTCAATTGAAGCAGTTTTTCACCTCTGACTTGAATTCCATGCGTCTTTGATCAATTTAGAGTGTCCGTTCTTCACTTAATTATTAGAAATTACAGTGTGAACAATGTGATTAGTAAATTGTAGGCGAGGCGAACTTAGGGTTACAAGAGTGGAGAGATGTTGAATCGGTCCTCGAGACGTCTTCTCGGACAAGCTCAGTGGTTGATTACCGCTGCGGGAGGTTTTGGGTTCGAGTCCTGGTTTCAGTCGACATTTTTCTATTCTCATACTCTAAATTTAGATTTATGCTCTTTACCTATTTATCAATTGAAGCGTTTCTTCTCCGTTTGAATTGTTTTATAGTTATCTTATTGAACGTGATGATGCATGTAACAATTTATCACAGGCGTGGATTTATAAATTAAATTCAGTTCATTAATAATATTCAACCTAGTAATTCATTCACTGTTCTTCGAGAATATTTGTTTGAAATATTCAGTATTTCATAATACGTTTTAAAACACTATGTCGTCATATAAAATTATGCCAGCATGGCCGAGTTTAATTTGCAGATCCTCCAATGTTCACGAATATGAACCTCTATCTCGTTTCGAGTCCCACGAACGACACACTTTTCCGTCATATGTTTCATGGCAACAATGTCTGAATTTCTGATCCAACCACAACAATTAAATCATTGTTCCTATTGTCAATCGATACTCAACGGCCGTTCTCCATTAAAGCCCCTAGATTACACCGTGAAGAATGTCATTTAGTAAGTTACCTAAGAATTGGGGACCACTTACAAAGTGGAAAATCTGGCTTCGATTCCCTGTTCGATACAGATCTTCTATTCCGTTAATGAATTAACGTTATTCCTCATATTACGAGTGTATTGGACTGAAACGATATTAAGAAAATAAAAAATGGGAAGTCTGTTACTCCTCACATGATGTATGTACAACAGACTAAAGTCCGGCAGTGATAATTATAACGAAACCAAATTATGGAGCCGTTTTGATGTATTTTAGCGATGCAAGGAAAACTCCAATGTAACTCAATATTCCCTAACCGAAAAAGGTTTAAAATTAGTTAGTTTGAATTAATTCGTACAGCCGCGGCCGAGTCCTGCCATTAAAACTCCACACCAGAAGTTACCTCAGCAATTTAAGGAAACCTGAAAACCCCTTAAATTTAAGGGTGCAAGTGTATTACAAGGCCTCTGTTTTAATATAACTTTCCCTCTTTATTTCAGATCATGTTAAGTAAATAGTTTTAGTTTAATATCTAAATTTCATGAGCTTTATAACTTTTGACGTGCTCCTTTTGAGGCAAGAGAATGAAATACAAGGCGTACTGTTGTAGCGCAGAGGTTTCCCGAAATTTACATTATGCATGCTCTTGCCGCACAACCACACCGCCACCATTTATTTGGTCCACGACGCCAATTCGTTTAAAAAAATGCGAAGGTAATGGAATTATCTGCATGACTCTGCCTACTCAGTCCTCCAATTTTTAACTTTCCACCCAGACTCCCTCCCTTTCTGCCTTCATCCACAACGTTTTGCGCGCCACTGCGGGCGTTTCTAAAAATTAATTACTCCATCGTCTCGTTTATGCAGTTAGGAGCCTCGTTTCTTAGTTTTAATTTCATCAATAAACGGCGCTGTGCTGCTGCAGCGCGTGGGTGGATGGGAGTGTTTTCTGGGAGCAAGGGGGTGCGTGAATTTCCTAGGGCTCCTTCGACGCTAAATCCGACCGCCCGGCCCGTCGCCCATCTGTGTTTATGCCGCGGATAGCGCTCAAAAAACGATAACCCTCCGGTACGGCCGCCGGCAATAACGAGCGAGGTGTTTCTTTATTTATCACGTTCCAAAGCTGCCGTAAAGTAGAGCTGAGTTAACAACATTTCGGGACATAAACGAGCAACCGTCCGTGGAAACAGGCGTTTTCGACGTCAATATTATTGGCAATCATTGGACCGGCTGTAAACCTCGCTGACGGCCAATACATCGTGTCGGTACCTAAGATTACACCTTCCATTACAAAAAGCAAAAACGTTCCCAAATGATTCACAGTTAATGAAGAAGTGATCATATCGTGAAGTTGATTGACATTGCATTATAGAATCGATCATTTTGTAGAAACAGGATTGAGAGTAGAAGTCATAATACCAATAACCAAAACTTAAACACAAAAATTACATGTTAAACTGGTAGTGATGGATAATTAAAGATTACAGAAATTTATTAAATAGTTATATTGTAAAATATTAAAATCACAAATCTGAAGATCTGAGAAAAACTTTCTGTGTGTACGTTGCATCCTTTGTGACAGTCAGCGATATTCCCTTCTTTAGGGATAGATCACACTTTTCTTTGCACAAAACCAGAAAGACCTTTTTACGAACAACAGATGCTATTCTTTTAAATTAATGTCAGTGCCGTTCCTAATGCAAGAAAATTTGCTTCTGCCAAGTAGGAAGCTACACGTAGCTAATGAGAAACATATACTGCGTAACGAATGATTAACATTTGTCACATCCGGCGGATAAAATTATCCTATTCGCAGCAATTTTGTGAAGTCCAACCAATGGATACTATTTAAAACTGCAGCTGATTGACTATTAGAAGAGAGAGGAGGAGAATTCGTGGCTATGCGAGGCGAAGTGGAAAGAGGTTTTGGGAGAAACGTTCATTATATTGCGTGCTATTGGACAGGTCAGGCTTGGGGTCTTGAGTTCTCAGGAGTAGAAAAAAATTGGTAGAAATTTCGATTAACTTTTGGGCCAAGGTCAACCAGAAGCGGATAATCTTAACCGGCGCTTCCGATAATCTTCAACCTGAAGCAGACCACCACAGGCGGCACCAGAGAAAGCAGCTGTAGTCTTCTGTAGGTATCGTTGATATAAAAATTTTAAAACTGCCAGTCCTATTTGCCAAGGAAACTTTCCTTCTTTTGTTCACCCCACAGGTGACCTGTTATTAAAGAGTTTCAATATAAAATTATTAATGCTGTACCAATTTCATGTAATCGCAATTTGCTTTTGGGATTTCACGAGATTCATTAGATAAATTTAATCATTTTTAAAATAAATATCTACTTTGATTTTAAATTTGTTTCTGTAATCAAATTATAATTTCTCCAATAATATTTTATATAACAAAGTTGATTACAATTGGCTCCCAACAACTCATGAGCCTAATTAATTATTAAATACTAATAAACAAATTAGCCTCTTTATTACAAAATTATACATTGGGCTTTATGTAACAGAAGAGAGCTACTTTGAAAGAAAAAATCGTAACAATTAAATTAATTTTAAGAAAAAAAAATTTAAGAATTTGAAATGAAATTAGCTCAGACAAACCGTCTAATTCCTCTTTCTTCCCAATGAGGAATTTAGTACCTTCATACCCCATTCCTTTATTTGCTTCAAGGAAGAAGATAACATAACAGAAGTGTCCTACCGACATCATAAATCTGGTGGATAAACGCTGCTTTCCTTCAGTAAATTTAGCTTTCAGCCCACATTGGAAGTCCTAATTTGCGATTTACTTTCCCTCTCAAAAGGAAATATACTAGCCAACGATTTTCCGACGTCTCCACTAATTAGCGAATACACCAAAATTCCGACATTGTTGATCAAAAGTCTAATGTTTTAGGTGATCTGCGACTCGCATATATTTTTTGGGCAATCACACATAATTAATCGTTTGGGTTTATCACTGAATTTTTAAGCCGGGCACTCAAATCTATCAATATATTCAACACCAATGAAAAAATTTGAAACACAAATAAGTCGTTGGTTCTATTCAGACCTACTTATAGAACCTGGATCGTAAGATTAAAATAGTCCTTTGTTTAGGCAAGAACCGAGGTTATTAAAGCTCATGTGACTTTGGAACATAGATTTCAATTGAGATAGTGATGCCAGTCGGAGAGCAAACTCAGGTGATTGACAATCTGATGATGAAGCCTCTCAGCTAAGTAATATTGATTTACTGTACTGAAAATCCGGATTCCTCACGTATAAAGGATGTGTATGTTTCGTTGAATAAGATTCGGATCTCATCCGCTTTCACGGTTGGTGTATTGATAAAAACGCAGCCGATCCAGGCCAGTTAGATTGAGTTGACCTTTCCCCTCGAAGCGTGAATGAGAAGCTTAGTAAGCTTATACGTCCCCGGAGTATTTTACGATCCCTCGCTCTAAACATTCGATGAGAAGGAAGGCAGTTCAATTTGTGTGAGCGGGCACGTCCGCGAGTAACAAGTACGGCCCCCGTAGCAGGGCAACTAGTATGCGGACAGGGGTGTGCTCGGGGCATTAACAATATGGTGGCCCGCCCCCGAAATGACATTCCCGCGTCCTTTTGTGACATTTCCCTTTATTCGCATACAGTTCCGGTCCTTCCCCTTTCGCAACAGGCTGAATTTTTCCTTCTCCTTCGCCTTTCCTTTTGTTTTACAGTCCGATACTATTTTTCGATTCCCGCATCGGTTGCAAGGCCAGCACAAAGACACAACATTTAAATTAAAACATGTAAAATAACAAACCTGTCAAAGTATATTCATTTAAAAATCAATAAAAGCATACTATTAAATTAAAACATGTAAAATAACAAACCTGCCAAAGTATATTCATTTAAAAATCAATAAAAGCATACTATTAAATTAAAACATGTAAAATAACAAACCTGCCAAAGTATATTCATTTAAAAACTAATAAAAGCATACTATTTTCGGGAATGTCATTTCAACATAACCGTAAATTTCTTTTAATAACTTAGGTGACACATTAGGAATAGTACGTATATTTTACACATTCAAAATGACGATTCTTTAATTGAACAAAGTTAATTTATTCCCACAACATGAATTTACGACACAATTTTTCAGAGTATTCCTATTTGCGTAGGTTACTTTTTTCGTGACCTACATCATCAAAGTTTTAATTATGAGAAATATTGCCAAAGGCTTTGATTTCTTGTGAATTAAAATTATTGTAATGAACATTAGTGGCTTATATTAAATATTATATTTTCAAATGAAATTAAAAGAATCATTTAACATGAGTGAATTACTTGGAACTGGGCATAAACTGCAACAAAGGATGAATATGACAAAAGTACCACACGTCGATTCGTGATACTGGATGGAGAATTCCCTACGGCGTGATGCCTGCGGTCGTTGGTGTAGTGATTATGACTTTTAAATTCTGCTTCTTACACAGACAATACTCGCCTAGTAACTAATTTAATCTCTGATGACCACACGATAATAAACTTCCCGACAGGTCTCCCTTATCCTCTAAATGTCAATTCCCTTCTCAAAACACTGAAAACAATATACGTCTCTTTCCGGCCCAAATGCGGAGGAATTTTTTTCTGCAATTATTCCCTTCCATTTTTATCTGGTCAGAAAGAAAACAGTCTGTAGTGGAAATGAATTCCTAATAACTCAAAGGAAATATTTCTCCACCCTGAGTAGCTACTATTACTTGATTAAGCAGCGGACATGATTATCCTGAAATATCCTTCCTGGTTACAGGAGATCAAGAAGTCACAAAATCCTTCGATTGTAATCCAACCATCCATTCTTTCCACAAAAGCTGTTTACAAAGTCTCTAAAGTCATATTTTATATGTAATTTCATTTAATCTATAAACAATGTACAAACACTTGGTGTCTGTCAAATGTAATAGAAATGATAAAGCCACTTATAATTAAAGTTGTTATATTTGTGGGTAGTCATCACAATGTGTCTTAGATATTTGAGTAAAAATTTCCTTAGTTTAGAATTATTATCTTCATTTCTTCGTTTAAAGAAATAAATTAATATTAATTTAAAGACAAGAATTGCTTTGAATTGAAATTCAGACAAAAGACTTGATACTTTATTTAGAAGATGAGAAAGAAAAAAAAACTCTTCCGAACTGCGAGATATACGTATACACGAGATGACGTGAGCTCGTATCTGTGCGCGGATCAATTCCAAGTTCCTACAATTAAACAGTAGGTCGTGGGTTCGAGACCTGTTCCTGATCATCGTAATTAAAAATTTCTGTGTATATCTATAGGTGATGAATTTGGATTCACATGTGGGCTACATATCTCAGACACGTATTATAGGACTTCAAAAGAGAAAATATAAATATTTTAACAGTCTCTTGTACGTAGTTACGTTTAGTAAGATAATGATAATTAGATAAACACTCTTCATAATACAATTGAAATCTATATTCCATTTTCGCATCGAGTT